>JAEVFF010002538.1:0-10883 GCA_018901945.1 Pugionium dolabratum | reverse complement strand
CGGCTTCACCCCTCTCACCCCATTGGAGCAAACGCCACTGCCACCAGCTGAGATGACAACCTCAACGGAGCATCCAAAGCAGAGTTCATAAGGAGGTTACACCAGAAGGTAGCAGAGAACTTGGAGAAGAGGACCGGACAGTACGTGACTCATGCCAACAAAGGAAGAAAGTAGGTGATCTTTCAACCAGGCGATTGGGTGTGGCTACACCTACGGCAGGAGAGGTTCCCAAACCTAAGGAGTTCCAAGCTACCACCAAGAGGAGATGGACCATTCAGAGTGCTCGAGAGGATCAACAACAACGCTACCGGATCGAGCTCCCAGGGGAGTTTAATGTGTCCAACACGTTCAAAGTAACTGACTTAGCCCCTTTCCATGCAGATGAACCATTTTTGAGGTCAAAACCTACTGAAGAGGGAGGGGATGATGAGGACATCAGGTCGTATGTCCAGCCAGGAGACCAGACTGGCCGACCAGGAAGCTTGCCCGAGACAGCCAGGCCATTTGGCACGTCTGCCGGCCCAAGCAGTAACGCCGGACCCTCGACCAATAGGACCAGACCGATCAGCATTGCCAACGGAGAGGCCCAAGCTTCCGGCACACTTGGTGGCGACGTGGATGACACTGCCGGTCCCCTCGGTGATGCCGCCGACTCCGGGATCAACTTGGCCGGTCCTGAAGGCATTCCGGCCAGTACCTCGCACAGTCCAGCCGGTACAGCCGATCCATCCGAGTACACGAGCATTTCAACTTCTACACAAGGAAACTCGGACCAGATAAGCTACAATCTTCAGGACATGCATCTAGAGGAAGTCTCCACACCAGGAGCAATGACAAGGAGCAGATCAAGAGCACTCTTCCACAAATTCAGCTTATTGGTCGACAAGCACCTAGAGGAAGATCGACTAAGGTCAATGGGCCAGAAGTGTAAAGAGGAGTCCAAAGGCTTCTCAACAATGCAAGGGACTTCAGAGACTTGGGCTTTAGTGGAAAGAGAGGTCAGGGCCCAAAGATTCCTAACCCTACTCCAAGTCGAAGACTAGGAGCAAGGCGCGTGCATGCCACAAGGACGGCTACCTTCCATTTCTTGGCTGTGAGGTAAGTAAGGTAAGTTTCAATTCGAATATATGCCTCTTTCTATTTTGCCGGGTAGGATCTAGATTGTTTACATTTTTGAGTCAAGAAAATTTTAGGAATAGGTCCTTTTGTCGGTTATGCACTTTTGTATCTTTTCCATTTGTGCACTTTTGTAAACTTTCCTTTTCTTTATTTTAGTCGACCCTAGAGGTCAAGCTGTCGAGCATATTAATTAGGCTCCTTCCAGCATTGTAGTTCGACAACCTTTTTGCTAATTAATAAAGATCGAATTTTCTTACAAGTTTTCTCTCAAGAATCTTGTGCGCTTAGAACCTAGTTGAGACCAGCCTCCTAGCTCTAAGTTTGTGATTTATCACGAGGTTCATCACTTCTCGTGTGGTCCACTTCACCCTTCCATCAAATACCAACCCAAAAACCCCTATCCAAGAAGTCTAAGGTCGAGTTTCTCACCAAACCTTCTCCAAACAGCCCACGTGCATATAAGCCTTGAATCGAGGCTTGTATCAAGAATCATGTCGACCCATTTTGGAACATTGGGAGTATCTTGAGGATCCAATGGAATTTGCTTCTGATCTTGATCTTGTTGGAACCATATGAGACTGAATAATACTCTCCAAATGGTTATGGATGGAGATCGTTGCTGAGATTGGCTGTGTAGCATGATCTTTGTCCTAGTCGTGTAATTGGGTTCGAAACAGTTCCATCGATTATTAAAATAAATAACTTCCATGTCTGATCCATTTTTGAGGTGAATCCAGTTCTCCCTGATTCTCTGATGAATCAAATTCTAGAAACAGTCGTTTTTATAGCTTAATTCCCCTGGGTTCGGTCTGAAACCTCAAGTTAAGGCGAGTATTCCCAAATCAGGTAAGTTGCGGATCACCTGATTTGTATATTGCATAACGCTTTCGCATAAACTCCAGTTTGACTGATTCCACTTCGAGGTGTCCTCTGGTTGAGCTAAAAATGTGTTCCAAGTGCTCATTGGGCTGGAAATGTTGATCCTGTTTTTCATCTGAGCTGAACAAGGCTCGTGGATTGGTTCCGTTTGTCCTTGGTTGTTGCTTGGTTTAATGATCACATCAGAAGCAATGATGAGGATATCAATACCAGCTCACTAGAATCTGAGAAAGAGCCCACTAATATACCTACTATGAAGCTTCGTGAACAAGATCAGACACAAAAAACCTTAGTAAAATGTTCAACAAGTCTGTGGAGAGTCTCATCACAATTATAAAAGATGGAGGAATTCATGAAGATGAACTTACTAAAGAAATACAAACAGAAGACTATGAACTACTCAAGACTCCAACAGCTTCTCTTCTTCCAGTTCTACAAGGCCTTAAAGATACAACCTTGTTCATCATCGCTAAACAAGCTTAAGAAGGGATTATAAGGAGCTACAAAAGACAAAGGTGCGTATTTAAATTTCCGATGTTTTAATTAACAAGCTTTGGTATGTTTTTTTTTGCAGGAATGTGACTGTTAAGTTTAAAAGTCTTTTATTTCTCATTAGGTCCTAATGTCTTGTTGTTATTTTTGCTTTAGTCCTTCCACTAGAATGTATTTTCAGCCCTAGAAGTCCCTGCTGCTGGACTAGTATATAAAGTCCGTTCTCAGCATGTAATCACTTAAGTTTTATGAAATAAAAATCTAGTTTTTTTCTTCCTTTGAAAGAAGCTGATGCCTCAAGCCTTCTTCTGTGAGAACCCTTGAGCTTGAGCACTCTAGACTTATCACAGGCCATCCATAATCTGTGTAGTGTATCTCGATCCACCTGTCTATTAAATCCTCACTAAGATCGTCTAAAAAGTGCTCTACAGCAAGCTAAAGGGTCGCCATCAATCTGTTCATCAACCCATCACTCCTAAGTCTCTATCAAGTGATGTACAGCCAGCTAGAGCCTCTCCAGCAGTTCCCCTTCTCGAACAAGCCCTCTTGTTTTTTCATCAAGCAAACACCACCTCAAAACCTATTACCGACCGTCTCAAGCTCGTCGCATCCCCGATCCCAAACTTTTCAACCTTTTAGGTGAGGCCAAACTTCGTGTTGAGACTTCTTTATCGAGTGGAGCTTACGGAGAATTATTGCAAAAAGTAGATGAAGGGAATATATTTGATTGCATGACATGTACTACTGGGTGTGATCATATCAGTGCTAATGCACAAGGATCCCATAAGAACTCCGAAATTAAACGTGCTTGGGCGACTGATATGGGTAGTACTGAGATGGGTGACCTCTTGAGAAGTCTTCATGTTGCACCCTTTCTTTTATTCAATCGATTTTTATATGTCCATCGTAAAATGATGTTTTATGAAATTCCATAATGTTTTAACCTTGATGAACTACACAGCCGACAATACCAATTCGGAAAGCTCTCTTAAATATATCTGACAAGCCAATGGTACAAAGAACCATTGGGGCTAATTTCTTTTATGTTTAGACACTCTTTGGGATGTTTTTCTCGAGCATAAGCAATCATGACCTCAAAACCGTAATATCGGACATCTCACTGATCGCATCTCCGATCCAAAACTTTTCAATCATCTAGGTGAGGCCCAAACTTCATGCGGATTCTTTGTTATCTGGTGGAGCTCAAAAAGAATCATTGCAAAAAGTGGATGAAGAGCCGATACACGGTTGCATGATATGTACTACCATTACAATCATACCAGCACTAAAGCACCCAATCCCATCAGAACTCTGCAGTTAAACGTGCTTGGGCAACTGGGATGGGTGACCTCCTGGGAAGTCCTTATGTTGCACTCCTTCTTTTATTCAACCTATATTTTATGCGTCTATCGCAAAACACTGTAATTTTGAAATGCCATAACTTTTGCGTCGTGATGAACTAAACGACCGAAAATACCATTTCGGAAATATCTCTCAATGTTCTCTGAAGAACCAATGGTACAAAGCCCCATTATGGTTGTTTTGAACCCCAAATTTTGATGTTTAGACGCTCTTTTGGACATTATTCGCGGGTAGAAGCAATAACAACTTCAAAAGCTATTATCGGGCATCTCGAACTCATTGCATCCCCAATCAAAAAAATTTCAACCATATAGGTGAGGCCGACACTTATCGAGTGGAGGTCACAAAGTATCATTGCAAAAAGTGGATGAAGAGCATATATACAATTGCATTACATTTACTAATTGGTGCGATCATACATGTGCTAATACACCGGATCCAATAAGAACTCCGAAATTCAACTTGATTGGGTGAGGGTAGTACTGTGATGGCTGACTTCCTTGGGATTCCTTGTAATGCACCCCCTTCTTTTATTCAACCGACTTTTTTATGTCTATCGCAAAACGCAGTATTTTCAAAATTTCATAACTTTTGCACCGCGATAAACTACACAGCCAAGAATACCATTTGGGAAATCTGTATCAAAATTCTCTGACATGCCAATGGTATGAAGACTTGTTAGGTCTGTTTTCGACCCCAAATTTTGATTTTAAGATGCTCTTTCGTACGTTTTTCTTGGGCAGAAGCAATAACGATCACAAAACCATATTATCGACTGTGTGAAACTCATCGCATCCCCGATCCAAAACTTTTCAACCATCTAGGTGAGCCCCCCACTTTGTGTGGATACTTCTTTATCCTCTGGAAGTCACGAAGTATCATTGCAAAAAAATGGATGAAGAGGATATGTACGATACATGACATGTACTATCGTGTGCTATTATAACAGCGCTAATGCACCAGATCCCATAAGAACTCTGAAATTTAACGTGCTTGGGCGAGGGTACCACTGAGATGGGTAACGTGCTGCACCTCTTCTTTTATTCAATAAATTTTTTATGTGTCCATCGCAAAATGCCGTATTTCGAAATGCCATAACTTTTGTACCGCGATAAACTATGCAGCCGAAAATACCATTTCAGAGATGTCTCTCAATGTTCTTTTACATGCAAAAGGTTTGAAGACCTATTTGGGCTGTTTTCAAGCCAAAATTTTGATGTTTAGACGCTCTTTTGGATGCTTTTATCGGGCAGAAGCAATCACGACCTGAAAACCATATAATCGGCCATCTCAAACTTATCGCATCTCCGATCCAAAACTTTTCAACCATCTAGTTGAGGCCCACACTTTGTGTGGACACTTCTTTATCGAGAGGAGCTCAGGAAGTATCATTATAAAATCTGAATGAAGAGTATATATATGATTGCAAGACATGTACTACCAGTTGTGATCATACCAGCGCTAATGCACCGGATCCCATAAGACTCCAAAATTAAACGTGCTTGTGCGAGGGTAGTACTGAGATCGGTGACCTTCTAGAAAGTTCTCGTGTTGCACTCATTTTATTCAATCAATTTTTTATGTGTCCATCACAAAATCTTGTATTTCAAAATACCATAACGTTTGCACCGCGATAAACTACACATCCGACAATAGCAATTTGGAAAGCTCTCTCAAAGTTCTCTGACGTGTCAGTGGTAAAAAGACCCATTGGAGTTGTTTTTGACCACAAATTTTTATGGTTAGACGCTCCATCGGATGTTTTTCTCAGGAAGAAGCAATCATGACCTCAAAACCGTATTATCGGCCATCTCAAACTCATCGGATCGCCGATCCAAAACGTTTCAAGCATTTAGGTGAGACCCAAACTTCGTGTGGAGTCTGATTTATCAAGTGGAGCTATTAAATAATTATTTCAGAAAATGGATGAAGAGCATATACACTATTGTACTTCCATGTGAGATCATACTAGTACTAATGCACCCATTTCCATCAGAAATCTGCAGTTAAATGTGCTTGGGCGATGGTAGTACTAGATGGGTGACCTTCCGGGAATTCCTTCTGTTGCACCCCTTCTTTTATTCACTCGATTTTTTTTGTTTCTATTGCAAAACGCCGTAGTTTCAAAATGCCATAAATGTTGAACTGCGATGAATTAAAAGACCAACAATATCATTTCCGAAAGCTCTGTAAAAGATCTCTGACGTGCCAATGGTATAAAGACCAATTTTTTGACCTCAAAATTTTGATGTTTAGACGCTCATGACCTCAAAACCGTATTATCGGCCATCTCATACTCATCGTATCGCCCATCCAAAACTTTCAGATACCAACACTTCTTGTTGAGATTTCTTTATCTAGTCGAGCTCACAAAGAATCATTGCAAAAAGTGGATTAAGAGCATAAATACGATTGCATGCCATGTACTACTTGGTGTGATCATACCAGCTCTAATGCACCAGATCCCATCAAAACTCTGAAATTAAACGTGTTTGGCGAGGGTAGTACTAAGATTGTTGATCTCCTAGGAATACCTCTTGTTGCACCCCTTCTTTTATTCCATCGAGTTTTTATGTATCAATTCGAAAAACACTGTATTTTCAAAATGCCACTACTTTTGAACCGCCATGAACTAAACCGCCGAAAAAACCTTTCTGAAAACTTCTCTAAAAAATCTCTGACGTGAACACCTATTGGCGCTGTTTTCGACCCCAAATTTTAATGTTTACATGCTCTTTGAGAAAGTTTACTTGGGTGGAAGTAATGAGGACCTCCAAACAGTATTATCAGCCCTCTAAAACGCACCAATCCAAAACTTTTCAACCATCTAGCTGAGTATCACACTCTGTGTGGAGATGAAGGGAATATATGATCACAACTTCTTTATCCAGTGGAGGTCACAAAGTATCATTGCAAAAAGTGGATGAAGAGCATATATGATTGCATGACATGTACTACCGGGTGCGATCATACCAGCACTAATGCACCGGATCCCATAAGAACTCCGAAATTAAACGTGCTTGGCGAGGGTAGTACTGGGATGGATGACTTCCTGGGAAGTCCTCTTAAAGATCTGGTTACATATCTAATAACTTTTGCACCACGGTGAACTACACGACCGACAATACCATTTCGGAAAGCTCTCTTAAAGATCTCTAACCTGAAAATGGTTCGAAGATCCATTGTGCTGTTTTCAACTCAAATTTTGATGTTTACATGCGCTTTCGGACGTATTCTCTAGTAGAAGCATTCATGGCCTCAAAACCATATTATTGGCCCTCTCAAACTCATCGCAGTGGCCATACCACTGGACTTTGCTGGAACCGGTACCACCGCCGTAGATGGCCCACCAGCCATGGAACATCGACCAACCAAAGATCTTGCTCAAACCTTCGGCCAAATAACCATTGACAACGGCCATGAACAACTAATTCCATGTATATCTTATGCCTTTGGTTGCAAATCAACTGCCATAACTTGCTTTATAGGATTAGAGCGTACAAGGACCCAAGGTGCCCACCTAGAACAAGAAAGAGCCGGAACAACGCCCACGGACCAAGAGCTTCAAGATGGAGAAATACAACTGAAAGAGCTTCAAGAACAAAACTCTGAACCATTAAGGGAAGACTTAGAAGACTTTAAAGCTCAAGGGCACGACCTAAGACACTCCATGCTCCAAACACACACGGAATCAACACTTAGTGCTCATACGCAACCATTTGCAAGTAAGGCTAAGGTATGGTACATTTATTTTATTCTTGGAGGAACAAATGGCCCTAACAACGGCACAACATATTGAAAATTCAAACTTAGGCGCCTCACCCCACACGCAACTTGCAACTTTCCTTTTTATTAGTTTATGAACTTTTCCTTTATATGTGTTGTTGCGATTTGCTTTTGTTTGAGATTTCTTTGTTGCATTTCTTTCGTTTAATTCGGCCATTAGGTCAAGCTGAAGAACCCTTATATAAGGTTCCTGATACAAGCCTTGATTCAAGGATGTATGCGCGTGGGCTCTTTGGAGAAGTTTAGGTGAGAAACTCGACCTTAGACTTCTTGGATAGGGGTTTTTGGGTTGGTATTAGATGGAAAGGTGAAGTGAACCACACGAGGGGTGATGAACCTCGTGATAAATCACAAACTTAGAGCTAGAAGGGCTGGTCTCAACTAGATTCTAAGCGCACAAGATTCTTGAGAGAAAACTTGTTGGGGAAAAAGTTCTATCTTAATTAATATCAAAAAGGTTGTCGAACTACAATGCTGGAAGGAGCCTTATTAATATGCTCGACAGCTTGACCTTCTAGGGTCGACCCAAATAAGAAATGGAAAACTTACAAAAGTGCACAAAGGAAAAGATACAAAAGTGTATAATCAAAAAAAGGACCTATTCCTAAAATGTCTTTGACTCAATAAAGTAAATATTCTAGATTCTACCATGCAAAACAGAAAGAGGCATATATTCGAATTGAAACTTACCGTAACTTACCTCATGGCCAAGAAATGGAAGGTGGCCGTCCTTGTGGCATGCACGAGCCTTGCTCCTAGTCTTCGACTTGGAGTAGGGTTAAGAATCTTTGGGCCCTGACCTCTCTTGCCACTAAAGCCCAAGTCTCTGATGTCCCTTGTGTTGTTGAGAAGCCATTGGACTCTTCCTTGCATTTTTTGCCCATTGTCCTTAGTCGATCGTCCTCTAGGAGCTTGTCGACCCATAAGCTGAATTTGTGGAAGAGTGCCCTTGATCTGCTTCTTGTCATTGCTCCTTGAGGTACCAATGGTGTAGATACTTCCTCTAGGTGCATGTCCTGGAGCTGGTAGCTCATTTGGTCCGAGTCCTCTTGTGTAGAAGTGGAAATGCGCGTGTACTCGGCTGGATCGGCTGTACCGGCTGGATTGTGCGAGGTACTGGCCGGAATGCCTTCAGGACCGGCCAAGTTGATCCCGGAGTTTGGCGGCATCACCAGAGGGACCGGCGGTGTCATCCACGTCGCCACCAAGTGTGCCGGAAGCTTGGGCCTCTCCGCCGGCAATGCTGGTTGCTCTGGTCCTTGTGGTCGAGGGTCCGGCGGTACTGCTTGGGCCGGCAGGCGTGCCAGATGGTCCGGCTGTCTCGGGCAAGCTTCCTGGTCGGCCAGTCTGGTCTCCTGGCTGGATGTACGACCTGATGTCCTCATCATTCCCTCCCTCTTCGGTAGGTTTTGTCCTCAAAACTGGTTCATCTTCATGGAAAGGGGCTAAGTCAGTAAACGTATTGGACACATTAAACTCACCTGGGAGCTCGATCCTGTAGGCGTTGTTGTTGATCCTCTCGAGCACTCTGAATGGTCCATCTCCTCTTGGTGCTAGCTTGGAACTCCTTAGGTTTGGGAACCTCTCCTGCCGTAGGTTTAGCCACACCCAATCGCCTGGTTGAAAGATCACCTCCTTTCTTCCCTTGTTGGCATGAGTCACGTACTGTCCGGTCCTCTTCTCCAAGTTTTCTGCTATCTTCTGGTGTAATCTCCTATGAACTCTGCCTTGGATGCTCCGTTGAGGTTGGTCATCTCAGCTGGTGGCAGTGGCGTTTGCTCCAATGGGGTGAGAGGGTTGAAGCCATATACTACTTCAAATGGTGTCTTCTTGGTTGCTGAGTGCACGGTTCGGTTGTAAGCGAACTCTATGAATGGCAGGCACTCCACCCAAGTCTTTAGGTTCTTCCCTAGTGTAGTTCTAAGAAGAGTTGATAGTGTCCTGTTGATAACTTCAGTTTGGCCATCGGTTTGCGGATGGCAGGTGGTAGAGAAGAGTAGCTTCGTGCCTAGCTTTCTCCATAGGGTCCTCCAGAAATGGCTGAGGAACTTGGTGTCCCTGTCTGATACGATGGTCCTTGGCACTCCATGAAGCCGTACTATCTCCCTGAAGAACAGCTCAGCTGTTTGTGTGGCATCATTGACATTGGCACATGGAATGAAGTGTACCATCTTGGAGAATCTGTCCACCACTACAAAGATTGCATCTTTGTGGTTGATCTTGGGCAGACCTAGAACAAAGTGCATTGAGATGTCCACCCATGGATGTGTAGGTATGGGCAGTGGGAGATACAACCCGTGAGGTTGCACTCGGGACTTTGCCTTCTTGCAAGTGATGCATCTTGCACAATGAGCTTCTACTCTCCTCTTGATGTGTGGCCAGTAGAAGTGCTCCTTGACCACTGCTAGAGTCTTGTCGACACCAAAGTGGCCCATGAGTCCTTCTCCATGAGCTTCTCGGATGATAAGCTCCCTTAATGATCCTTGTGGTATGCACAGCCTTCTTTCTCGGAACAAGAATCCTTCATGGATGTAGAACTTGCCATGACTCCCTGTGCCACACTCCTTGTAGCTCTCAGCAAAGTCAGGATCATCCTTGTACAGGTCCTTGATGTGCTCGAATCCTAGGACCTTTGCCTCCATGGTTGATATCAAGACAAACCTCCTTGATAGTGCATCGGCTACCACATTGTCTTTGCCCTTCTTGTACTTGATGATGTACGGGAAGGTCTCTATGAACTCCATCCACCTGGCATGTCTCCTCTTGAGAATTGTTTGCCCTCTGAGGTGTTTGAGAGTCTCGTGATCAGTGTGGATCACAAACTCCTTGGACAGCAAGTAATGCAGCCAAGTCTCCAATGCTCGGACAAGGGCATAAAGCTCCTTGTCATAAGTGGGGTAGTTCAGTGAGGCACCACCTAGCTTCTCACTGAAGTATGCCACTGGTCTCCATCCTTGAGTTAGCACTGCTCCTATGCCTATTCCAGAGGCATCACATTCCACTTCAAACGTCTTGTTGAAGTCGGACAGGACTAGCACTGGTGCATGTGTAAGGTTGTCCTTCAAGGCCTGGAATGCCTTCTCCTGAGCTTCTCCCCAGCTGAATCCCACGTTCTTCTTCACTACTGCCGTCAATGGTGAGGCAATAATGCTGAAGTTGGGCACGAATCTCCTATAGAAGCTGGCCAGTCCGTGGAAGCTCCTTACTTGGCTGATGTTTCCTGGTGTTGGCCATTCTTGTATGGC
>JAEVFF010002537.1:0-10885 GCA_018901945.1 Pugionium dolabratum | reverse complement strand
GGGATCAAGCATGGAAAACTGACCAAGGGATCTCACCATGGACGATCTCAGGCCCAATACCATGATTTTACTGCCCAATCTCACCATGGTCGAGCTAATGGGCCAATCTTGGGCCAACTTAAGCCCAAAATGTCTTAAACCTATTTTTACTTTACCGGTTTGTCCCAGCATTAAATCTAATTGTTAGGGATACTATATGAACCCTTTTAAAACACTTTTAACCTAAGTTTTGTTTAATATTCTTCCAATTTTTGCCTCTGGACGTTTTTAGAGAAAGAGGAGATTGGTTTCAACCTTTGTTCTTGAACTCTTGTTTTTTAGTGAAGGATTTCTCTACCCTATCTCTTATCTTATGTTTAATTGCTTTTACTTCTTTATGCATAATGTTTTTATGAATATGTTTGAGTAGTTTTCTGTATAGATTGTGGGTAAGATAGATTAGGGGAATCTGATATTGACTTAGGCTTGTTTAGGTAGATTAGATGACAAATCCGTAATGTTTAGGATGTGGTTAATGCTAGAGACTGAAGTAGGTAATTCAATGCTTAGATCGATGATGTTCTTCTCCCGAGAGGTGTAGACAGAATGTGTAGGTAGGCCTAAACATCCTTATTGCATCTTAGCCAACGAGAGTTGATCTCTAACGCGATAGGTAGACAAGATTAGACTCGAACCCAATGATCAGTAGGCGATAGATTGCTGTGCAAAATACTTGTAGTCTATAGGCTAGTGAATGGGTTGTTGCCACGAGAGTGGATCAGTCTACTAGATAGTGTTCTAAGTCTTAGGGACTTATCTAATACAACCTGTAGAATCGTTTATCAAAGAAAGATTGCCCCGAATCGAATGCCTTATCCATTGTCCATATTTCTTCTCTATTGAATTAACTCGTGTTTACTTTCTTTGCAATTAGATTATTATACAACCCAATCAAAAACCCAATTAGAATTTGCCTAGATTTAAGTGTTTCATGCATTCCTACTATGCTATTCTTACTTCCCTGTGGATTCGATACTCAAATACTACTTGATTTGCTCTGCACTTGGAGTTGTACTTGAGATTTAAAACTTAAAACCCCCATCAATTTTTTGGCACCGTTGCCGGGAAAGTTAGCAATAGCCATTAGGATTTTGATTCATTTAGAGACTACGCTTTGTTTCTGCTTTTTTATGTTACTGATCTTGACCATTATCTGTTTGCTTTTAAGTTGTATGAACCCAAGGAGTAGAGGGAAACTAGATCTACAACCGATTGAAATCGACGTACAACAGTTGGAAAGAGACACAACACGAGCCAAGAGAGAACGTTTGAACTAGCAAAGGAGGCTTAGAGAGATGGAACATATCGACCAGAACATGCCAGAGAATGCTGAGAATGAAGCTCAAGGAGCTGGATCTTCTGATCAGAACGCATGGAGAGCAAGAGGCTCAATGCACCCACAAAGGCCTCAACGAGTGATCGGGACTTTTGGTGAACCAACTGTTTATGGAGCTAGGACTGGGATTCGATCCCCCCTGGATTCGAACCAAATTTTGGGCCTTGACCTCTTTTGCCGAGAGAGCCCAAGTCTCTGGAGTCCTTTGCAATGTTGAGAAGCCTTTGGATCCTTGCTTATACTCTTGGCCCAATGCTCCTTGTCGATGGTATTCTAAGAGCTTGTCTACCCACAAGATGAACTTGTGGAAGAGTGCCCTTGTTTTGCTCCTTGTCATGGCTCCTGGTGGCACCACTAGTGTAGAGAATTCATCCAGGTTCATGCCTTGAAACTGGTAGCTGAGTTGATCCGAGCCTCCTTGTGTAGAGGTGGAAATGGTGGTGCAATCGCGTGAGCCTGCTGGATTGTGCGTGGAGCTGGCCGAGTTGAGATTGGAGCCGGCCAGATTGATTTATGAGCCGGCGGTGTCATTCACGTCGCTGCCAGTTGGGCCGGAGGTTTGGGCCTCTCCGCCAGAAAAGTTGGTCGGCCCGGCCCGGCTGATCATAGGGCCAATGGTACCGATTGGCCCGGCAGGCACGCCAAATGGTCTTGCTGTCTCGGGCAAGCTATCTGGTCGGCCATTTTGGTCTTCTGGCCAGCCAGACGATCTGATGTCCTCATCATCTCCTCCCCATTCAGTAGGTTCTGACCTCAAAACTGGCTCATCTGCAAGGAAAGGAGCTAAATCAGTCATATTGAATGTGTTAGACACATTAAACTCACCTGGAAATTCAATCCGGTAGGCTTTTTTGTTGATCCTCTCCATCACTCTGAATGGTCCATCTCCTCCTGGGGCCAGCTTGGAACTCCTTAGGTTGGAGAACCTCTCTTGCCGTAGGTGTAGCCACACCCAATCGTCTGGTTGAAAGATCATTTCTCTTCTCCCTTTGTTGGCGTGAGTCACGTACTGT
This sequence comes from Pugionium dolabratum, assembly GCA_018901945.1. Lineage (NCBI taxonomy): Eukaryota > Viridiplantae > Streptophyta > Magnoliopsida > Brassicales > Brassicaceae > Pugionium > Pugionium dolabratum. The sequence goes on along the minus strand of JAEVFF010002537.1, from coordinate 8,497 downwards.
CCAGTCCTCTTTTCCAGGTTCTCTGCTACCTTCTGGTGTATCTTCTTGATGAATTCTGCCTTAGATGCTCCATTGAGGTTGGTTATTTCTACTGGTGGCAGTGGTGTTTGTTCCAAGGGCGTTTGAGGGTTGAAACCGTATACCACTTCAAAAGGGGTATTCTTTGTGTCTGAATGCACTATTCGGTTGTAAGCAAACTCTATAAATGGCAGGCATTCCACCCATGTCTTGAGGTTCTTCCCTAGTGTGGTCCTGAGAAGAGTCGACAATGTCCGGTTGACTACTTCAGTTTGACCATCGGTTTGAGGATGGCATGTGGTAGAGAAGAGCAGCTTTGTGCCTAGCTTTCTCCAAAGGGTCCTCCATATGTGGATGAGAAATTTGGTGTCTCTTTCTGACATGATGGTCCTTGGCACTCCATGAAGTCGTACTATCTCCTTGAAGAACAGTTCGGTTGTTTGCGTGGCATCATTAACATTGGCACATGGGATGAAATGTGCCATCTTGGAAAATCGGCCCACCACTACAAAGATAGCATCTTTGTGATTGATCTTGGGCAGACCTAGAACGAAGTCTATGGAAATGTCCACCCATGGATGTGTAGGTATGGGCAGAGGGAGATACAACACGTGAGGATGCATTCGGGACTTTGCCTTGCACAATGGGCTTCTACTGACCTCTTGATGTGTTGCCAATAGAAGTGCTCCTTGACCACTGCTAGTGTCTTGTCAACACCAAAGTGGCCTATAATACCTCCTCCACTTCTCGGGTGATAAGCTCTCGTAGAGATCCTTGTGGTATGCACAACCTTCTTTACCGGAACAAGAACCCATCATGGAGGTAGAACTTGCCATGACTCCCTGTGCCACACTCCTTGTAGCTCTTAGCAAAGTCAGGATCATCCTTATATAGGTCCTTGATGTGCTCGAATCCTAAAACTTTTGCTTCCATTGTAGATATCAAAGCAAACCTCCTTGATAGTGCATCGGCTACCACATTATCCTTGCCCTTCTTGTACTTGATGACGTAAGGCAAGGTTTCTATAAACTCCATCCACCTAGCATGTCTTCTCTTGAGGTTGGTTTGCCCTGTAAGGTGTTTGAGAGTCTCGTGATCAGTGTGGATCACAAACTCCTTGGATAACAAGTAATGTTGTCAAGTCTCCAAAGCTCGGACTAGGGCATAGAGCTCCTTGTCGTAGGTGGAGTAATTCAGTGATGCCCCACCTAACTTCTCACTAAAGTATGCCACTGGCCTTCCTCCTTGGGTAAGCACTGCTCCTATGCCTATCCTAGAGGCATCACACTACATTTCAAATGTTTTATTGAAGTCGGGCAGGACTAGTACTGGTGCATGCGTGAGGTTGTCCTTCAAGGCCTGGAATGCCTTCTCTAGAGCTTCTCCCCAGCTGAATCCCACATTCTTCTTCACTACTGCCATCAATGGTGAGGCAATGCTGCTGAAGTTGGGCACGAATCTTCTGTAGAATCTGGCCAGGCTGTGGAAGCTTCTCACTTGGCTGATGTTGCTCGGTGTTGGCCATTCTTGTATGGCTCGAATATTTTCTTCATCAACCTGTAAGCCCTGTGAACTTACAACAAAGCCTAAGAAAACAAGCTTGTTAGTACAAAAGGTGCACTTCTTGAGATTGGCATAAAGCTTTTCTTGTCGAAGGGTTTTAAGTACCATCTCAAGATGTGTAAGGTGTTCCCGTAGGCATTTACTGTAAACAAGTATGTCATCAAAATAGACTACTACAAATTTACTGATGTACGTCCTAAGTGATTGGTTCATAAGGCGCATGAAGGTGCTTGGGACATTAGTCAAGCCAAATGTCATGACTGTCCACTCGTAGAGCCCTTGCTTTGTATTGAAAGCTGTCTTGCATTCATCACCCTCTTTCATTCTTACCTGGTGGTATCCACTCTTGAGGTCTATCTTGGAGAAGACCGTGGCTCCACTCAGCTCATCTAGCATGTCATCCAGCCGTGGTATGGGATGCCGGTACTTTACTGTGATTGTGTTGATTGCTCGGCAGTCTACACACATTCGCCAAGTCCCATCCATCTTGGGGACTACCAACACTGGTACGGCACATGGACTGAGGCTCTCTCGAACATAGCCTTTCTCCAGAATCTCCTTAACCTGCTTCTCAAGCTCCTTGAACTCCTCTGGACTCATCCGGTAGGCTGGTCGATTTGGTAAGGCTGCTCCGGGTACGAGATCGATCTAGTGTTATATGCCGCGTAAGGGAGGCAAGCCTGCTGGTATCTCTACAGGGAATACATCCTGGAACTTGTTGAAGAGGGCTGCTACTTCAGGAGGTAGCTTTATATGTTATTTTTCTAGACTCAAAACTTCTTTGAAAACCATTAGTAACATTAAATGCTTTGAGGCTGAAGCTCTCTGGACATGACTTGGTTGAATGAGAAAATTAGCCTTAATGAGTTTCTTTTCCTTACTCATTTGTTGTTGCAGCTCATGTACCTGGGCAGGTGTGAGAAGAGCTAGGCTGACCTTTCTCTTATCGTGCACAAAGGTGTAGAGATTGGTTCAGCCATCATGCCTTGTCTCCTTGTCGAACTGCCATGGTCTTCCTAGCAGAAGATGGCCAGGTTGCATAGGTACTATGTCACAGACTACCTGATCCTGGTATCTGTCCACACTGAATGGCACGGTTACTTGTTCATAGATTTTGAGCTCCACCTTGTCATCTAGCCATCTCAGTCGATATGGCCAGGAGTGCTTTGTCTTCTCTAGACTTAGCTTATCAACCATATAGGCACTAGCCACATTAGTGCAACAACCACCATCTATGATAAGATTACACACCTTGCCCTTGATGGTGCACCGGCTGTGGAAGATGTTCTCCCTTTGAATGGTCTCGGAGGGGTCTACCATTGCATTGAGGATGCGTCTAGTGACCAGTACTTCGCCCATATCAAGGTACTCTATGTCACCATATTCTGCTTCTGGTTCAAAGTCCTCTTCATCGTGAGACTCATATTCTCCAGCTTCCGTGATCAGCATGACTCGGTTGGTTGGGCACTCTCTTGAGATGTGATCGCGACCCCTACACTTAAAGCAAGTGATATCACGTGATCTTTAAGGGTTAGAAGACTTACTAGGCTCTCTCTGGTCACAGGTTTGCTCAGGAGGCTTGCTCTTGAACCGTTATTCGATTTCTATACTCTTGCCCTTGTCTATGGGCTTGGTGCTAGTGCTTGGTGCTCAAGGCATCCTAGGTTTGCCGCGTATGTCTTGGATCTTACGCCTGATGTGCTGCTCAGCCTGGACAGAGAGATGGAACAAGTCCTTGAAATCATTGTAGATTTGTCTCTCCACTTTTCGGCTTATCCTCTCTTGCAATCCATCCAAGAATTGAGCCATCAATGTTCCCTCATCGTCATTAAGCTCCAGCTTGTTCCTTAGTCTTTCAAACTCCTCGTAGTACTCTACTGATCTTGTGCCCTGTTGAGTACGAAAACGTCGTTGCAAATCTCTATGGAAATAAGGTGCGACAAACCTTTGCCTCATGAGATCCTTCATGTCGACCAAAGAATCTATGGGCCTCAATCTCCTTCTCCTACGGTCAGAAGCCTCAAGATCCCACCAGATGAGGGCATTATCCTTGACTTGTGCTACTGCCATGGAGACTCTCTGATACAAGCCTTTATTGACATAGGAAAATCAAAGAAGACCTATCTTGACCTACAAGGCAAGTGTGAGCACGAAAATTCAGTTTGAATAACAAGGGAAATGAAAAAGGATGGGTTATTATTAACCACATGGTTGAAATGGTTAAATAGCTACCTTGGGAGAAGAATCAAGGTGGAAAAGTCATGCCCATGCTGCACACAGTCTTGGCAACCACACCAAACAGTCATGCCCATGCTGCACACAATCTTGGCAACCACACCAAACAGTCATGCCCATGCTGTCTCCTCTCTTCTCATTGGTTGTTGACAGGCTCCTCCCCTATTCAAACTCATCCACAAGTTTGAATTCGTTTTCTTTTGTGTTCACATTGTAAATCCTCTATAAAAGGGCTGTAAAGACTCAATGTATTAATAATACTCTTAGGAGATTCTTCTCCATAAGTCTAAGTCATTTCTCATTTTCTCATACTTCTCTTTGAGTTTTCAGATTCAATTCTTCACATTTCTCCTCTATAATCTCAATATTTTTACATGGTATCAGAGCATAAGATCATTCTCTTATCTTTTCTACTCAAATCTCTCAGTTTCTAATCTAAAATTCTGTCAAAAAATCTCTCAGTCTTTAGACTAAAAACTCACGGTTTCATTCAACCATAAAAGCTGCTTCCTTTGAGCTCTTCAAAGCCTAACAATGGAGGATACAGTTCAAATTAGTTCCAGCCTGAAACCTACGGTGATAGCATTAGTTCTCAAAGGCTTGAACTACACATTATGGTCAAGAACCATCAAGACAGCCATTTGTGGCAAAGGACTTTGGAATCACATCTTGGAGGATAATACTCCATCTATAGATGATCCAAAAGAGAAGAAGGATGAGGCAACAAGAAGAGAAGAAGCTAGGTGGTTCCAAGAAGATCAATCAGTCCTTGGATTCCTCCAAAATTCATTGGACCCATCCATTCTTGAAGCTTATTCACATTGTGAAACTGCCAAGTCTCTTTGGACACTCTCAAGAGGGTGTATGGGGATGTTTCAAACCTCAGCCGTGTGTATGAGGTTAAGAAGGCTCTCAATGATCTACACCAAGAGGATATGGAGTTCACAAAATTCCTGGGCAAGTTCCAATCAACATGGTCCGAGCTTGACATGTTGAGACCAATTTCTATGGATCCAAAGGTGCTTAATGAAAGGAAGGAACAAGACAAGATATTTGGGCTCCTTCTCAACCTAAATCCAGCCTTTAAGGATGTGATTAAGTCCATTCTGAGAGAGCCAAAACTCCCTGATTTCGAAGAGGTGTGCTCACGGATTCAAAGGGAGCAAGGCAACATTGGTTTGTTTGGTGGTAAAGGAGAACTAGTCATGGCCAACAAAAGCGTGTTTAAGCAAGAGAATAGGAAGAGTGTGATGTGTGAGCATTGTAAGAGGAATGGCCACATCAAGGACAAGTGCTGGATACTTCATCCTCATCTCAAGCCAAAACGGTTCAAGGATTCAAAGGCTAACATCTCTCAAATGGTTGCGACTGAACCGGCAAGTTCATCCAACCAAGGAGGGGAGCTAGCTATGAATGTATCCATGGAATATGTTAAGAAGAGTGACTTGGAGGATCTCATCAAGGCCTATGCCTCAAAACTCTCCGGTATCACTCTCTACTCCCATAAATCGCTTGATAAACCAGATCATAAGTTGGTAGTGGATTCAGGTGCTTCTCACCATATGATTAGCAATGCTATGTTGTTAAAGAACATTGAACCATGTCTAGGACAAGTAACTATAGCTGATGGTAAGGGTATTCCAATTGAAGGAACCGGAAAATTAAGACTATTTGACAAAGAAAATAATGCATTCTTTGTACCTAAATTTAAGTCTAATCTAGTTTCTGTCAAAAAGGCTACTAAAGACCTCAATTGCAATGTTACATTTGGGCCTAACAATGTTTACATTCAGGATATTAAGAGTGGTAAGATACTTGGAGGTGGTGTAACTCAAGATGAGCTCTATGTTCTTGAAGACCCTCCAAGCAATTTGGATTCCTTAGCTTTCAAATCCTGTGTTTTTGCTAATAAAGATGTCTTATGGCATGCTAGATTAGGACATTCTCATGCTCGTGCTTTAAGCTTAATAATTCCTAATGTCGCTTATGATCACTCAGTTTGTGAGGCTTGTATCCTTGGCAAACATTGTCGTGTTGTTTTCCCAAAATCGTCCACAATTTATGAGCATTGCTTTGATTTAGTACATTCCGATGTTTGGACCTCACCTTACATGTCTAGAGATAGGAATAAATACTTTGTGACCTTTATAGATGAGAAATCGAAATATACATGGGTTACATTACTTCCATCTAAAGATAAGGTTTATGAGGCATTTATAAACTTTCATAATTATGTTACTAATCAATTCAATGCCAAGATCAAAGTGTTAAGATCAGATAATGGAGGGAATACACAAGTCAAAGATTCAAAGCTCATCTAAACAAACATGGAATACTACATCAAACTAGCTGTCCACACACACCACAACAAAATGGAGTTGCTGAAAGGAAGAACCGACACTTAATGGAAGTAGCAAGATCCATGATGTTTCATACCAATGTTCCTAAAAGTTTTTGGGGAGATGCAGTCTTGGTTGCTTGCTACCTCATCAATCGGATTCCAACCGAAGTCTTGCAAGATATATCCCCATTTGAGGTACTCAATAAAACTAAACCTTCCATTGATCATTTACGTGTATTTGGGTGTGTGTGCTTTGTGTATGTTCCAGGTGATCTAAGAAACAAGTTGGAGGCAAAGAGCATCATATTGACATAGGAAAATCAAATAAGACCTATCTTGACCTACAAGGCAAGTGTGAGCACGAAAATTCAGTTTGAATAACAAAGGAAATGAAAAAGGATGGGTTATTATTAACCACATGGTTGAAATGGTTAAATAGCTACCTTGGGAGAAGAATCAAGGTGAAAAAGTCATGCCCATGCTGTCTCCTCTCTTCTCATTGGTTGTTGACAGGCTCCTCCTCTATTCAAACTCATCCACAAGTTTGAATTCGTTTTCTTTTTTGTTCACATTGTAAATCCTCTATAAAAGGGCTGTAAAGACTCAATGTATAATATACTCTTAGGAGATTCTTCTCCATAAGTCTAAGTCATTTCTCATTTTCTAATACTTCTCTTTGAGTTTTCAGATTCAATTCTTCACATTTCTCCTCTATAATCTCAATATTCTTACATGGTATCAGAGAATAAGATCATTCTCTTATCTTTTTCTACTCAAATCTCTCAGTTTCTAATCTAAAATTCTGTCAAAAATCTCTCAGTCTTTAGACTAAAAACTCACGGTTTCATTCAACCATAAAAGCTGCTTCCTTTGAGCTCTTCAAAGCCTAACTATGGAGGATACAGTTCAAATTAGTTCCAGCCTGAAACCTACGGTGATACCAGTAGTTCTCAAAGGCTTGAACTACACATTATGGTCAAGAACCATCAAGACAACCATTTGTGGCAAAGGACTTTGGAATCACATCTTGGAGGATAATACTCCATCTATAGATGATCCAAAGGAGAAGAAGGATGAGGCAACAAGAAAAGAAGAAGCTAGGTGGTTTCAAGAAGATCAATCAGTCCTTGGATTCCTCCAAAATTCATTGGACCCATCCATTCTTGAAGCTTATTCACATTGTGAAACTGCCAAGTCTCTTTGGGACACTCTCAAGAGGGTGTATGGGGATGTTTCAAAACTCAGCCGTGTGTATGAGGTTAAGAAGGCTCTCAATGATCTACACCAAGAGGATATGGAGTTCACAAAATTCCTGGGCAAGTTCCAGTCAACATGGTCCGAGCTTGACATTTTGAGACCAAGTTCTATGGATCCAAAGGTGCTTAATGAAAGGAAGGAACAAGACAAGATATTTGGGCTCCTTCTCAACCTAAATCCAGCCTTTAAGGATGTGATTAAGTCCATCCTGAGAGAGCCAAACTCCCTGATTTCGAAGAGGTGTGCTCACGGATTCAAAAGGAGCAAGGCAACATTGGTTTGTTTGGTGGTAAAGGAGAACTAGTCATGGACAACAAAAGCGTGTTTAAGCAAGAGGATAGGAAGAGTGTGATGTGTGAGCATTGTAAGAGGAATGGCCACATCAAGGACAAGTGCTGGATCCTTCATCCTCATCTCAAGCCAAACCGGTTCAAGGATTCAAAGGCTAACATCTCTCAAATGGTTGCGACTGAACCGGCAAGTTCATCCAACCAAGGAGGGGAGCTAGCTATGAATGTATCCATGGAGTATGTTAAGAAGAGTGACTTGGAGGATCTCATCAAGGTCTATGCCTCAAAACTCTCTGGTATCACACTCTACTCCCATAAATCGCTTGATAAACCAGATCATAAGTTGGTAGTGGATTCAGGTGCTTCTCACCATATGATTAGCAATGCTAGGTTGTTAAAGAACATTGAACCATGTCTAGGAAAAGTAACTATAGCTGATGGTAAGGGTATTCCAATTGAAGGAACCGGAAAATTAAGACTATTTGACAAAGAAACTAATGCATTCTTTGTACCTAAATTTAAGTTTAATCTAGTTTCTGTCAAAAGGGCTACTAAAGACCTCAATTGCAATGTTACATTTGGGCCTAACAATGTTTACTTTCAGGATATTAAGAGTGGTAAGATACTTGGAGGTGGTGTAATTCAAGATGAGCTCTATGTTCTTGAAGACCCTCCAAGCAATTTGGATTCCTTAGCTTTCAAATCCTGTGTTTTTGCTAATAGAGATGTCTTATGGCATGCTAGATTAGGACATCCTCATGCTCGTGCTTTAAGCTTAATAATTCCTAATGTC
>JAEVFF010002536.1:0-10891 GCA_018901945.1 Pugionium dolabratum | reverse complement strand
ATTGTCCTTAGCTGCTCTTCCTCTAGAACCTTGTCGACCCATAAGCTGAATTTGTGGAAGAGTGCTCTTGATCTGCTTCTTGTCATTGCTCCTGGAGGTACCACTGCTGTAGATACTTCCTCTAAGTGCATTTCCTGGAGCTGGTAGCTCATTTGGTCCGAGTCCTCTTGTGTAGAAGTGGAAGTGTGCGTGTACTCGGCTGGATGGCCTGTACCGGCTGGATTGTGCGCGGGACTGGCCGGAATGACTTCAGGACCGGCCAAGTTGATCCCGGAGTCGGCGGTGTCATCAGGGGGACCGGCGGTGTCATTCACGTCCCCACCAAGTGTGCCAGAAGCTTGGGCCTCTCCGTCGGCGATGTTGACCGGTCTGGTCCTATAGGTCGAGGGTCCGGCGGTACTGTCTGGTCCGGCAGGCGCGCCAGATGGTCTTGCTGTCTCGGGCAAGCTTCCTGGTCGGCCAGTCTGGTCTCCTGGCTGGATGTACGACCTGATGTCCTCATCAGGCTCTCTCGAACATATCCCTTCTCCAGGAGCTCCTTGACTTGCTTCTCAAGCTCCTTGGACTCCTCTGGACTCATCCGGTAGGCTGGCCGGTTGGGCAGGGCTGCTCTGGGCACTAGGTCGATCTGGTGTTCTATGCCACGTAAAAGAGGCAAGCCTACTGGTATCTCTTCTGGGAACACATCCTGGAAGTTGTTGAGGAGAGTTGCTACTTCAGGAGGTAGCTCTACCTATTCCTGTTCTATATTCAAAATTTCTTTGAAGACCATTAGTAACATTAAATCCTTCGAGGCTAAATCTCTCCGGACATGGCTTGGTTGAATAAGAAAATTAGACTTGATAAGTTTCTTTTCCTTACTCATTTGGAGTTGTAGCTCATGTACCTGGGCAGGTGTAAGAGGAGCCAAGCTGCCCTTTCTTTTGTCATGCACAAAAGTGTAGAGATTGGTTCGGCCATCATGCCTGGTCTCTTTGTCAAACTGCCATGGTCTTCCTAGCAGAAGATGGCCAGCTTCCATGGGCACCACGTCGCACACGACTTGGTCTTGGTACTTGCCCACACTGAATGGCACAGTGACTTGCTCATGGATCTTGAGCTCCACTTTTTCATCGAGCCATCTCAGTCTATATGGTCGAGGGTGCCTTGTCTTCTCTAGACCTAGCTTATCAACCATGTATGCACTAGCAACGTTAGTGCAAGAACTACCTTCTATGATGAGGTTACATACCTTGCCCTTGATGGTGCAACGGCTGTGGAAGATGTTTTCCCTCTGGATGGTCTCTGAGGGATCCACCATTGCAATGAGAATGCGTCTAGTGACCAGCACTTCCCCCACATCAGGGTACTCAATGTCACCGTATTCTCCTTCTGGTTCATAGTCTTCTTCATCTTGGGATTCATACTGTCCAGCTTCCGTAATCAGCATTACCAGGTTTTTTGGGCACTCCCTTGAGATGTGTCCGCGACCCCTACACTTGAAACAAGTAATGTCACGTGATCTTTGAGGGTTAGAGGACTTACTAGGCTCTCTCTGGTCACGGGTTGGCTCAGGAGGCTTGTTCTTGAACCGATCTGATGGGGACATCAGGTCGTATGACCGGCCAGGAGACCAGACTGGCCGACCAGGGAGCTTGCCCAAGACAGCCGGGCCATTTAGCACGTCTGCCGGCCCAAGTGGTACCGCTGGACCCTCGACGAACAGGACCAGACCGATCAGCATTGCTGGCCGAGAGGTCCAAACCTCCGGCCCAACTGGTGGCGACGTGGATGATACCATTGGCAATGATGGCCCACTGGCCACAAAATCGAGCAACTGAAAGATCTTTCTCAAACCTTCAGTCAAATGACCATTGGCAATGGCCATTAACAACTAGTTCCAGGTAGATATTTTGCCTTTGGTTAAAAATCAACTGCCATAACTTGCTTTATAGGATTAGAGCGTACAAGGACCCGAGGTGCTCACCAAGAACAAGAAAGGGCCGGAAAAACACCCACGGATCAAGAGCTTCAAGATGGAGAAGACAACTAAAAGAGCTTCAAGAAAAAAACCCTGAAGCATCAAGGGAAGACTTAGAAGACTTTAAAGCTCAAGGACACGACCAAAGACACTCCATGCGCCAAACACACACGGGCTCAACACTTAGTGCTCCTACGCAGCCATTTGCAGGTAAGGCTAACGTATGGTCCATTTATTACATTCTTGCAGGAAAAAATGGCACTAACAACGCCCCAAAATGATGCCAGTTCAAACTTAGGCGCCTCACCCCACAAGCATTTTGCAACTTTCCTTTTTATTTGTTTATGAACTTTTCCTTTTTATATGTTGTTGCGATTTCCTTTTGTTTGTGATTTCCTTATTGCATTTCTTTCATTTAATTCAGCCATTAGGTAAAGCTGAAGAACCCTTATATAAGGTTCCCCTGAAGCCTTGTAATACTTCAACCTTATTAATTAATAAAGATCGAATTTTCTTCAAGGAAAAAACAAACCCTTTGCGAGTTCAATCAAGAAAGAGCCATCGCCTCTTTGCTTGAACTCCTCGTGCTGTATCAAAGAGTTTCCACCCTCTTTGTGGTGCATTTCACACCCCCTCCCATAACTTCCCCTTTCTTGATTCCACGAGAGAGAGCAACTGCCAGCTCGTTAAAATCCCCACCCTTATCCCTTTGTCTGTAACAAGAGAGAGTGACCACCATCTTGTGTCACGGCCAGCCTACAACTCTTGTAAGGGCTCATACGGCATCTTACATCACAATCTGAACATATTAATTGCACTTCAGTTCATATATGGCAAGTCTTAGAGAAGAGGGATCCGTGTGATCCTATGGTAGCTGGTGCATGGTAGTTTGATTTTGGGCTTCTTAGGGCCTTAGTAATCTCTCATGGACGCCATGTCTTGGTTTGCCATAAACGGCTCCAATCAGTTCATTTGAAGGCACAGATGGACCCGCCTGGTCCAAGGCATGTTTGGGCTTCTAGAAGTACTTAAGGGAGCTCCAAGAAGTACCAAAAATTCTCCTATTCTCCAAAGAAACGTTTGGAGACTTTCATATAAGCATAGGGTACACTACAAGAAAACAACGACTTTGCGACCACACAAGGTAGTTGCAAAATCTTCGTCGCAAAATTATTTAGTCGCAAATCAGTCGTACTTTAGCGACTGATTTGCGACCACGGTAATAGTGGTACAATTTGCGACTAATTTGCGACTAAACATTGGTGACTGTATTTGCGACTACTTTGCGACTGGTTTTAAGTAACAATCTAGTACTTTGCAACTACATATGTAGTTGCAAAAGCCGTAGTCGCAAATCAGTCACAAAAGTTTGTGACTATAGTACAAATTTTGATCCTGCAGCATATCGTTTGTTCTTCACCTTGTTTTTCAGTTTTTTAATAAACCTTTCAAATGGATGCATCCACCTATATTGCACAGGTCCACCCAGTTCAGCTTCGTATGGTAGATGTATAGGTATGTGCTCCATGACGTCGAAAAATGCAGGTGGAAAGATCTTCTCCAAATTGCACAAAATTATGATGTTTTCCTTCAGAATTCGGACACGACTTTGTTGTAATGATCTGGAGCATAGATCACCAAAAAATCCTCCAATCTCTATATTACCATCTAGTATTAATTAGTAAATGCAATTATTATTAATTTAAATACTTATAATATAAAATATGTTTATTACTATATACTTGATAATGCTAGATGAACATTTCATGGTAAAAGTTCTGCAAATATAAAAGGGAGAAGCCTTTCCATAAAAAAATGGCAGTCATGGCTTTTCATGCCCAAGAACTTCTGTCCATCCATATCCACACAATTTGCTAAATCTGCCGCATAACTGGCCGAAATTTTGACATTATTTTTGATACATTCCAATAAGCGTTCTTTGGCTTTTTGTGTAAATCGAAATATAGGGAATGGAGCATTACCCCGACCATCCACGCGAAACTTTTCCGAGAGCAAAACTTCACAATATCCAACATTGACGTAATTGTATCTTTTGACTTATCTTTGACATTCATAACACTATTAATGATGTTATCGAAGAAATTCGTCTCTATCTGCATCACATCAAGATGATGTCAAAGGTTAAGATCCGTCCAGTATGACAACCTCCAAAATATGCTTTCTTTGTGCCAATTATGCCAGCTGCCATAACCTTCTTCTTTACTTTCATGACTGTTTCCTCCGTAGTCAGATGTTCCTAGAGGATTGACAGTTTTTATTCGCTCGTATGAAACTTGTTTGCCTGTTAATGATTGTGGAGGATAGTCATTCAAAGCGTGCTTCCCCTTTAAAAATTTTGTTTTATTTTTTTGTAACGGGTGACCCTTAGGAAGAAACCTTCTGTGACAATCAAACCAACACGTATTTCTACCATTTGGTAATTGAAATGCCTTTGTATCATCCATACAAATTGGACAAGACAGTCTACCATGCGTTGTCCATCCTAACAACATTCCATAAGCAGGAAAATTTCTTATCGTCCACAGTAACATGGCTTTTAAATTGAAATTTTGATTCAACGATACATCATATGCATCAACTCCCGTAGGCCACAATTCTTTCAACTCATTGATCAAAGGTCGGAGGAATATATCCAGACTAGTGCACGGATGATTTGGCCCCGAATTCAGAATTGTTAGAAACAAGTACTCTTTCTTCATACACATATCCGGCGGCAAGTTATGAGTGATAATCACTTGCCATAATGAATGATTATGAGACATCTCAAATGGATTGAGCCCATCAGTACATAATCCAAGATAAACATTTTGAGATTCAGCAGCAAATCTAGGATGTAGATATTGACAAATTTTCTACTCTGCAGTATCAGATGGATGACTCATTTCTCCGTCTTCTGCTTCATGCTCTGCATGCCACCTCATTGCCTCTGCGGTTTTCTCGTTTTGATACATTCTCTGAAGTCTGTCGCCTATAGGTAAATACCACATATGACTGAAAGCTATTCTCGTCCTGCCCTCACTTGGCTTATATCGGGGGAATCGCAAAATTTACATTTTTTTCATTCTCATCTTCTTTCCAAAAAAAAATACAATTGTGAACACACACGTCAATTGTATAAAAGGGGAGCCCTAAATTTCGCATCAATTTTTTGGTGAACCCGTTGCCTGATTCTCCTCGAGCAAATATTATGTAAACAGCTCCGCCCAAGAATCCATGCATTTTTCTGGTAGATTAAAATCAGAATTAATGTTCATGAACCGAGCAGCTAAAGATAACTGTGAGTGTCCTTCATGACAACCATCATACAATGGATTTTTTGCAGCTTCTAACATGTTGTAAAATTTTGTGCTTCTACATTAGGTTCTTCTACATTATTATATTCTTCCTCGTTCTGATTATAGTACTGATCAGTCGTAGTCTCACAAAATACATCCGTCACCATTTCAACATATTTATTACCGGATGTACCAACTGTTTCTTCACTAGTACCACACGTATCTCCCTGATTTCTTTGGACATCACCCCGACTACTCGTTCCTAACTGAACATTCAACTCTTCTCCATGTTTATACCAAATATAATAATTTGGCATAAATCTTCGACTATATAGATGACTCCATATTTTCTGTCCCGGAATAAATTTATCAGTTTTGCAATTAATACAAGGACAGAAAAACTTACCTCCGCTACTTTGAGCTATTGGTTGACTACTTGCAAAATTCATGAACTGCTCCATGCCTTGTGCAAATTCCGCCGATATATTTCTCGTTTGATTATCAATCCTTTTGTACGTCCAATCTCTCGAATTATTATAATTTCCCCACATGTTTGAACTTTTTTCTCCTTTCAATTCTACAAATGAGAGAATGGGATGGGGCATATATATACAAGATTTTGCCACTACTTTGCCACTACTTTGGCACTGCTTTTCCACTACTTTGCGACCACAATAGTTAGTTGCTTAAAAGTCGGTATACCTACCACGCACATGTTTTTTATGTTGTCACATTGCCACCTCTTTGTGACTTAAGAGCCACTCCAAATGTAGTCGCAAAGTGGTCACATATTTAACGACCAATATGCGACTAACATGTGGTTCTTCCACATATAGTTGCTCATCAGTCGCAAAGTAGCGACTGATTAGCGACTGCCTCCACCAGTTGCCAATGAGTCACATTTTAGTCGCATAATGGTTGCGTATTGCGACCAATATTCGACTACACGTTTGAGTAACACTTTTGTGACCACTTTGCAACTACATCTTTGTAGTCGCAAATTGGTCGCAAAACTGTTGTAAATGTAGTCACAGACTTTGCGACCACAGACGTATTCGCAAAATACAGTTGCATTTTGGCAGTTTTCTTATAGTGGTAAGTTTCCACAACTCTAACTTGATGAGTGGTGCATGACTTGATCTGGCCTGGTTTGGGCTGAGCTACATGTCGCTGCGTGTCCTTTGTGAGTCAGGATTATAGGCCATGTTTGGTCTTGGCTGTCCGCTTCTTGGTTAGGCTTGAATTCATGAATATACACCCATGTATCCTTTTGCATGTATTTGGCTACCTTTGTGTTCCTTGCGCCGGCCGGGCCGACGACTTGGCCGGGGGTTGGGCCGATGACCACATCACAACCCAAAATCCAGCCCATCACAAGATCGGCCATCAGGCCGATCTCAGCGTGGCGGATGTCAAACCAACCTTATCCAATTCCTTTCCCAGCCTGGCTGATCTCAAGCCAACACCCATGTCCATCACGAGAACAGCCATCAAGCCGATCTCATGTCGCTGATCTCAAGCCAACATCCATGTCCATCACGAGAACAGCCATTAGGCCGATCTCATGTTGCCAATATCAAGCCAAAACCCCAGTCCATCACAAGATTGGCCATCGGACCGATCCCATGTGGCCTATCTCAAGGCAACACCCCTGTCCATCACCAGATCGGCTGTCAGGCTGATCTCACCGTGGTTGATCTCAGGCCAATCTCCAAGATTCCACTGCCCATCAGGAGATCAGCCATATGGCCAATCCCGGGCTGACCCGAGCCCAAAGTGTTTTGAACCTATTTTTATTTAACCGGTTTGTCCCAATATTAAACCTAATTGTTAGGGATACTATATAAACCATTTTTAAACACTTTTAACCTAAGTTTTTGCTCTGGCCATTTTTATAAAGAGGAGAGACTGCTTTCAAGCTTTGTTCTTGCACTCTTGGTTTCCAGTGAATGATTTCTCTACCTTATCTCTTAATCTTATGTTTCTTTGCTTTTACTTTTTTGTGCTTACTTTTTTATTAAATACGTTCGAGTAGTTTCCCGCATGGATCGTGGGTAAGGTAGATTAGGGGAATATGATATTGACTTAGGGTTTTTAGGTAGATTCGATGATAAATCCCTGATGTTTAGGGTGTGCTTAATGCTAGGGATTGAAGGAGCTAATCAATGTTTAGATCGATGATGTTCTGCTCCTGATAAGTATAGATAGAACGTGTTGGTAGGTCTGAACATCCTTACTACATCTTAGCAAACGAGAGTTGATGCGATAAGGATGTTCATGTACGTACACATTCTGTCTACACATATCAGGAGCAAAACATCATTGATCTAGGCATTGATTAGCTACTTCAATCCCTAGCATTAATCATACCCTAAATAAGGGAATTTTCATCTAATGTACCTAAAAAATCCTAAGTCTATATCAAATTCCCCTAATATATCTAACTCACGATCAACACAGCGAACTACTCAAACATATTCAAAATACAACAAGAATAATGAAATAGAAGCAATGAAACATAAGAGAAGAGATAGGGTAAAGAAAATTTTCACTAGAAATAAAGAGTGCAAAAATAAGACTTCAAACCAAAATCTCCTCTCTCTAAAAACGGAAACAACAAGAAACTAGAATAAAACTTAGATTAAATGTATATAGTATTCCTAACAAATAGGTTTAGTTCCGGGATAACCCGGTTAACTTAAAATAGGTTTAGAAGAGTTTGGCATCGGGTTGGCTCGAGATCGGCCAGCTGAGATCCGCCTGATGGGAAGTGAGTTGGCTCAGGTCGGCCTGAGATCGGCTATCTGAGATGGCACTGATGGCCGATCTCAGGATGGGCTGGAAGTTGGCTTGAAATCGACCAGTTGAGATCAGTCTGATGGCCGATCTCGTGATGGACAGGGAGTTGCCTTGAGATTGGCCAGCTGAGATCAGCCTGATGGCCAATCTCGTGGCATCCAGGAGAACCATTGCCAGTTCTTGTCGCCTGATTCCATCAAACTTCTCGTTGTACCAGAAAACATGGAGAAGATATGCAAGATGCAAAATGCATTCTCTAACCTATATAATGCAATTTCAAATGCAAATGAATGTGAATGGGTGTATAGAATGACTAGAATGGTAATAAAGACAAGAAAAAGGTGGTGAAACGCATTGTGAAACAATGCAAAAACCATGTGATACAAGCCTCGATTCAAGGCTGTACGCGCGTGGGCTGTGGAGAAGATTAGGTGAGAAACTAAACCTTAGGCTTCTGGATGGGGGTTTTCTGTTTGGTAATGGATGGAAGGGTGAAGTGAACCACACGAGGGGTGATGAATCTCGTGATAAATCACAAACTTAGAGCTAGGATGGCTGGTCTCGACTAGGTTCTAAGCGCACAAGTCTCTTGAGAGAAAAACTTGTAGAAAGAAAATTCGATCTTTATTAATATCAAAAAGGTTGTCGAACTACAATGCTGGAAGGAGCCTTATTAATATTCTCAACAGCTTGATCTTCTAGGGTCGAATCAAAGAAAAATGGAAAACTTACAAAAGTGCACAAATGGAAAAATTACAAAAGTGAATAACCGAAAAAGGACTTCTACCTAAATTGTCTTTGACTCAAAATGTAAACATTCTAAATCCTACCCTCCAAAACAGAAAATGTCAAGTATATAAATTGAAAACTTACCATTCTTACCTATCAGCCAAGAAATGGAAGGTGGCCGACCTTGTGGCATGCACGTGCCTTGCTCCTAATCTTCGACTTGGAGTAGGGTCAGGAATCCTTGGGCCTTGACCTCTCTTTCAACTAAAGCCCAAGTCTCTGAAGTTCTTTGTAGTGTTGAGAAGCCTTTGGACTCTTCTTTGTGCTCTTGGCCCAATGCTTTTTGTCGATCATCCTCAAGGAGCTTGTCGACCCACAAACTGAAGTTGTGGAAGAGCGCCCTTGATCTGCTCCTTGTCATTGCTCCTGGTGGCACCACTGGTGTAGAAACTTCATCTAGATGCATTCCTTGAAGTTGGTAGCTTATCTGGTCCGAGTCTCTTTGTGTGGATGCTGAAATGGTGGTGCAATAGGCTGGATCGGCTGTACCGGCTGGACTGTGCGAGGTACTGGCGGAATTGTCATCGGAGCCGGCCAAGTTGATCCCGGAGCCGGCGGCATCACCAAATGGGCCGGCGGTGTCATCCACGTCACCGCCAGTTGGGCCGGAGGTTTGGGCCTCTCCGCTGGTTATACAAGCCATGATTCAAGGATGTATGCGCGTGGGCTGTTTGTAGAAGATTAGGTGAGAAACTCAACCTTAGGCTTCTGGATAGGGGTTTTCTGGTTGGTAAACGATGGAAGGGTAAAGTGAACCACACGAGGGGTGATGAACCTCGTGATAAATCACAAACTTAGAGCTAGGAGGGCTGGTCTCAACTAGGTTCTAAGCGCACAAGATTCTTAGAGAGAAAACTTGTAGGAAAAAAGTTCTACTTTATTAATAATCAAAAAGGTTGTCGAACTACAATGCTGGAAGGAGCCTTATTAATATGCTCGACAGCTTGACCTTCTAGGGTCGACTCAAATAAAGAAAAGGAAAACTTACAAAAGTGCACAAAAGGAAAAGATACAAAAGTGTATAATCGAAAAAGGACCTATTCCTAAAATGTCTTTGACTCAATAAAAGTAAATATTCTAGATCCTACCATGCAAAACAGAAAGAGGCATATATTCGAATTGAAACTTACCTTAACTTACCTCATGGCCAAGAAATGGAAGGTGGCCGTCCTAGTGGCATGCACGCGCCTTGCTCCTAGTCTTCGACTTGGAGTAGGGTTAAATATCTTTGGGCCCTGACCTCTCTTGCCACTAAAACCCAAGTCTCTGATGTTCCTTGTGTTGTTGAGAAGCCTTTGGACTCTACTTTGCTCTTCTGGCCCATTGTCCTTAGATGATCTTCCTCTAGGAGCTTGTCGACCCATAAGCTAAATTTGTGGAAGAGTGCCCTTGATCTGCTTCTTGTCATTGCTCCTTGAGGTACCACTGGTGTAGAGACTTCCTCTAAGTGCATGTCCTGGAGCTGGTAGCTCATTTGGTCCGAGTCCTTTTGTGTAGAAGTGGAAGTGCGCGTGTACTCGGCTGGATCGCCTGTACCGGCTGGACTGTGCGCGGTACTGGCCAGAATGACTTCAGGACCGGCCAAGTTGATCCCGGAGTCGGCGGTGTCATCAGGGGGGCCGGCGGTGTCATTCACGTCCCCACCAAGTGTGCCGGAAGCTTGGGCCCCTCCGCCGGCGATGTTGACCGGTCTGGTCCTATAGGTCGAGGGTCCGGCGGTACTGTCTGGTCCGGCAGGCGCGCCAGATGGTCCTGCTGTCTCGGGCAAGCTTCCTGGTCGGCCAGTCTGGTCTCTTGGCTGGATGTACGACCTGATGTCCTCATCATTCCCTCCCTCTTCAGTAGGTTTTGTCCTCAAAACTGGTTCATCTGCATGGAAAGGGGCCAAGTCAGTAACATTAAACGTATTGGACACATTAAACTCACCTGGAAGATCGATCCGGTAGGCGTTGTTGTTGATCCTCTCGAGCACTCTGAATGGTCCATCTCCTCTTGGTGCTAGCTTGGAACTCCTTAGGTTTGGGAACCTCTCCTGCCGTAGGTGTAT
>JAEVFF010002535.1:0-10939 GCA_018901945.1 Pugionium dolabratum | reverse complement strand
ATCGACTAAGGACAATGGGCCGGAAGTGCAAAGAAGAGTCCAAAGGCTTCTCAACAATGCAAGGGACTTCAGAGACTTGGGCTTTAGTGGCAAGAGAGGTCAGGGCCCAAAGAGTCCTAACCCTACTCCAAGTCGAAGACTAGGAGCAAGGCGCGTGCATGCCACAAGGACAACCACCTTCCATTTCTTGGCCGTGAGGTAAGAAAGGTAAGTTTCCAATTCGAATATTTGTCTCTTTCTATTTTGCAGGGTAGGATTTATATTGTTTACATTTTTGAGTCAAAGACATTTTAGGAATAGGTCCTTTTTCGGTTATGCACTTTTGTATATTTTCCATTTGTGCACTTTTGTAAACTTTTCTTTTCTTCTTTGAGTCGACCCTAGAAGGTCAAGCTGTCGAGCATATCAATAAGGCTCCTTCCCGCATTGTAGTTCGATAACCTTTTTGATATTAATAAAGTAGAACTATCTTCCAACAAGTTTTCTCTCTAAGAATCTTGTGCGCTTAGAACCTAGTTGAGACCAGCCCTCCTAGTTCTAAGTTTGTGATTTATCACGAGGTTCATCACCCCTCGTGTGGTTCACTTCACCCCTCCATCGAATACCAACCCAAAAACCCCTATCCAAGAAGTCTAAGGTCGATTTTCTCACCTAACCTTCTCCAAACAGCCCACGCACATATAAGCCTTGAATGGAGGCTTGTATCATAGAGGATCCTCCAGAAGTGGCTGAGGAATTTGGTGTCTCTGTCTGATACGATTGTCCTTGACCCTCCATGAAGACGCACTACCTCCCTGAAGAACAGTTCTGCCATTTGCGTGGCATCACTTCCTTGTCCTACTTGTATTTGATGACGTAGTGGAAGGTTTCTATGAACTCCATTCACCTATCATGTCTTCTATTGAGGTTGGTTTGCCCTGTAAGGTGTTTGAGAGTCTCGTGATCAGTGTGGATCACAAACTCCTTGGACAACAAGTAGTGATGCTAAGTCTCCAAGACTTGGACTAGGGCATAGAGCTCCTTGTCATAGGTGGGGTAAATCAATGAGGCCCCACCTAACTTCTCATTGAAGTATGCCACTTGTCTTCCTCTTTGGGTTAGCACTGCGCCTCAAACGTCTTATTGAAATCGAGCAGGACTAGCACTGGTGTGTGAGTGAGGCTGTCCTTAAAGGCCTGTAATGCCTTCTCTTGAGCTTCTCCCCAGCTTAACCCCACATTTTTCTTCACAACTGACGTGAGTGGTGAGGCAATACTGCTGAAGTTGGACACAAATCTCTGGTACAAGCTGGTCAGGCCGTGAAAGCTCCTTACTTGGCTGATATTGTTTGGTGTTGGCCACTCTTGTATGGCTTGAGTCTTTTCCTCATCAACTTGTAAGTCCTGTTAACTCACAACAAAGCCTAATAAAACAAGCTTGTCAGTACAAAAGGTGCACTTCTTGAGATTGGCATAAAGCTCTTCTTGTCGAAGGGTTTTAAGCACCATCTCAAGATGTGTAAGGTGTTCCTTAAGGCATTTACTATAAACAAGTATACCATCAAAGTACATTACTACAAACTTACTGATGTACGTCCTAAGAACTTGTTTCATAAGGTGCATGAAAGTGCTTGGGGCATTAGTCAAACCAAATGGCATGACTGTCCAGCCGTAGAGCCCTTGCTTTGTCTTGAAAGCAGTTTTCCACTCACCACCTTCTTTCATTCTGACCTGGTGGTATCCACTCTTGAGATCTATCTTGGAGAAGATCGTGGCTCCATTAAGCTCATCCAGCATGTCATCCAGCCGTTGATGTAAGATTGAATATCAATCTCACAAGCGGTACGGCTGTGACTCGCAGGACCAAGAATCTCTCTTGGCTTAAGCGGGCAAGGGAACTAAAAGGAGGGGGTTTTTATCGAATCACACAATCAAAGGTGAACCAAGGGAGTTTGAATCTCTCAAACTAACCTGGCCGTGGCTTCAATAGAAAGGAAGTGAATCACACACTTTATTTCTAAAGAACAAGAACAAGACTCAAAGACAAGGCTTTGAAGAAAATACTTTGTATTCAAATTTAATTTCAATGGTGGTCTATCTTTACAATGAGGTCGTGCTGAGCTTATATAGTGCTCCTAGCAATGGTCCTAAACCTAAAAAGGAGAAAAGGAAATCATACATTTAAAATATATGGCTGTTGGCCATTAATGTCTAGTTTGGCCAACAAAGAAAGTGTATATGCTTGTATCTTGAGAGCTTTGGGGCGAATGTAATGTGTCTAGGTACATCCTGGATGCTTTGGAAAGTCTTCAATACGTGCCCAAGTTGCAAGGAATAGAGATATTGCAATCTGAACACATTAAGTGCACTTCGGTCCATATATGGCAAGTCTTGGAGGAAAGGGATTCGCCTGATCCTCTGGTGGCTGGTGCATGGTAGGTTTATTTTGGGCTTCCTTAGGGCCTTAATAATATCTCCTGGACGCCATGTTTTGGTTTGCAAGTGATTAAACCAGTTGGCCATCTCACTTGTCATAAACGGCTCCAATCGGTTCATTTGAAGGCACGGATGGACCCGCCTGGTCCAAGGCGTGTTTGAGCTTCTATAAGTGCTTAAGGGAGCTCTTAGAAGTACCAAAAGTCTCCTGGTTGCCAAAGAAACGTTTGGAGACTTTCATATAAGGAAAGTTCCAGATATGGCAAGTTTGAAAACTCCAATTTGATGTATGGTGCATGACTTGATCTGGCCTTGTTTGGGGTGAGCTCCATGTCGCCGCGTTTCCTATGTGAGTCAGGATTATAGGCCAGGTTTGGTCTTTGCTGGCCGCTTCTTGGTTAAGCTTGGATTCATGAAGATACACCCATGTATCCTTTTGCGCGTATTTGGCTGCCTTTGTGTTCCTTGGGACGGCCGGGCCGGGAAGTTTGACAGGGGTTGTACCGATGACCTCATCAGCCGTGGTATAGGGTGCCGGTACTTGATTGTGATGTTGTTTATGGCTCGGTAGTCTACGGACATTCGCAAAGTACCATCCTTCTTGGGGACTAATAATACTGGTACGACACATGGGCTGAGGCTATCTCGAACATAGCCTTTCTCCAGGAGATCCTTAACCTGCTTCTCAAGTTCCTTGGACTCCTCTGGTCTCATCCACTAGATATACAAGCCTTGAATCAAGGCCGTAACACACTTGGACTGGTTGGAGAAGTTTAGACGAGAAACTCGGCCTTAGGCTTCTTGAATGGGATTTTCTGATGGGTATTGGGTGGTGGGGTGAAGTGAACCACACGAGTGGTGATGAACCTTGTGATAAATCAAAACTTAGAAGCTAGGAGGGCTGGTCTATACTAGGGTTCTAAGCGATAGAATTTTAAGAGAAAAACTCGTAGGAAAAAGTGATCTCTTTATTAATAATCAAAAGTTCTCAAAATACAATGCTAAAGGAGCCTTATTAATATGCTCGGCAGCTTTGACATTATAGGATCGACCCAAAATAAAAATGGAAAAGATACAAAAGTGCATAAGGAAAATTACAAAAAGGAAATAACCGAAAAAGGACAACTACCAAAATTGTTCTTGACTCAATAAATGGAAAACTACTAATTCCTACCCCGCAAAACAGAAAAGGCAAGTATATAATTGAAAACTTACCTTTCTTACCTTTCGGCCAAGAAATAGAAGGTGACCGACCTTGTGGTTTGCACGCGCCTAGCTCCTAGTCTTCAACTTGGAGTAGGGTTACGAAATGTTAGGCCTTGACCTCTTTTGCTACGAGAGCCCAAGTATCTGAAGTCCTTTGAAATGTTGAGAACCCCTTGGATTCTTCCTTGTACTCTTGGCCTAATGCTCCTTGTCGTAGGTCTTCTAGGAGGTTGTCTGCCCACAAGCTGAACTTGTGGAAGAGTGCCCTTGTTCTGCTTCTTGTCATGGCTCTTGGTGGCACCACTGGTGTAGAGGCTTTATCTAGGTTCATGGGTTGAAGCTGGTAGCTGAGTTGCTCTGAGTCTCCTTGTGTAGAGGTGGAAATGGTAGTACCATCGCTTGAGCCGGCTGGATTATGCGTGGAGCTGGCTGAGTTGAGATCGGGGCCGGCCAGATCAATTTGTGAGTCGGCAATGTCACAAGTTGGGCCGGCGGTGTTGTTCACGTTGCCGCCAGTTTGGCCGGAGGTTTGGGCCTCTCCGCCAGAGAAGTTGGTCGGTCCGGCCCGGCTGATCATAGGGCCGATGGTACCGCTTGGCCCAGCAGATGCACCAAATAGCCCGACTGTCTAGGGCAAGCCTTATGGTCGTCCATTTTGGTCTTCTGGCCGGCAGACAATCTGATGTCCTCATCATCCCCTCCCCCTTCAATTGGTTTTGATTTCAAAACTGGCTAATCTACAAGGAAAGGAGCTAAATCAGTCACATTGAATGTATTAGACACATTAAACTCACCTGGAAGTTCAATCCGGTAGGCATTCTTGTTAATCCTCTCCAGAACTCTGAATGGTCCATCTCATCTTGTTAACTTCTTGATGAATTCTGCCTTACATGCTTCATTGAGATTGGTCATATCTGCTGGTGGTAGTGGTGTTTGCTCCAAAAGCGTTTGAGGATTGAAGCCGTAAACCACTTCAAAAGGAGTCTTCTTTGTGGCTGAATACACTGCTCGGTTGTAAGCAAACTCTATAAATGGCAGGCCCTCTACCCATGTCTTGAGGTTCTTCCCTAGTGTGGTCTTGAGAAGAGTTGACAATGTCTGGTTGACCACTAGAAATGCTCCTTGACAAGTGCTAGTGTCTTGTCAACACCAAAGTGGCCCATAAGACCTACTCCATGAGCTTCTCGGGTGATAAGCTCTCGTAGAGATCCTTGTGGTATGCACAACCTTCTTTCTAGTAACAAAAACCCATCATGGATGTAGAATTTTCCATGACTCCCTATGCCACACTCCTTGTAGCTCTCAGCAAAATCAGGATCATCCTTATACAAGTCCTTGATGTTCTCAAATCCTAAGACCTTTACTTCCATTGTAGATATCAAAGCAAACCTCCTTGATAGTGCATCGGCTACCAAATTATCTTTGTCTTTTTTGTATTTGATAACGTAAAAGAAGGTTTCTATGAACTCCATCCACCTAGCATGTCTTCTCTTGAGGTTGGCACTAAAAGAAAACAGTGATTTTGCGACTACGCAATGTAGTCGCAAATCTGCGACTGATTTGCGACCACGGTAATAGTGGAACAATTTGCGACTGATTTGCGACCAATTATTGGTGAGCGTCTATTTTACGACTGGTTTTCAGTAGCAAATTTTGCCTGTACTTTGGGACTACGTATGTGGTTGCAAAACCCATAATCACAAATCAGTCACAAAAATTTATGACTGATTTGCGACTGTAGTGGTTCATGTGGTCGCAAATTAGTCACAAACCTTAGTGACTGATTTGCCAATACATATTATACTCAATCGCAAATTAGTCACAAATAATTGCGACTGATTATAAAATATTTGGGAAAAAAATTATGTAGTCACAAATCGGTACCAAAAAATTGATACTGATTTGCGACTACGACGGAATTAGATTTAAAAAAGATAATAATTAATTAAAATATTTTAATTAATTATTATTTTTAAAAAACATTAATTATTATTAATATTATTCATTAATTAATAATAAATATAATATTTAATAGTAAATATAAATATTTTGTTTAAATTAATTATTTTATATATCGTCTTCCACGACCTATCATCGAACTACCCCTACTTGCCATTTGTGTGTTTGTTATTTTTAGGATTGAGAAATTTTATAAATTTTTATATAGGTTTTAGAAAGTAGGAATGTTTGATTGTGAAAAATGAGGGAAAACCATCACGTATTTATAGAATTTTTTTCGACCATATATGTAGTCGCAAATCAGTGGCAAACTTCGAAATTAATGACGTGGTCACAAATCAGTCGCAAATTTGCGACTGGTTTGCGACCACCAAATAATTTGGTGGGAATCGAAAACTTTCAAACTCCCTCCAAATTAATTCGTGGTCACAAATCAGTGGCAAATATGTGACTGATTTGCGACCATAGTTAATTTATTCGGAAAAAACATTATGGTCTCAAATCAGTGGCAAATTTGTCACTGATTTACGACCACGGTTAATTTATTCGAAAAAACATGTGGTTGCAAATCAGTGGCAAATTTGCCATTGATTTGTGACCACAGTTAATTTATTCGATAAAAACATTGTGGTCTCAAATTAGTGGCAAATTTACCGCTGATTTGTGACTACAGTTAATTTATTCGAAAACAACTTGTGGTCGCAAATCAGTGGTAAATTTGCTACTGATTTGCGACAATGGTTAATTTATTCGAAAAAAACATTGTGGTCTCAAAATTTATCACTGATTTGCGACCACGGTTAATTTATTCAAAAAACATATGGTTGCAAATCAGTGGTAAATTTGCCACTGATTTGCGATCACAAATAATAATTGTGACTAATTTGCCATCACATTCTCAATGCAGTGGCAAAATGGTGGCAAATCAATCACAAATAATACTCTAAACCCTAATTTTTTTTTATTTTCGTAAAATTGAAGTATATAAGATTGATAACTTGATTATAAGTTGTACAAACTTCAATTACTAAGAAAACAATAATATTTACCAAATTTACCAAATTTATAAATTATTTACGTAAAACACTTACCACATTTCCTTAACCTTGTATCTCTTATATACATTTCAAATGTTCTCTAAAATTTAAATGAATACAAATATGATTTTGTATATTTGTGATCACTAATAATGGATAGTACTTACCTAAAAATGCAAATAGAAGTTGTAAATGTGGAAAATACTTAGAGAAAATGTAAATTTACCCTATGTGGTCGCAAATCAGTCGCTATTTTGCGAGTGATTTATGTCTACAGTTCAAATTTTGATCTTGTACTCACAAATCAGTGGCAAATTTGCCACTAATTTGCGACCACAAGCAATAATTGTGACTAATTTGCCATCACAATCTCAATGCAGTGGCAAAATGGCGGCAAATCAGTTACAAATAATACCATAAATCATAAATTTTATGATTTTGGTAAATAAATTAAATGATATAAGATTGATAAGTTGATTATAAGTTGTACAAATTTCAATTAATAAGAAAACAACAACATTTACCAAATTTTCCAAATTTACAAATCATTTATCTAAAACACTTAACATATTTCCTTAACCTTATATCTTTTATATACATTTCAAATGTTCTCTAACATTTAAATGAATACAAATATGATTTTGTATATATGTGGTCATTTATAATGGTTCGTACTTACATAAAAATGCAAATAGAAGTTGTAAATGTGAAAAATACTTAAGGAAAATGTGAATTTACCCGAAGTGGTCGCAAATCACTCGCTATTTTGCGACTGATTTGTGACTGCAGTTCAAATTTTGATCTTGTGGTTGCAAATTTGTGGCAAATTTTCCATTGATTTGCGACCACAAGTAATACTTGTGACTGATTTGCTACCACAATCTCAATGCGGTGGCAAAATGGTGGCAAATCAGTCACATATAATACCCTAAACCCTAAATTTTATGATTTTTGTAAATAAATTAAATTATATAAAATTGATAACTTGATTATAAGTTGTACAAATTTCAATTAATAAGAAAACAACAACATTTACCAAATTTTCCAAATTTACAAAATCATTTACCTAAAACACTTAACATATTTCCTTAACCTTATATCTCTTATATACATTTCAAATGTTCTCTAAAATTTAAATGAATACAAATATGATTTTGTATATATGTGGTCACTTATAATGGTTAGTAGTTACATAAAAATGTAAATAGAAGTTGTAAATGTGAAAAATACTAGGGAAAATGTGAATTTATCCTATGTGGTCCCAAATCAGTCGCTATTTTGCGACTGATTTGTGACTGCAGTTCAAATTTTGATCCTGTGATCGCAAATCACTTGCAAATTTTCCACTGATTTGCGACTGCAAACACCAGTCGCAAAACAGTCGCAATTTAGTCTCTTAATGGTTGCGTATTGCGACCAATATGGGACTACAGGTTTTAGTCACACTTTTGCGACCACTTTGCGACTACATCTCTGTAGTCGCAAATTGGTCGCAAAATCGTGGCAAATGTGGTCGAAAGTTTTGCGACTACGTATATGGTCGAAAGTTTTGCGACTACGTATGTGGTCGCAAAATGCAGTGGCTTTTTGGCAGTTTTCTTGTAGTGTCGTTTGCCCTCTAAGGTGTTTGAGAGTCTGATGATCAGTGTGGATCACAAACTCCTTGGACAACAAGTAATGTTGCCAAATCTCCAAAGCTCGAACTAGGGCATAGAGCTCCTTGTCATAGGTGGGGTAATTTAGTGAGGCCCCAGCTAACTTCTCAATGAAATATGCCATTGGTCTTCCTCTTTGGGTTAGCACAGCTCCTATGCCTATTCCAGAGGCATCACACTCCACTTCAAACGTTTTGTTGAAGTCGGGCAGAACTAGCACTGGTGCATGCGTGAGGCTGTCCTTCAAGGCCTGGAGTGCCTTCTCTTGTGCTTCTCCCTAGTTAAACCCCATATTCTTCTTCACTACTGCCATCAATGGTGAGGCAATGCTGCTGAAGTTGAGCTCAAATCTGCCGTAGAAGCTGGCCAGGCTGTGAAAGCTCCTTACTTGGCTGATGTTGCTCGGTGTTGGCCATTGTTTTATGGCTCGAATGTTTTCCTCATCAATCTGTAAGCTCTGTGAACTCACAACAAATCCTTAAAAAAACCAGCTTGTCAGTACAAAAGGTGGACTTCTTGAGATTGGCATAAAGCTCTTCTTGTCGAAGGGTTTTAAGTACCATCTCAAGGTGTGTAAGATGTTTCTGAAGGCATTTACTGTAAACATGTATGTCATCAAAGTAGACTACTACAAACTTACTGATGTACGACCTAAGAACGTGGTTCATAAGGCGCATGAAGGTGCTTGGGGCATTAGTCAAGCCAAATGGCATAACCGTCCACTCGTAGAGCCCTTGCTTTGTTTTGATAGCAGCCTTCCTGATACAAGCCTTGATTCAAGGATGTATGCGCGTGGGCTGTTTGTAGAAGATTAGGTGAGAAACTCAACCTTAGGCTTCTGGATGGGGGTTTTCTGGTTGGTAAAAGATGGAAGGGTGAAGTGAACCACACGAGGGGTGATGAACCTCGTGATAAATCACAAACTTAGAGCTAGGAGGGCTGGTCTCAACTAGGTTCTAAGCGCACAAGCTTCTTTGAGAGAATAACTTGTAAAGAAAATTCGATCTTTATTAATTAGCAAAAAGGTTGTCGAACTACAATGCTGGAAGGAGCCTTATTAATATGCTCGACAGCTTGACCTACTAGGGTCGACTCAAATAAGAAAAGGAAAACTTACAAAAGTGCATAAAGGAAAAGATACAAAAGTGTATAACCGAAAAAGGAACTATTCCTAAAATGTTTTTGAGTCAATAAAAGTAAATATTCTAGATCCTACCCTGCAAAACAGAAAGAGGCAAATATTCTTATTGAAAACTTACCTTAACTTACCTCATGGCCAAGAAATGGAAGGGGGCCGTCCTTGTGGCATGCACGCGCCTTGCTCCTAGTCTTCGACTTGGAGTAGGGTTAAAAATCTTTGGGCCCTGACCTCTCTTGCCACTAAAGCCCAAGTCTCTAATGTCCCTTGTGTTGTTGAGAAGCCATTGGACTCTTCCTTGCATTTTTGGCCCATTGTCCTTAGTCGATCTTCCTCTAGGAGCTTGTCGACCATAAGCTGAATTTGTTGAAGAGTGCCCTTGATCTGCTTCTTGTCATTGCTCCTTGAGGTACCACTGGTGTAGATACTTCCTCTAGATGCATGTACTGAAGCTGGTAGCTTATCTGGTCCGAGTTTCCTTGTGTAGAAGTGGAAGTGTGCGTGTACTCGGCTGGATGGCCTGTACCGGCTGGATTGTGCGCGGTACTGGCCGGAATGACTTCAGGACCGTCCAAGTTGATCCCGGAGTCGGCGGTGTCATCAGGGGGACCGGCGGTGTCATTCACGTCCCCACCAAGTGTGCCGGAAGCTTGGGGCTCTCCGCCGGCGATGTTGACCGGTCTGGTCCTATAGGTCGAGGGTCCGGCGGTACTGTCTGGTCTGGCAGGCGCGCCAGATGGTCCTGCTGTCTCGGGCAAGCTTCCTGGTTGGCCAGTCTGGTCTCCTGGCTGGATGTACGACCTGATGTCCTCATCATTCCCTCCCTCTTCAGTAGGTTTTTTCCTCAAAACTGGTTCATCTGCATGGAAAGGGGCTAAGTCAGTAACATTGAACGTATTGGACACATTAAACTCACGTGGCAGCTCGATCCGGTAGGCGTTGTTGTTGATCCTCTCGAGCACTCTGAATGGTCCATCTCCTCTTGGTGCTAGCTTGGAGCTCCTTAGGTTTGGGAACCTCTCCTGCCGTAGGTGTAGCCATACCCAATCGCTTGGTTGAAAGATCACCTCCTTTCTTCCCTTGTTGGCATGAGTTACGTACTGTCCGGTCCTCTTCTCCAAGTTTTCTGCTACCTTCTGGTGTAATCTCCTTATGAAATCTGCCTTGGATGCTCCGTTGAGGTTGGTCATCTCAGCTGGTGGTAGTGGTGTTTGCTCCAATGGGGTGAGAGGGTTGAAGCCGTATACAACTTCAAATGGTGTCTTCTTGGTTGCTGAGTGCACGGCTCGGTTGTAAGCGAACTCTATGAATGGCAGGCACTCCACCCAAGTCTTAAGGTTCTTCCCTAGTGTAGTCCTGAGAAGAGTTGATAGTGTCCTGTTGACAACTTCAGTTTGGCCATCGGTTTGAGGATGGCAGGTGGTAGAGGAGAGTAGCTTCGTGCCTAGCTTCCTCCAAAGGGTCCTCCAGAAATGGCTGAGGAACTTGATGTCCCTGTCTGACACGATGGTCCTTGGCACTCCATGAAGC
>JAEVFF010002534.1:0-10941 GCA_018901945.1 Pugionium dolabratum | reverse complement strand
CCCAAAACCAAGAACAAGTCAACTTGGAAGTGGGTATAGAGGAACCTATTCACCAAATGGAAGAGGAAACGGTTGTAGAGGAGGCTGCACCACCTGTTCAGACTCTAAGGAGGAGTACTAGACTTAGGAAAGGCCCATCCAATTGGGTAAACAATAGGGTCTTCTACAACAACCAGGCCGTGGCTCATCCCATACAAGCTGTTTGTTCCCTTGACCTCTTGCCATCTAGTCATCAAGCATTTCCTTGGAAAGATTGAACAAAGTAAGATTCCACGGACTTATGAAGAAGCTAAGAGGAAGAAAGAATGGTTAGATGCAGTAAGAGATGAGAAGGGAGCTATGGAAAAGAATCATACATGGGATATACAAGAACTTCCCAAAGGAAAGAAGGCTGTGAGTTCCAAGTGGGTGTTCACCATCAAGTATAAGAGCAATGGGGACATAGAAAGGTACAAGGCACGTCTAGTTGCAAGAGGTTTCATTCAGACATATGGAGAGGACTATACTGATACCTTTGCACCGGTGGCTAAGCTACACACTGTAAGGGTTGTTTTTTCACTAGCTACGAATCTGACTTGGGACTTATGGCAAATGGATGTCAAGAACGCATTCCTACAAGGAGAACTTGAAGAGGAAGTGCATATGACTCCACCACCAGGCCTTGAAGATCTTTGCAAAGAGGGATAGGTTCTGAGACTTAGGAAGGCAATATATGGGTTGAAGCAGTCACCAAGGGCCTGGTATCACAAATTAAGCTCCACACTTACTGATAATGGGTTTAGGAAATCCCATTCAGATCACACTTTGTTCACTCGTCAAAACTCCAAAGGAATCGTGGCGGTCTTGGTTTATGTGGATGACCTTATCATCACAGGAGATGATAAGGAAGGAATTCAATCCACAAAGGCCTTCTTAAACAGATCATTTGACATCAAGGATCTTGGAGAGTTGAAGTACTTCTTGGGTATTGAAGTGTGTCGGTCTCAGGAAAGGCTCTTTCTATCCCAAAGAAAGTATGCTCTTGATCTGTTGACAGACACAGGAAAGCTTGGGGCTAAACCGGCCAAAACTCCTCTTGAAGATGGCTACAAGGTCAACGGAAAGGGGTATTGACATAGGAAAATCAAATAAGACCTATCTTGACCTACAAGGCAAGTGTGAGCACGAAAATTTAGTTTGAATAACAAGGGAAAATAAAAAGGAGGGAGTTATTATTAACCACATGGTTAAAATTGTTAAATAGCTGCCTTGGGAGAAGAAAAAAGGTGAAAAGGACATGTCCATGCTGCACACTGTCTTGGTAACCCCACCAAACAGTCATGCCTGCTGCACACAACCTTGGTAAGCACACCAAACGTTCATAAGACAGTTTGCAGGTCTTCCCCTCTCTTCTCATTGGTTGTTGACAAGCTCCTCCTCTATTCAAGCTCAACCACAAGTTTGAATTCGTTTTCCTTTGTGTTCACATTGTAAATCCTCTATAAAAGGGCTGTAAAGAATCAATGTATGATAGAACTCTTAGGAGATTCTTCTCCATAAGTCTAAGACATTTCTCATTTTCTCATACTTCTCTTTGAGTTTCCAGATTCAATTCTTCACATTTCTCCTCTCTAATCTCAATATTCTTTCATGGTATCAGAGCATAAGATCATTCTCTCATCTTTTTTACTCTAATCTCTCAGTTTCTAATCTAAAATTCTGTCAAAAATCTCTCAGTCTTTAAACTAAAAACTCACAAGTTTATTCAACCATAAAAGCTGCTTCCTTTGAGCTCTTTAAAGCCTAACAATGGAGGATACAGTTCAAATCAGTTCCAGCCTGAAACCTATGGTGATACCAGTAGTTCTCAAAGGCTTGAACTACACATTATGGTCAAGAACTATCAAGACAGCCATTTGTGGCAAAGGACTTTGGAATCACATCTTGGAGGATAATACTCCATCTATAGATGATCCAAAGGAGAAGAAGGATGAGGCAACAAGAAAAGAAGAAGCTAGGTGTTTCCAAGAAGATCAATCAGTCCTTGGATTCCTCCAAAATTCATTGGACCCATCCATTCTTGAAGCTTATTCACATTGTGAAACCTCCAAGTCTCTTTGGGAGACTCTCAAGAGGGTGTATGGGGATGTTTCAAACCTCAGCCGTGTGTATGAGGTTAAGAAGACTCTCAATGATCTACACCAAGAGGATATGGAGTTCACAAAATTCATAGGCAAGTTCCAGTCAACATGGTCCGAGCTTGACATGTTGAGACCAAGTTCTATGGATCCAAAGGTGCTTAATGAAAGGAAGGAACAAGACAAGATATTTTGGCTCCTTCTCAACCTAAATCCAGCCTTTAAGGATGTGATTAAGTCCATCCTGAGAGAGCCAAAACTCCCTGATTTCGAAGAGGTGTGCTCACGGATTCAAAAGGAGCAAGGCAACATTGGTTTGTTTGGTGGTAAAGGAGAACTAGTCATGGCCAACAAAAGCGTGTTTAAGCAAGATGATAGGAAGAGTGTGATGTGTGAGCATTGTAAGAGGAATGGCCACATCAAGGACAAGTGCTGGATACTTCATCCTCATCTCAAGCCAAACCGGTTCAAGGATTCAAAGGCTCACATCTCTCAAATGGTTGCGACTGAACCGGCAAGTTCATCCAACCAAGGAGGGGAGCTAGCTATGAATGTATCCATGGAGTATGTTAAGAAGAGTGACTTGGAGGATCTCATCAAGCCCTATGCCTCAAAACTCTCCGGTATCACACTCTACTCCCATAAATCGCTTGATAAACCAGATCATAAGTTGGTAGTGGATTCAGGTGCTTCTCACCATATGATTAGCAATGCTAGGTTGTTAAAGAACATTGAACCATGTATAGGACAAGTAACTATAGCTGATGGTAAGGGTATTCCAATTGAAGGAACCGGAAAATTAAGACTATTTCACAAAGCAAGTAATGCTTTCTTTGTACCTAAGTTTAAGTCAAATCTAGTTTTGGTTAAAAGGGCTACTAAAGACCTGAATTGCAAGGTTACCTTTGGGCCTAACAATGTTCACTTTCAAGATATTAAGAGTGGTAAGATACTTGGAAGTGGTGGGACTCAAGATGAGCTCTATGTTCTTGAGGACACTCCTCCAAGCAATTCGGATTCCTTAGCTTTCAAATCCTGTGTTTTTGCTAATAAAGATGTCTTATGGCATGCTAGATTAGGACATCCTCATGCTCGTGCTTTAAGCTTAATAATGCCCAATGTTGCTTATGATCACTCAGTTTGTGAGGCTTGTATCCTTGGCAAACATTGTCGTGTTGTTTTCCCTAAATCGTCTACCATTTATGAGCATTGCTTTGATTTAGTACATTCCGATGTTTGGACCTCACTTTGCATGTCTAGAGATAGGAATAAATACTTTGTGACCTTTATAGATGAGAAATCGAAATATACATGGGTTACATTACTTCCATCTAAAGATAGGGTTTATGAGGCATTTATAAATTTTCATAATTATGTTACTAATCAATTCAATGCCAAGATCAAAGTGTTAAGATCAGATAATGGAGGGGAATACACAAGTCAAAGATTCAAAGCTCACTTAAACAAACATGGAATACTACATTAAACTAGCTGCCCACACACACCACAACAAAATGGAGTTGCTGAAAGGAAGAACCGATACTTAATGGAAGTAGCAAGATCCATGATATTTCATACCAATGTTCCAAAAAGTTTTTGGGGAGATGCGGTCTTGGTTGCTTGCTACCTCATCAATCGGATTCCAACCAAAGTCTTGCAAGACATATCCCCATTTGAGGTACTCAATAAAACTAAACCCTCCATTGATCATTTACGTGTATTTGGGGGTGTGTGCTTTGTGTATGTTCCAGGTGATCTAAGAAACAAGTTGGAGGCAAAGAGCATCAAGTGTATGTTCCTTGGATATTCGACAACCCAAAAGGGTTATAAGTGCTATGATCCGAGCAACAACAGGACATATGTGTCTAGAGATGTCAAGTTCATAGAAGAACAAAGCTATTATGATCAGAAAGATTGGGAAGGATTGAAGGATCTCTCAAGGTCACCTTCTGATTTGGCTACGAGTTAGAGGTTTCTCTTGAATCATTTGGGAAATGATCTGCCAAAGGATTCAAGACACGAAGAAACAAGAACCTTAAGTAGTTCACAAGATACCCAAGAGAATGAACAAGGGGAGGTAACTCAAGAACCAACTCCAATCCAAGAAGAAGCTATGGCCCAAAGCCAAGAACAAGTCAACTTGGAAGTGGATATAGAGGAACCTATTCACCAAATGGAAGAGGAAATGGTTGTAGAAGAAGCTGCAACACCTGTTCAGCAACTAAGGAGGAGTACTAGACTTAGGAAAGATCCATCCAATTGGGTAAACACTAGGGTCTTCTACAACAACCAGGCCGTGGCTCATCCCATACAAGCTTTTTGTTCCCTTGACCTCTTGCCATCTAGTCATCAAGCATTCCTTGGAAAGATTGAACAAAGTCAGATTCCAAGGACTTACGAAGAAGCTAAGAGGAAGAAAGAATGGTTAGTTGCAGTAAGAGATGAGAAGGGAGCTATGGAAAGGAATCATACATGGGATATACATGAACTTCCCAAAGGCAAGAAGGCTGTGAGTTCCAAGTGGGTGTTCACCATCAAGTATAAGAGCAATGGGGACATAGAAAGGTACAAGGCACGTCTAGTTGCAAGAGGTTCACTCAGACATATGGAGAGGACTATACTGATACCTTTGCACCAGTGGCTAAGCTACACACTGTAAGGGTTGTTCTTTCACTAGCTACGAATCTGACTTGGGACTTATGGAAAATGGATGTCAAGAACGCATTCCTACAAGGAGAACTTGAAGAGGAAGTGTATATGACTCCACCACCAGGCCTTGAAGATCTTTGCAAATTGGGACAAGTTTTAAGACTTAGGAAGGCAATATATGGGTTGAAGCAGTCACCAAGGGCGTGGTATCACAAATTAAGCTCCACACTTACTGATAATGGCTTTAGGAAATCCCATTCAGATAATACTTTGTTCACTCGTCAAAACGCAAAAGGAATTGTGGTGGTCTTGGTTTATGTGGATGACCTTATCATCACAGGAGATGACAAGGAAGGAATTCAGTCCACAAAGGCCTTCTTAAACAGATCATTTGACATCAAGGATCTTGGAGAGTTGAAGTACTTCTTGGGTATTGAAGTGTGTCAGTCTCAGGAAGGGCTCTTTCTATCCCAAAGAAAGTATGCTCTTGATCTGTTGACAGACACAGGAAAGCTTGGTGCTAAACCAGCCAAAACTCCTCTTGAAGATGGCTACAAGGTCAATGGAAAGGGGGAGAAAGCTGATGAGTTATTTAAGGATGTTTCTCAGTATAGGAGACTAGTTGGGAAGTTGATCTACCTCACCCTAACACGACCAGACTTGTGTTTTGCTGTGAATCAAGTGAGTCAACATATGCAAAAACCTACTGTATATCATTGGAGCATGGTAGAAAGGATCCTTAGATACATCAAAGGATCTCCTGGTCAAGGCATATGGATGGGCAAGAATGGGAACACTGATATTGTCGGGTATTGTGATGCGGATTGGGCTGGTGATAGGGTGGATAGGAAATCAACCACTGGGTATTGCACCTTCATTGGTGGGAACTTAGTCACTTGGAAGACTAAGAAGCAGAAGGTGGTATCATGTTCTAGTGCTGAAGCAAAATATAGGGCTATGAGGAAGCTGACAAATTAAGTAACTTGGCTCAAAGCGCTCTTGAAAGATTTCGGTATTGAACAACCAGGGCCAATTACCTTCCATTGTGATAATCAGGCAGCCATTCACATTGCTTCAAACTCAGTGTTTCACGAGAGGTGAAAGAATGTTGAGATTATAGAGGAGAAATGTGAAGAATTGAATCTGGAATCTCAAAGAGAAGTANGGAGCATGGTAGAAAGGATCCTTAGATACATCAAAGGATCTCCTGGTCAAGGCATATGGATGGGTGAGAATGGGAACACTGACATTGTCCGGTATTGTGATGCGGATTGGGCTGGTGATAGGGTGGATAGGAAGCCAACCACTTGGTATTGCACCTTCATTGGTGTGAACTTAGTCACTTGGAAGACTAAGAAGCAGAAGGTGGTATCATGTTCTAGTGCTGAAGCAGAATATAGGGCTATGAGGAAGCTGACAAGTGAAGTAACTTGGATCAAAGCGCTTTTGAAAGACTTCGGTATTGAACAACCAGGGCCAATCACCTTCCATTGTGATAATCAGGCAGCCATTCACATAGCTTCAAACTCAGTGTTTCATGAGAGGACCAAGCACATAGAGATCGACTGCCATAAGGTTAGGGAGAAAGTTCAAGATGGAACCATTCTGCCATGTTATACAAGGAGTGAAGACCAACTAACTGACATCTTCACAAAGGCAGCAAGTCTCAAAGTTTGCAAGAACATCTTTAGCAAACTTGGGCTTGTTGATTTATCACATCCATGATCAAAGGTCTTCTAATCCAAGAGCAACACACTCTTTTTCCCTTATTAAGGTTTTGTCCCAAGTGGTTTTCCTTAATAAGGTTTTTAATGAGGTGTTGCCTTGGGTTCCCAAGCTTAAGACTTCAGGGTGATTCCAAAGTCTTTAGCTTGAGGGGGAGTATTGACATAGGGAAATCAAATAAGACCTATCTTGACCTACAAGGCAAGTGTGAGCACGAAAATTCAGTTTGAATAACAAGGGAAAAGAAAAAGGAGGGAGTTATTATTAACCAAATGGTTAAAATGGTTAAATAGCTGCCTTGGGAGAAGAATCAAGGTGAAAAGGACATGTCCATGCTGCACACAATCTTGGTAACCACACCAAACAGTCATGCCAGCTGCACACAGCCTTGATAACCACACCAAACGTTCATGAGACAGTTTGCAGGTCTTCCCCTCTCTTCTCATTGGTTGTTGACAAGCTCCTCCTCTATTCAAGCTCATCCACAAGTTTGAATTCGTTTTCCTTTGTGTTCACATTGTAAATCCTCTATAAAAGGGCTGTAAAGACTCATTGTATGAGAGAACTCTTAGGAGATTCTTCTCCATAAGTCTAAGACATTTCCGATTTTCTCGTACTTCTCTTTGAGTTTCCAGATTCAATTCTTCACATTTCTCCTCTGTAATCTCAATATTCTTTAACCCCATTGCTTTTATACTTGATGTTGAACACCCACTTGGAACTTACAGCCTTCTTGCCTTTGGGAAGTTCTTGTATATCCCATGTATGATTCCTTTCCATAGCTCCCTTTTCATCTCTTACTGCATCTAACCATTCTTTCTTGCTCTTAGCTTCTTCATAAGTCCTTGGAATCTGACTTTGTTCAATCTTTCCAAGGAATGCTTCATGACTAGATGGCAAGAGGTCAAGGGAACAAACAGCTTGTATGGGATGAGCCACGGCCTGGTTGTTGTAGAATACCCTAGTGTTTACCCAATTGGATGGGTCTTTCCTAAGTCTAGTACTCCTCCTTAGTTGCTGAACGGGTGGTGCAGCCTCCTCTACAACCGTTTCCTCTTCCATTTGGTGAATAGGTTCCTCTATACCCACTTCCAAGTCGTCTTGTTCTTGGTTTTGGGCCGTAGCTTCTTCTTGGATTGGAGTTGGTTCTTGAGTTACCGCCCCTTGTTCATTCTCTTGGGTATCTTGTGAACTACTTGGGGTTCTTGCTTCTTCTTGTTTTGAATCATTTGGCACATCATTTCCCAAATGATTCAAGAGAAACCTCAAACTCGTAGCCAAATCAGAAGGTGACCTTGAGAGATCCTTCAATCCTTCCCAATCTTTTTTATCATAATAGCTTTGTTCTTCTATGAACTTGACATCTCTAGACACATATGTCCTGTTGTTGCTCGGATCATAGCACTTATAACCCTTTTGTGTTGTCGAATATCCAAGGAACATACACTTGATGCTTTTTGCCTCCAACTTGTTTCTTAGATCACCTGGAACATACACAAAGCACACACACCCAAATACACATAAATGATCAATGGAAGGTTTAGTTTTATTGAGTACCTCAAATGGGGATATGTCTTGCAACACGACAGTCATCTTGACTCCCACCACTTCCAAGTATTTTACCACTCTTAATATCGTGATAGTAAACATTGTTTGGTCCAAAAGTAACATTGCAATTCAGGTCTTTAGTAGCCCTTTTGACCGAAACTAGATTAGACTTAAACTTAGGTACAAAGAAAGCATTACTTTCTTTGTGAAATAGTTTTAATTTTCCGGTTCCTTCAATTGGAATACCCTTACCATCAGCTGTAGTTACTTGTCCTAGACATGGTTTAATGTTCTTTAACAATGTAGCATTGCTAATCTATGGTGAGAAGCACCCGAATCCACTACCAACTTATGATCCGGTTTATCAAGCAATTTATGGGAGTAGAGTGTGATACCGGAGAGTTTTGAGGCATAGGCCTTGATGAGATCCTCCAAGTCACTCTTCTTAACATACTCCATGGATACATTCTTAGCTTGCTCCCCTCCTTGGTTGGATGAACTTGCCAGTTCAGTCACAACCTTCTGAGAGATGTTAGCCTTTGAATCCTTGAACCGGTTTGGCTTGAGGTGAGCATGAAGTATCCAGCACTTGTCCTTGATGTGGCCATTCCTCTTACAATGCTCACACATCACACTCTTCCTATCCTCTTGCTTAAACACACTTCTGTTGGGCATGACTAGTTCTCCTTTACCACCAAACAAACCAATGTTGCCTTGCTCCTTTTGAATCTGTGAGCACACCTCTTCGAAATCAGGGAGTTTTTGGCTCTCTCAGGATGGACTTAATCACATCCTTAAAGGCTGGATTTAGGCTGAGAAGGAGCCCAAATATCTTGTGTTGTTCCTTCCTTTCATTAAGCACCTTTGGATCCATAGAACTTGGTCTCAACATGTCAAGCTCGGACCATGTTGACTGGAACTTGCGTAGGAATTTTGTGAACTCCATATCCTCTTGTAGATCATTGAGAGTCTTCTTAACCTCATACACATGGCTGAGGTTTGAAACATCCCCATACACCCTCTTGAGAGTCTCCCAAAGAGACTTGGAGGTTTCACAATGTGAATAAGCTTCAAGAATGGATGGGTCCAATGAATTTTGGAGGAATCCAAGGACTGATTGATTTTTGACAGAATTTTAGATTAGAAACTGAGAGATTTGAGTAGAAAAGATGAGAGAATGATCTTATGCTTTGATACCATGAAAGAATATTGAGATTAGAGAGGAGAAATGTGAAGAATTGAATCTGGAAACTGATACGAGCATGGAAAGCACACAAAAGGAGAAGCTCATGGCTAGAAATGAGCCAGTGGAACATGAAGAAGCTCTTGCACTACCAGCTGGACCATTAACCCGAGCCAAGGCCAAGAAACTCAAAGAGGCAATCAGCCGCATGCTCAACAAGGAGAATGCACAACAAATTCACTTGAGCTTGATTGGAGAAGTGCCTAAAAGCACTCTGATTTTAGTACAAGCTCAAGACAACATACAAATGGGTATGTGATCCATTTGTACTCTTTTTCCCTTATCCAAGTTTTCTCCCATTGGGTTTTCTTGGTAAGGTTTTTAATGAGGCAAATGAATCACATTACAACCAGCCCAATTTGTTGCTTAAAATCAAAAGGAGTTCTATTAAAAATGCTCAAAATTGGCGTCATCAAAGGGGGGGGGGGGAAAGTGTCTACATTCATAGTCAAAATAAGAGTTAATGAAGTCAAGGTCTTTGGTCAAGGTCTTTGGTCAAGTCTTCCCTTGTAATTGTAACCAATTTAATGTTGTAGGCTCCTCATATTACGTCCTCTTATAGTATAAATAGGGGCTTTCATTTGTAAACTTGATCATTCAACTTTTCAAATAAAAACAGCTTCTTTTCTTAAGATTGAGAGTGATTCTCTTCTTAATCTGATTGTTGGTGCGTAATATCCTTCAGTCAACATTTAGTAGCCTTAGTGTGTAATATCTAAGCTACTATCTTAGGTAAATCAGTAGTCTTTCCGCAGCTACTGTGTGACCCTTCAATCCACAACCTTTGAACAGATTGAATTTCGATTCATTCTGTTCCAAAGCCTATCTCAACCGCATCCAGAAGTGCATTCCTTGGGAGGTTCGCATCATTTGGTATCAGAGCACACTTCTGATTGGTTATCCCTATCCCTCATCTTTATATCTCTCCATTTCCATCTGCTTAGATTGCATCAGCTTGTGTGTATTGATTTGCATCAGTTGATTAATCGAAAAAAAACCTATTCATATAATTGCATTGTTGTGTTTATCCAATATTACATCAGTTTATCACATTAAAATCGACCCCAACCCATTTCATTTTCAGTTTAGAAAATAACACACTCGCAACTCTTCATCTTCCATCGAAAATATTTTTTCAGAACAGGTATTTTTAACGAATTTGTTAAGTATATTTGTAGCTATGTCAGGAGGAAATCAAACTTCAGAAGCACCAAACTTGTTAATGGAGGCTCTAGTAGCAGAAATGAAGAAAGTACTACAAGTAGAGCTGGAAGCAATTCATTTGCGGCTTGATGATGTTCAGAACAATAGTAACACTGAAGCAGGTCCAAGGAGAACCAGGAATCTCTTTAGACATGGCCATAATGAAGAAATAGAAGCCTACTATAGTCATGGCAGTGAAGGGAGTAGGAGAACCCAAAGGAGGCATAGGCGTGTAAGAGAAGAAAGGGTGACGCTTAATGACACCATAAGAGGTCTTAAACTTAAGATACCATCATTCTATGGCAAAAATGATCCAGACCCTTACCTGGAATGGGAGAAGAAGATCGAGCTGGT
Source organism: Pugionium dolabratum (assembly GCA_018901945.1). Classification (NCBI taxonomy): domain Eukaryota; kingdom Viridiplantae; phylum Streptophyta; class Magnoliopsida; order Brassicales; family Brassicaceae; genus Pugionium; species Pugionium dolabratum. The sequence goes on along the minus strand of JAEVFF010002534.1, from coordinate 102 downwards.
GTTTGATTGTCAACACTATTCCGAGCTCAACAAGGTCCGCATAGCTGCTACTGAATTTTATGAGTATGCACTCAGCTGGTGGGATCAATTGGTTACTTCCAG
>JAEVFF010002533.1:0-10960 GCA_018901945.1 Pugionium dolabratum | reverse complement strand
AAAACTTGGAGGAGTCAGCTTAACATCAGGATGAGTTACCCGGTTATAGGCGTGTTCATCTCCATCCTCATGATGTCTAGGAGGCATTCTTGGTCTCTGTTGAAGACCATATGGCTCAAAGCCATCATCTTCTGCCTCTGGTTGCCGTGGAGGTCCTCTCGGCCTATGGTGATAGTTATGAGGTCGTGTGTCCTCATCTCCATCTGGCTGGGGTTCCTCCTGTTCGTGCCGTGTCCTAAGGTACTCAGGACCCTCAGGACGGTCTCGCTCAGCTCTCACGTGCCTTATGGCCTGGAATCTACTGGTCTTTCCACGCGCTTCAACCTCTCGCCTATGGATGCGAGTTGTGTTTGGAGTGTGGTGAACATGGCCATCATGGCTTCGGCTGCGTCTCTATTCTCTTCTCCCATGGTGTGCTACAAGGAAATAAGACAAATTAGGGTGCTCCTAAATTATTAGGAGGGTTTTCTTTTTATATGGGGTTTGAAAAAAAATGCAAAAAGGAAAAATCCTAAGGAAAGGAAATTCGACTACAAGAAAAAAGGAAACTTCCTAGACAACTTGTGCTAGCTGTCCAATTCGAAATATCTTGGGTATTTTCCTATTCTCTTTTCTTTCCTTTTTCTTTTCTTTTCTTTTTCTTTTTAATTTAACTTAAAATTAATGGAAATATGAATTAAACAAAAAAGGAAAACGTGAATGGCAATGCAAAAGTGAATCTAAACCCTAGTGATACACGTAGGAGGCTAGATGCACTCGGTTTGGAGTTTGATGTTGTTTTTTTGATTTTTCTTAAATGCGACTTAAACTAATGCAAGAACTAAAAACAAGACAAGCAAAAGGATAGAAACAACCTGGTTTAGGAGCTTTAAGCTCTGATACCAAAATGATACAAGCCTCGATTCAAGGCTTATATGCACGTGGGTTGTGTGGAGAAAGATTAGGTGAGAAACTCAACCTTAGGCTTCTGGATGGGGGTTTTCTGGTTGGTAAAAGATGGAAGGGTGAAGTGAACCACACGAGGGGTGATGAACCTCGTTATAAATCACAAACTTAGAGCTAGGAGGGCTGGTCTCAACTAGGTTCTAAGCGCACAAGCTTCTTTGAGAGAATAACTTGTAAAGAAAATTCGATCTTTATTAATTAGCAAAAAAGGTTGTCGAACTACAATGCTGGAAGGAGCCTTATTAATATGCTCGACAGCTTGACCTTCTAGGGTCGACTCAAACAAATAAAGGAAAGTTTACAAAAGTGCACAAAAGGAAAAGATACAAAAGTGTATAACCGAAAAAGGACCTAGTCCTAAAATGTTCTTGACTCAAAAATGTAAGCAACTAGATCCTACCCTGCAAAACAGAAAGAGGCATATATTCGAATGTAAACTTACCTTAACTCACCTCACGGCCAAGAAATAGAAGGTGGCCGTCCTTGTGGCATGCACGCGCCTTGCTCCTAGTCTTCGACTTGGAGTAGGGTTACAAATCTCTGGGCCCTGACCTCTCTTGCCACTAAAGCCCAAGTCTCTGATGTCCCTTGTGTTGTTGAGAAGCTATTGGACTCTTCCTTGTAATTTTGGCCCATCGTCCTTAGTCGATCTTCCTCTAGGAGCTTGTTCACCCATAGGCTGAATTTGTGGAAGAGCGCCCTTGATCTGCTTCTTGTCATTGCTCCTTGAGGTACCACTGGTGTTGAGACTTCCTCTAAGTGCATGTCCTGGAGCTGGTAGCTCATTTGATCCGAGTCCTCTTGTGTAGAAGTGGAAGTGCGCGTGTACTCGGCTGGATCGGCTGTACCGGCTGGATTGTGCGCGGTACTGGCCGGAATGACTTCAGGACCGCCCAAGTTGATCCCGGGGTCGGCGGTGTCATAAGGGGGACCGGCGGTGTCATTCACGTCCCCACCAAGTGTGCCGGAAGCTTGGGCCTCTCCGCCGGCGATGTTGACCGGTCTGTTCCTATAGGTCGAGGGTCCGGCGGTACTGTCTGGTCCGGCAGGCGCGCCAGATGGTCCTGCTGTCTCGGGCAAGCTTCCTGGTCGGCCAGTCTGGTCTCCTGGCTGGATGTACGATCTGATGTCCTCATCATTCCCTCCCTCTTCAGTAGGTTTTGTCCTCAAAACTGGTTCATCTGCATGGAAAGGGGCCAAGTCAGTAACATTAAACGTATTGGACACATTAAACTCACCTTGTAGCTCGATCCGGTAGGCGTTGTTGTTGATCCTCTCGAGCACTCTGAATGGTCCATCTCCTCTTGGTGCTAGCTTGGAACTCCTTAGGTTTGGGAACCTCTCCTACCATAGGTGTAGCCACACCCAATCGCCTGGTTGAAAGATCACCTCCTTTCTTCCCTTGTTGGCATGAGTCACGTACTGTCCGGTCTTCTTCTCCAAGTTTTCTGCTACCTTCTGGTGTAATCTCCTTATGAACTCTGCCTTGGATGCTCCGTTGAGGTTGGTCATCTCAGCTGGTGGTAGTGGTGTTTGCTCCAATTGGGTGAGAGGGTTGAAGCCGTATACTACTTCAAATGGTGTCTTCTTGGTTGCTGAGTGCACGGCTCGGTTGTAAGCGAACTCAATGAATGGCAGGCACTCCACCCAAGTCTTTAGGTTCTTCCCTAGTGTAGTTCTGAGAAGGGTTGATAGTGTCCTGTTGACAACTTCAGTTGGCCATCGGTTTGAGGATGGCAAGTGGTTGAGAAGAGTAGCTTCGTGCCTAGCTTTCTCCAAAGGGTCCTCCAGAAATGGCTAAGGAACTTGGTGTCCCTGTCTGATACGATGGTCCTTGGCACTCCATGAAGCCGTACTATATCTCTGAAGAACAGCTCAGCTGTTTGTGTGGCATCATTGACATTGGCACATGGAATGAAGTGTGCCATCTTGGAGAATCTGTCCACCACTACAAAGATTGCGTCTTTGTGGTTGATCTTAGGCAGATCTAGAACAAAGTCCATCGAGATGTCCACCCATGGATGTGTTGGTATGGGCAGTGGGAGATACAACCCGTGAGGTTGCACTCGGGACTTTGCCTTCTTGCAAGTGATGCATCTTGCAAAATGAGCTTCTACTGTCCTCTTGATGTGTGGCCAGTAGAAGTGCTCCTTGACCACTGCTAGAGTCTTGTCGACACCCAAGTGGCCCATGAGTCCTCCTCCATGAGCTTCTCGGATGATAAGCTCCCTTAATGATCCTTGTGGTATGCACAGCTTTCTTTCTCGGAACAAGAATCCCTCATGGATGTAGAATTTGCCATGACTCCCTGTGCTACACTCCTTGTAGCTCTCAGCAAGGTCAGGATCATCCTTGTATAGATCCTTGATGGGCTCGAATCCTAGGACCTTTGCCTCCATGGTTGATATCAAGGCAAACCTCCTTGATAGTGCATCGGCTACCACATTGTCTTTGCCCTTCTTGTACTTGATAATGTACGGGAAGGTTTCTATGAACTCCATCCACCTGGCATGTCTCCTCTTGAGATTGGTTTGCCCTCTGAGGTGTTTGAGAGTCTCGTGGTCAGTGTGGATCACAAACTCCTTGGACAGCAAGTAATGCTGCCAAGTCTCCAGTGCTCGGACAAGGGCATAGAGCTCCTTGTCATAAGTGGGGTAGTTCAGTAAGGCACCACCTAACTTCTCACTGAAGTATGCCACTGGTCTCCCTCCTTGGGTTAGCACTGCTCCTATGCCTATTCCAGAGGCATCACACTCCACTTCAAACGTCTTGTTGAAGTCGTGAAGGACTAACACTGGTGCGTGTGTAAGGCTGTCCTTCAAGGCCTTGAATGCCTTCTCCTGAGCTTCTCCCCAGCTGAATCCCACGTTCTTCTTCACTACTGCCGTCAGTGGTGAGGCAATACTGCTGGAGTTGGGCACGAATCTCCTATAGAAGCTGGCCAGTCCGTGGAAGCTCCTTACTTGGCTGATGTTTCCTGGTGTTGGCCATTCTTGTATGGCTCGAATCTTCTCTTCATTAACCTGTAGGCCCTGTGAACTTACAACAAAACCTAAAAAGACAAGTTTATCAGTACAAAAGATGCACTTCTTGAGATTGGCATAAAGCTCTTCTTGTCGAAAGGTTTTAAGTACCATCTCAAGATGTGTGAGGTGTTCCCGTAGGCACTTACTATAAACCAAGATGTCATCAAAGTAAACTACTACAAACTTACTGATGTACGCCTTAAGAACTTGGTTCATAAGGCGCATGAAGGTGCTTGGGGCATTAGTCAAGCCAAATGGCATGACTGTCCACTCGTAGAGCCCTTCCTTTGTCTTGAAAGCAGTCTTCCATTCATCACCTTCCTTCATCCTGACCTGGTGGTATCCACTCTTGAGGTCTATCTTGGAGAAGACCGTGGCTCCACTCAGCTAATCTAGCATATCATCCAGCCGTGGTATCGGATGCCGGTACTTGATTGTGATGTTGTTGATTGCTCGGCAGTCCACGCACATTCGCCAAGTCCCATCCTTCTTGGGCACTAGTAGCACTGGTACGGCACATGGACTGAGGCTCTCTCGAACATATCCTTTCTCTAGGAGCTCCTTGACTTGCTTCTCAAGCTACTTGGACTCCTCTGGACTTATCCGGTAGGCTGGCCGGTTGGGCAGGGCTGCTCCGGGCACTAGATCAATCTGGTGTTCTATGCCACGTAAAGGAGGCAAGCCTGCTGGTATCTCCTCTGGGAATACATCCTGGAACTTGTTGAGGAGAGTTGCTACTTCAGGAGGTAGCTCTACCTGTTCTTTTTCTACATTCAACACTTCTTTGAAAACCATTAGTAAAATTAAATCCTTTGAGGCTAAAGCTCTCCGGACATGGCTTGGTTGAATAAGAAAATTAGACTTGATAAGTTTCTTTTCCTTACTCATTTGGAGTTGTAGCTCGTGTACCTGGGCAGGTGTAAGAGGAGCTAGGCTGACCTTTTCTCTTGTCATGCACGAAGGTGTAGAGATTGGTTCGGCCATCATGCCTGGTCTCTTTGTCAAACTGCCATGGTCTTCCTAGTAGAAGATGGCCAGCTTGCATGGGCACCACATCGCACACGACTTGGTCTTGGTACTTGCCCACAATGAATGGCACAGTGACTTGCTTATGGATCTTGAGCTCCACTTTGTCATCAAGCCATCTCAGTCTATATGGTCGAGGATGCCTTGTTTTCTCTAGACCTAGCTTATCAACCATATATGCACTAGCAACGTTAGTGCAAAAACCACCATCTATGATGAGGTTACATACCTTGCCCTTGATGGTGCAACGGCTGTGGAAGATGTTCTCCCTCTGGATGGTCTCTAAGGGATCCACCATTGCACTGAGAATGCGTCTAGTGACCAGCACTTCCCCCACATCAGGGTACTCAATGTCACCGTATTCTCCTTTTGGTTCATAGTCCTCTTCATCTTGGGACTCATACTCTCCAGCCTCCGTAATCAACATGACCCGGTTGTTTGGGCACTCCCTTGAGATGTGTCCACGACACCTACACTTGAAACAAGTGATTTCACGTGATCTTTGAGGGTTAGAAGACTTAATAGGCTCTCTCTGGTCACGGGTTGGTTCAGGAGGCTTGCTCTTGAACCTTGACTCGATCTCTATGCTCTTGCCCTTTTCTACAGGCTTAGGCATGTTGCTTGGTTCCCAAGGCGTCTTAGTCTTGCTGCGGATGTCTTGACTCTTACGTTTGATGTGCTGCTCAGCCTGGACAGATAGGTGGAACAAGTCTTTGAAGTCATTGTAGATTTGCCTTTCCACCTTGCGGCTGATTCTTTCTTGGCGTCCATCCAAGAATTGTGCCATCAATGCTTCTTCATCATCATTGAGCTCCAATCTGTTCCTTAGCTTCTCGAACTCTTCATAGTACTCCTCTACTGATCTAGTACCCTACTTAAGAGTACGAAAACGACGTTGCAAGTCTCTATGAAAGTAAGGTGGAACAAACCTTTGTTGCATGAGGTCTTTCATGTCGACCCATGAGTCTATGGGCCTCATTCTCTTCCTCCTTCTGTCAGATACCTCACGATCCCACCTGATGAGGGCATTGTCCGTGAGTTGTGCTACTGCCATTGAGACTCTCCTAGGTCCTGGTTGGTTGTAGTGATCAAAGATATGATCCATTCGCTTCTCCCAATCTAGGTAAGCCTCGTGGTCTACTTTTCCTGCAAAACTTGGAGGAGTTAGTTTAACATCAGGATGAATTACCCGGTTGTAGGTGTGTTCATCTCCATCCTCATGACGTCTAGGAGGAATTCTTGGTCTCTGGTGAAGACCATATGGCTCAAAGCCATCATCTTCTGCCTCTGGTTGCCGTGGAGGTCCTCTCGGCCTAGGGTGATAGTCATGAGGCTGCACGTCCTCATCTCCTTCTGGCTGGGGTTCCTCCTGTTCGTGCCGTGTCCTAAGGTGCTCAGGACCCTCAGCACGGCCTTGCTCAGCTCTCACGTGCCTTATAGCCTTGAATCTCACCGCCCTCTCCACGCGCTCCAACCTCACGCCGATTGATGCGAGTTGCGTTTGGAGTGTGGTGAACATGGCCATCATGGCCTTGGCTGCATCTCTATTCTCCTCTCCCATTGTGTACTACAAGAAAGAAATCAAGTTACCCTGCTCCTAGAATTGATTAGGAGGGTTCCTTATATAGAGAATTCGAAAAATATGAAAAAGGAAAAAACTGGGAAATGGAAAATTCGAAAATATGGAGATTTGAGAAAAATGAAAACTTTCTTGACAACTATTGCTAGCTGTCCAATTCGAATTGTTTTGGTATTTTTCCTATTTTATTTTTCTTTTCTTTTTAATTTAACTTAAAAATAATGGAAATAAGATTTAAACAAAAGGAAAACATGAATGGTAATGCAAAGGTGAATCTAAACCCTAGTGATACACGTAGAAGCTAGATGCACTTGGTTTGGAGTTTGATGTTATTTTTTTGATTTTTTTGAATGAAACTTAAACTAATGCAAGAACTAGAAACAAAACAAGCTAAAGGATAGAAACAACCTGGTTTAGGAGCTTTAAGCTCTGATACCAAAATGATACAAGCCTCGATTCAAGGCTTATATGCGCGTGGGCTGTTTGGAGAAGGTTAGGTAAGAAACTCGACCTTAGACTTCTTGGATAGGGGTTTTTGGGTTGGTATTTGATGGAAGGGTGAAGTGAACCACACGAGGGGTGATGAACCTCGTTATAAATCACAAACTTAGAGCTAGGAGGGCTGGTCTCAACTAGGTTCTAAGGGCACAAGTCTCTTGAGAGAATAACTTGTTGGGGAAAAAGTTCTATCTTTATTAATATCAAAAAGGTTATCGAACTACAATGCTGGAAGGAGCCTTATTAATATGCTCGACAGCTTGACCTTCTAGGGTCGACTCAAAGAAAGAAAAGGAAAGTTTACAAAAGTGCACAAATGGAAAATATGCAGAAGTGCATAACCGAAAAAGGACCTATTCCTAAAATGTCTTCGACTCAAAAATATAAACAATCTAGATACTACCCTGCAAAACAGAAAGAGGCATATATTCGAAGTGAAACTTACCTCACTTACCTCACGGCCAAGAAATAGAAGGTGGCCATCCTTGTGGCATGCACGCGCCTTGCTCCTAGTCTTCGACTTGGAGTAGGGTTAGGAATCTTTGGGCCCTGACCTCTCTTGCCACTAAATCCCAAGTCTCTGAAGTCCCTTGCATTGTTGAGAAGCCTTTGGACTCTCCTTTGCACTTCTGTCCCATTGTCCTCAGTCGATCTTCCTCTAGGATCTTGTCGACCCATAAGCTGAACTTGTGGAAGAGTGCTCTTGATCTGCACCTTGTCATTGCTCCTGGTGGAACTACTGGTGTAGAGATTTCCTCTAGATGCATGTCCTGAAGCTGGTAGCTTATCTGGTCCGAGTCTCCTTGTGTAGAAGTTGAAGTGCTCGTGTACTCGGCTGGATCAGCTGTACCAGCTGGACTGTGTAAGGTACTGGCCGGAATGCCTTCTGGACCAGCCAAGTTGATCGCAGAGTCAGCGGCGTCACCAAGGGGACCGGCGGTGTCATCCATGTCACCACCAATTATGCCGGAGGCTTGGGCCTCTCCGCCGGAAATGCTGATTGGTCCAGTCCTGTTGGTCGAGGGTCCGGCGGTACCGCTTGGGCCGGCAGACGTGCCAAATGGCCCGGCTGTCTCGGGCAAGCTTCCTGGTCGGCCAGTCTGGTCTCCTGGCCAGACAAATGACCTGATGTCCTCATCAGCCTGGTTGAAAGATCACCTCCTTTCTTCCCTTGTTAGCATAAGTCACATACTGCCCGATCCTCTTCTCCAAGTTCTCTGCTACCTTCTGCTGTAACTTCCTTATGAACTCTGCCTTGGATGCTCGGTTGAGGTTGGTCATTTCTGCTGGTGGCAGTGGCGTTTGCTCCAATGGGGTGAGAGGGTTGAAGCCATATACTACTTCAAAGGGTGTCTTCTTGGTTGCTGAGTGCACGGCTCGGTTGTAAGCAAACTCTATGAATGGCAGGCACTCCACCCAAGTCTTGAGGTTCTTCCCTAGTGTAGTCCTGAGAAGAATTGATAGTGTCCGGTTGACAGCTTCAGTTTGGCCATCGGTTTGAGGATGGCAGGTGGTAGAGAAAAGTAGCTTCGTGCCTAGCTTCCTCCAAAGGGTCCTCCAGAAATGGCTGAGGAACTTGGTGTCCCTGTCTGATACGATGGTCCTTGGCACTCCATGAAGCCGTACAATCTCCCTGAAGAACAGCTCAGCTGTTTGTGTGGCATCATTGACATTGGCACATGGAATGAAGTGTGCCATCTTGGAGAATCTGTCCACCACTACAAAGATTGAATCTTTGTGGTTGATCTTGGGCAGACCTAGAACAAAGTCCATTGAGATGTCCACCCATGGATGTGTAGGTATGGGCAGTGGGAGATACAACCCGTGAGGGTGCACTCGGGACTTCGCCTTTTTGCAAGTGATGCACCTTGCACAATGAGCTTCTACTGACCTTTTGATGTGTGGCCAGTAGAAGTGCTCCTTGACCACTGCTAGAGTCTTGTCAACACCAAAGTGGCCCATGAGTTCTCCTCCATGAGCTTCTCGGATGATAAGCTCTCGTAATGATCCTTGTGGTATGCACAGCCTTCTTTCTCGGAACAAGAATCCCTCATGGATGTAAAACTTGCCATGACTCCCTCGCCACACTCCTTGTAGCTCTTAGCAAAGTCAGGATCATCCTTGTATTGGTCCTTGATATGCTCAAATCCTAGGACCTTTGCCTCCATGGTGGATATCAAGGCAAACCTCCTTGATAGTGCATCGGCTACCACATTGTCTTTGCCCTTCTTGTACTTTATGACGTATGGGAAGGTCTCTATGAACTCCATCCACCTGGCATGTCTCCTCTTGAGATTGGTTTGCCCTCTGAGGTGTTTGAGAGTCTCGTGATCAGTGTGGATCACAAACTCCTTGGACAGAAAGTAATGCTGCCAAGTCTCCAATGCTCGGACAAGGGCATAGAGCTCCTTGTCATAAGTGGGGTAGTTCAGTGAGGCACCACCTAGTTTCTCACTGAAGTATGCCACTGGCCTCCCTCCTTCGGTTTGTACTGCTCCTATGCCTATTCCAGAGGCATCACACTCCACTTCAAACGTCTTGTTGAAGTCGGGAAGGACTAACACTGGTGCGTGTGTAAGGCTGTCTTCAAGGCCTGGAATGCCTTCTCCTGAGCTTCTCCCCAGCTGAATCCCACGTTCTTCTTCACTACTGCCGTCAGTGGTGAGGCAATACTGCTGAAGTTGGGCACGAATCTCCTGTAGAAGCTGGCCAGTCCGTGGAAGCTCCTTACTTGGCTGATGTTGCCTGGTGTTGGCCATTCTTGTATGGCTCGAATCTTCTCTTCATTAACCTGTAGGCCTGTGAACTTACAACAAAACCTAAAAAGACAAGTTTATCAGTACAAAAGATGCACTTCTTGAGATTGGCATAAAGCTCTTCTTGTCGAAGGGTTTTAAGCACCAACTCAAGATGTGTGAGGTGATCCCTTAAGCACTTACTATAAACTAATATGTCATCGAAATAAACTACAACGAACTTACTGATGTACGCCCTAAGAACTTGGTTCATTAGGCGCATGAAGGTGCTTGGGGCATTAGTCAAGCCGAATGGCATGACTGTCCACTCGTAGAGCCCTTGCTTTGTCTTGAAAGCAGTCTTCCATTCATCACTTTCCTTCATCCTGACCTGGTGGTATCCACTCTTGAGGTCTATCTTGGAGAAGACCGTGGCTCCACTCAGCTCATCCAGCATGTCATCCAGCCATGGTATCGGATGCCGGTACTTGACTGTGATGTTGTTGATTGCTCGGCAGTCCACGCACATTTGCCAAGTCCCATCCTTCTTGGGCACTAGTAGCACTGGTACGGCACATGGACTGAGGCTCTCTCGAACATAGCCTTTCTCCAGGAGCTCCTTGACTTGGTTCTCAAGCTCCTTGGACTCCTCTGGACTCATCCGGTAGGCTGGTCGGTTGGGCAGGGCTGCTCCGGGCACTAGGTCGATCTGGTGTTCTATGCCACGTAAAGGAGGCAAGCCTGCTGGTATCTCCTCTGGAAACACATCCTGGAACTTGTTGAGGAGGGTTGCTACTTCAGGAGGTAGCTCTACCTGTTCCTGTTCTATACTCAAGATTTCTTTGAAGACCATTAGTAACATTAAATCCTTCGAGGCTAAAGCTCTCCGGACATGGCTTGGTTGAATAAGAAAATTAGACTTGATAAGTTTCTTTCCTTACTCATTTGGAGTTGTAGCTCGTGTACCTGGGCAGGTGTAAGAGGAGCCAAGCTGACCTTTCTTTTGTCATGCAAAAAAGTGTAGAGATTGGTTCGGCCATCATGCCTGGTCTCTTTGTCAAACTGCCATGGTCTTCCTAGTAGAAGATGGCCAGCTTGCATGGGCACCACGTCGCACACGACTTGATCCTGTTACTTGCCCACACTGAATG
>JAEVFF010002532.1:0-10962 GCA_018901945.1 Pugionium dolabratum | reverse complement strand
ATAACATTTAAATAATACGTATTAATATTTTATAATTTAATTTCATGCAATCGTACACCTAGGATCCTGTGATCACTCCGGTGGTACGAAAAGAGTTCGAGGCCGTCTGCATAAGACGGATGAAAGGGATGGTGAGCACGGTTCATACAACCAGAAAACATCCCCGATGGATTTCCCCAAGTCTGTACAAAATTATGACAGACTATTGGGGAACAGAAACGTCTACCGAGAGGTGTACCAAATCCTGTCATAACCGTAACTCCGCTCAGGACGGTCTTGGCCCGCACAAACATTTGCCAGGCCAAAAATCCTATATTCAGGTCCAGCAGGAAATGGTAAGTCATTTTTTTATTTAATTAACATTTGTGGTAGTAATTAAATAAAATTTATTTCAATATCTGTGAAAGAACATAATTTGGGACGACCAGTCTCAATAGGTGAGGTTTTTATAAAGATTCACACAAGACCGAATGGTTCGTATGTATATATGAAAGCAAAACAAATCTGTGAAGCATACGAACGAAACATCCAAGAGAATATGGCGATCGTGGAGGTCGATCCAACAGAAACATCTGATGGAACCTCCCGTCCAATTGAGCTTACTCCAGAACAAAAAAATGAGATCTTCATTGAGGTAAAAAACAATTTTCAAAGTTTTTTCTTATAACATATTTTTCTAATTAATTAAATAATTAAATTTATTATTTAAATTTTGTTTTTGTTATTTTGTAGTCTTTTGTTGCGGATGACCGAGGTCGTTTTTATGGACTCGGTAGCCTCAACCGCGTACAGTCTACGGGTAGACGTACTGGGGTGCAAACCAATTCACTCGAGTACGTAATTCTTCAAGAACAAAACGCGTTAATTAAACAACAAAACGCGCAGATTCGGGAAAGAAATCAGAAGATAGAAGAGCTGAACAGAGAAAACCAGAAGAAGATCTCGAGCTTGGAGATGCTCCTCGGGTATTTCCAACAGACGGATCCCGCATTCGCCTCCTAAATGCTGGATAACGATTGCATAGGGGAACCATCGACGGCTCCGCCCACTACCCTATTTTTGCCTATAGATTTTCAATTTCCGCCGCCTGAGAATTAAAGTTTTTTCCTGTAAATTAAATTTTCCATAATAAATATTAAAATTTTAATTTTTTATTTCTTTTTATTCAATATTTAATATTAATTAGTTCACATATTTTTCATTTAATATTATAATATTTATTATTCATTAATAAAAACTATTTATAATATTTAATATTTTAAAAAATATAAATTTAAGAAAATATTCATAATTAAAAATTTAATAATATTATTAAAACATAATAATTTTGCAAATTAATTTCCAAATATTTTTATTATAAATTAATAAAAATTTAAATAATATGAATTTTAAACCATAAATTATAAACTATTATATTAATATTTATGAAAATTAACTACTATTAATATTAAAACATAATAATATAAATTATTTTATTAATATTTCTAATTACAAAATATTAATATTATTGTTGAAATTAATTTTCAAAATTATTATTAAAATTTAAATTTACAAATATTATTTTACATTTACTTTTAAAATAATTTAAATATTTTGAAATTAAATTTAAAAAATATTAATGTTTTTTTTCAAAATATACAAAATTATTTCAATAATAATAAAAATTTTAATATTTTTTTTAATCTAATTACGGTGTAGTCGCAAATCAGTCTCAAATCAGTCGCAAGTTTTACCACTGATTTGCGACTCCTTCATACATGTGGTCGCAAATCAGTCACAAAAAATTGCGACTGATTTGTGACTACAGGAGAACCGCAGTCGCAAAGCAGCCACAAAATTTTGTGACTGATTTGCGATTACGAGAGTAGTGCAGTCGCAAATCAGTCACTAAACTTTAAGACTGATTTGCGACTGCGGTTCTTCTGTAGTCGCAAATCAGTCACAAAAAATTGTGACTGATTTGCGACTGATTTGCGACTACTTTTTTACAAAAAACAGTTACAAAAAATTGTGAAGTGGTCGAAAAATACAGTTTTGCGACTACATTGCGACGATTTCCGTGGTCGCAAATACCATGTTTTCTTGTAGTGTGAGTCTGAGTCCAACACCGGGAACTTGGCACCGCCCTTGCCCTCGTACCCTTCTAGCCGTCTCTTGCCCTGCCAGAGCCCCTTACCTCTCCTATTCCTTTGTCTTCATCATCAACTCGGTCTCTTCCGAGTCCTGTTCGACCTTCCAAGCGCTCCCGTTGAACTTGGAAACGAGATTCCTCGCAACCTTCTGAAGGTGCTCTACTTATTCTTCGCTCTAAACACTCTCAAAGTATTCCTAGACCAAGCATTGTGCTTCCCGAAGACTCTCGATTTGCTTCTGTCTCATCCAAATCTAGGTATGACTCCTTTCATGGTAAATAGTTCATTCCGAAATATAGAGTTGATTTCGGGTCTGAGTTTGCTCACTTTGAAAATGTTCTGCATGTCTCTGGTTTGTCAACCATAATCACTCAAATTCTTCCTTTTGTTAATGAGTTTTTGTGGGAATTCTAGGCATATTTCCCTTTGAAATCCATTGATTCTGACTCTGTTAGTGTGTTTGTTTGAGGAAACTCCTATGAATTTTCCCTGGCTTTTACCAGTGATGTTCTTGGGCTTTCTTTTTTGGTGAATCAAGCCAAAACTGCTCAGGTTGAGGCTATCTCCGATGATCGCCTTGCCGTATTCATGTCAGATGGCAAGGTGTCTAAATGGAAGAACCTTCTTACATCGCACTACTCGCGTGACATGAGCTTTCTGTATAAAGTTTGTTGTACGAATTGGTCTCCTACCAAGAATACAAGATATCCCAATCCATCGAGGGCACGGATTGTTCATCACATCATGAATGCCATTTTCTTTGACTTTGGCCAGATGGTGTATGACCATGTTCTGCATCTTGCAAAGAATCCAACCTCGAAGTTTTTTCTTCCTTTTGAAAGTCTCATCTACAAGCTGATTGAGACGCAATGCTCTATTCCAGTCCTTGAATGTGTGTAGTTCACCCCCGTGGCCATCTTCAAACGCCCTATTTCCTTGGCATCTCACTCTACTGTCAAGCGTGAACACAATGCACCTGCGTCTTCCCATAGTTGTCCCCTCCTCAATCCCTCTGACATACAAACTCTTCAAGAGGCCGTTAAAGTTCTCAATCGATCGTTACATATTGGTAAAAAATATTTTTTTTCAGTTTTTTTTGTTGTTTAATAAGTTTTTGACTCAATTTGTCACTCAAACAGGTGAAGATGAATCGGATGGGGAGTTCAACTCAAACAGGTGAAGATGAATCGGATGGGGAGTTCAAGACAGGGGGAGTAGCTCACTCTAGAGGAGAAATTGATGTTGCTATTATTGTTTTGGGTGTTTGAAAATTGTGATGTTTCTTGATGGATTTTATTTTGGTCTGATTCTTGACGGTTTATTGTTTTAGATTTTATTTTGATATTTAAAACCATTATGTGAAATTTTTCTCTGATGAAAAATGAAAAATATTCTGGTTGAATCTAATATGTGTCTCGAAGTATTTGTGCGCACAATTTTTCAGAAATAAATCTCACGACAGCTTGAGTATCAAATTGAAACAAAAAAAGAGAGATTGAAGATACATAATTCTGATGGGCCTGAAAATCAACGGTTTGATGGGCTGAAGACAGAATCAAAGGCGTGTGAGAACAAGAAAGTTAACAATAATCAAAACAAAAAAAAATTCAAAGAGCAAGAAAGGAAGCTATCATATGAAATTTCCATATTGAAGAATAGGAAGATTTTCTTGATAGCATGATCTACTCAGAGTAAATAAAAGATATGAAGAGTAGATGCAAGGCGTGGATTTTTGAGAAGGAATGGAGAGGAGAATCGACAAGGAGATCAAAAAAAGATCTTAGGTTTCTCGGTTAAATCTTTTTCTTAGCAATCAATAGATAGCAAATCCCTAAAGTTGAGTTTGTGTAAAATCTTAAAAGTGTAATTCTTCTTTAAATTAACTTGATTGATTGAAAAAATAAAAATAGTTTGTTTGATTAATCAGTCATGTGGTTTATATAATCCAATTCGTCTATTAAGCTGTTGAGTAGATTAAGTTTGGACTGACCCAATAACCCATCATTTTCATATAAAAATTTAACACTTTTATACAAGTGAAAATGGAATCCAACTCCATATTTTTGAAATAAACGTAGAGATGGTTTAACTAATATTCATTTTACTCCTCCCTATTACTTTTTGTTTGAAAAGTATAAAAATATCATATATTATGAAATTTGTCCTTAATAACGTTTTTTTCAACTATACCATCATTATTTTCTTTTTTCAAATATACCACAAATGTCATATAAATGATTAAAATATTTTAATGAGCAAAATACAAAATCACAATAAAAAGTCTAAATACAATATTTTTATTGTATTTATAATTTCCTTAAAGTAAACAAATATATCTATATAATAGTTTACACTATTTTTGAATAAAAAAACTAGTAATGATATTTTCAAAATTAAAAAAAAAACTTAAAATATTGTATTTTGAAGAGTTTATCAAAAGAGACGGTAAACAAGGAACATATGCATTATTACTTAGGTGTTGCCGGGTAAAAATAAACCTCCATCTCTCCAGAATATCTCTTTGATATGAGTCTCGATATTGGTTCATTCGATAAACTTATCGTTGTTCGATCATCATTATGACCAAAAATAAATGTGAAATATTCATTAGGTTTTTCGATGGTGAACGTACTGTCATTACTTGACTTAGATCCATTCAAAAAAACTTCTCCTTGTAAGCTTATATTATCGTAAACAACTCTCCAGAAACCGGATTCGCCACAATGATCTTGACTTGCAAACTTAATGTGAACTTCCGTTGATTCGCGTACGATATTATCCGATGAATTTGATGATAATACAAACATAATTGGTGTGGGAGCTATGTTTGGATCAGTGAACATTACCGGTTGTTGTGGGCATGACATAGGATCAAGTCCCATATTCATTCGACAAATCCACATTCCGTATTCTAATGTCATGAAGCTGACGAAATACGGAACGTTGGTTTTAACTGCTTCTCCGTCGGCATCATACACTACTTGGTTTACATCTGCAACAACAACACAAAATATTGTTGTTACAACGAGAAAAAAAGAGACTTCATTTGCTTTCATCTTTGTATTGATCAAATTTCTTTTCATTGCTAAATGCTTGACTAAAGTATTTTATATAGAGTACAGAAAATTAAATAATGGGTTTATTGTATAAGTAGAATAGTACTCACACCATGAAGAGAGTAAAATAATTATATAATATATTGATTAGAAAATTAATTTTACGTACTTCAAAATTTGTTATACAAAATTCGAGATCTGTTCATCTATATTTGAATTTTACGATTGTTATGTATAATGTCTATATGCAATGCTTCAAAATAATAAAAGATCGTGTGCATTATAGAAAAAAAAATTATATACATTAAAATATTTATTTCATATTTCGTATATGATATTCATTCTATTTATTGTATGTGTTATTTTATTTTATTTTTCATAAATCTAAATTTAATGGTGTACAATAGTAATGTCAAAGTGAAATGAATTTTGGTAAAGAATTGTGTTTAACGATAAATGATACAATAATCTATTATTATTTATTAAAAAGCTCATATATTATTTGGTGCGTAATTAGGAGTGGGCATTCGGATATTCGGTTCGGTTTCGGTCTGTTATTTTTGGTTTCGGTTTTTTCGGTTGGTAAGATTAAAGATCCATTCGGTTATTTTTATATTTTGGTTTGATTTCAGTTCGGTTATACCTCGGTTTCGGTTAGTTCGGTTATTAAATTTTAAAACCCAAAATAACCAAAATAACTAAAATAACTGAAGTAACCGAAATAACCTCCAATAACTGTAAATAACCAAAAATAACCAAAAAAACCAAAATAACCGAAAATAACTTAAAAATAACCGAAATATCCAAAATATCCAAAATATTTTTGGATAACCGAAAATAACCAAAAATAATTCGGTTTTTTTAGATATTATTTCGATTTTCAATTCGGTTTCGATTACTAACCAATAACCATGGTTTTCCAAAACAATATATGTTCGGTTATTTCTTTATAACCGAATACCAACCAAAATCATTTTTTAGTTCGGTTTTGGTTTGATTTATTCGGTTCGGATTATTTGCCTAGGCCTATGCGTAATAGAGATAGTATAGAAAAATATCTGAATTAATTACAAAAAATTGAAAATTTTTTATGGTATTGATGTATTACAAAAAGTCCTCTAATATTTTTTACTTCTACGCGACATGCATGTTGAAGTTGCTTCTTAAACGTTTAAACATTTATTTTTGTTTTTCCTAAAAGTTGATCTGGATTACGTGAAGGGTGAATCTTCGTCAAAGTCAACGCTTGCTTACTTTAGCTAAGTGATAATTAAGCATGGTTCATGCAATAGCTTACACGTGATTAGAAAATTAATTACTTATAAGCATTTCTTTTTACCATTGGATCTTCGTCAACACCATTTTAGGCTTTGGCGTTTCGGTTTTGTTAAGTTATGAAAAAGTAGGTCCAAATAAAATAAATTTTTTATTTGTTTCAACTTTGGATTTAACTAAAAAAAATATAAAACAATTATAGTTAATGTTGTCTATATCTAAGTATGTTTAATTAAAGAAAAATTAGGTTACAATATCATAAAATAAATTCTTTATAAAAATATAATGTTTTATTCTTTCAAAAATATCATTAAAAGTTTTGTTCAAAAATATCAAAAATATTAGAAATAACTTTTAAAGGTTTCTAATTCAAATATATTGATTTTGGTTTAGTGTTTTGGGTTTAAACTTTATATTATTTAGGATATAATTTAAGTTTTAGGATTTAAACTTAATTTTAATTTTGTGGTAAATAAATCTTAGTAATATTTTTGAAAAACAATAAAAATATTCATAATAATTTTGTAACAAAAGTTTTTTGTAGTATTTTTAAAATTTTAGTTAAAAAATATTAATTTCTGATGAATGTTTGGCAATTCAGTTAATTCAGTTTGGTTGCACAAAATTTATGTTCAATTTAGATAATTTGGTATAGATAGATGAGTTTATATTTTCTTTACATGCTACACTATAATTCGTGGAAAATAAATTTCTGAAATTTCAGTTTAGTTTGAAACGTTTGTTTTCCAACAAACTTTTTTGGTAATAAGTTTTCGAATATAAATTTTCGAGATTTCAGTCTAATTCGGAAAAATTTACTTCTAACTTGTGGTAATAATTTGTCAAAAATAAATTTTGCTACAAATTCGTTGGAAATTCAAATGAAATACAAAAGAACAATATTCAAACAGATATTATCATCAGAAATCTATTGGAAACCGTATATTTTTAAATTTTGTTTTCTACCCTCATGCATATCAATTTCTATAATTGATTGTAAACAACGAATAAATTCGGGAGATTAGATCGAAGAATCATATGTACGCGTGAATTTAGTGAAAGTTTGAGCGTTTGGATTCCTCTCCTAATGTAACACTAGATTTGAACCGGTGAAAAAATGGTAGTGTTTCTTTACTTTGCAATATGCAACAAAACATAGTACTAATTATCAAAGCAATCTTATATGGAGTTAGGTTTTCCGGAAAGTTCCTTCGCAAGCCCTTCTATTTAATAGAGCAATATTGTGTCCTTAACTAGTGGTAAAGTAAATTTAATACTTTGGATATATTTAACTTAGTTAGCATATACACAAACTTAAGTTTTTATATGACATAACATATAACAAATGCAAATATGATTTTAAAATAAAACCTTAGGTCATGGAAGATTCACCATGATTCTTCACATACGGTGGGATATTGCACAGGTGGTGCAACATCGAATGATCATCGAGGTGAACGTTGTACAGATGGTGCAACAACGAAAGGTTGTTCAGGTGGACGTTGCACAGGTGGTGCATCTGATTAGAGCTCATGAGGTGTGACGTGACATGTCACAAGTGGATGAGCTCTAGAAAATATTGTGTAAGACAAGAATATGCACAATAAGGAAATACATATTTGGTGAATATTGGAGATTCACTAAATATGGAATTAGGGAATACCTATGCAGTCATATAAATAGTTGTATGATAAAAAAACTCTAGGATTAGGTTTTCGGAGGTTCAAAAAAAGGGGTAGCTTGTGGGTTAGGTGAACTTGGCGAGTGAACAAAGAGTGTGTGTGATAGGCGTCGCACATATGAATTTGGGTAGATTAGGAATCATTCAGAGGTGAGTCAAATGTGACGTCATGTAAAGTTGATTAAGCAGGTTGTAAATAACTTGTTTAAGAGATTTCTAATATAGTGGTCTGAGTTTGCACATGTAAACCTTTGTGTTCAACTGTTTTTCATATTCTAGTTCTTTCAATTGGTATCAAAGTGGGTCACCGCCAATAGATTTGAAATCTATTAACAGATTGAGATCTTGTGGAGGAATATGGAGACACCAAAAGAGCTTATTGATGTTCAGAAACCTCTTATTTTCGATGAGAATAACTTTGGACATTGAAAAGTGCAGATGAGACAACGGATTCGGGGAATCGATGAAGATGCATGGACTGCTGTAGAGATGTGATGGGAAGAACCAACCATACTGACTCGGGAAGGAGAAAAAGTGCCTAAATCAAAAGAAAGGTGGACTAAAGCAGAAAAAAGTGCATCGAAATTCAACTCAAAGACACTTACTGAAATTTTCTATACAATAGACCTTGAACAGTTCAAACTAGTTTAAGGATATGCAGCAGCTAAAAACGATTGGGATATCCTTGTAAACTCTTTTGAAGGTACATCTACATTGAAAAGAACAAGGTTAGATCATATAGCCTCACAGTTTGAGAATCTCCGCATGGATAGTGAGGAACCGTTCTCTAGTTTTGGTTCTAAGTTGAGTTCTATTACTAATGAGGCCGCAGTTTTGGGGAAAGTTTACAAAGACAAAAGTTTGTCAAGAAGCTGTTAAGATGCCTACCTGCGAAATTTGGACCACACAAAGTTGTTCTCAAGATGGCTATGAATAGCAATGATATGAATTTCTCACAATTGTTAGGTATGCTAAAGGCTGAAGAGATGGAAGCTGCGGCTAAACAACCTAAAGCAGAAAAGGGGATTGCCTTTGCTGTCAATCGAAAAGAGGATCAAATCAAGAAGTTTGGAGAGAACATGAGTCAAAAGATCGAGGAGAGTGTGAGCCTAATGGCAAGGAGATTTAAAAAGTTTCTGAAAAGAATGGAAAGAGGACAATCCAAACTAGTTGCATAGGGATAGATATACGATGTTAACCGTAGCTCGAATAGAGTGGGGAGAAATGAAAACACCAAGTCAAGCCAAAGACGTGATGCTCAATGCCATGAATTTGAGGGTTATGGTCACGTTAAATCAGATTGTCCACTTGCTAAAAGAAAAGAGCTCAAATGCTTCGATTGCAAAGGGATTGGACACACAAAAGCCGAATGTCCAAACCTTAAGAAAGGGAGTGAAAAATATCTTATAAGTTTTAGTGACACAGAATCTGATGAGAGTGATTATGAGAATAATCTGATGAACTTTGTTGCATTTTAAGAGAGGAAGTTGATTACAATGATGAACTCGATTCAGATTCAGATGATGATGGTGAGGTGGATGCAAAAACCGAATATTGAGTGATGTTTGACAATTGAGTATCACTAAGTAACATCAATTTATAATTGGTCAAGGACAAAACAATATTAGAAGCAAAGATCAATATTCTGGAGCTAGAGAGTAGCAACAACTCAAACACGACAAAAACTCATCATGTGCAAGTAGAAAACTTTATGCAACATGAACATTCAGACACACAAAGAATTCAAATGTTGGAAACAAGGTTAAACGAGATGAATGAGTTGATACGTCAGGAAAAGAATAAGAGCAAAGTTGATGAGGACATCAGGTCGTACATCCAGCCAGGAGACCAGACTGGCCGACCAGGAAGCTTGCTCGAGACAGCAGGACCATCTGGCGCGCCTGCCGGACCAGACAGTACCGCCGGACCTTCGACCTATAGGACCAGACCGGTCAACATCGCCGGCGGAGAGGCCCAAGCTTCCGGCACATTTGGTGGGGACGTGAATGACACCGCCGGTCCCCCTGATGACACCGCCGACTCCGGGATCAACTTGGCCAGTCCTGAAGTCATTCCGGCCAGTACCGCGCACAATCCAGCCAGTACAGGCCATCCAGCCGAGTACACGCACACTTCCACTTCTACACAAGAGGACTCGGACCAAATGAGCTACCAGCTCAAGGACATGCACTTAGAGGAAGTATCTACACCAGTGGTACCTCCAGGAGCAATGACAAGAAGCAGATCAAGAACACTCTTCCACAAATTCAGCTTATGGGTCGACAAGCTTCTAGAGGAAGAGCAGCTAAGGACAATGGGCCAGAAGAGCAAATTAGGGTCCAAAGGCTTCTCAACAACACAAGGAACATCAGAGACTTGGGCTTTAGTGGCAAGAGAGGTCAGGGCCCAAAGATATTTAAACCTACTCCAAGTCGAAGACTAGGAGCAAGGCGCGTGCATGCCACAAGGACGGCCACCTTCCATTTCTTGGCCGTGAGGTGAGTTAAGGTAAGTTTACATTCAAATATATGCCTCTTTCTGTTTTTCAGGGTAGGATCTAGTTGCTTTACATTTTTGAGTCAAGAACATTTTAGGAATAGGTCCTTTTTCGGTTATACACTTTTGTATTTTTCCTTTTGTGCACTTTTGTAAACTTTCCTTTTTTCTTTATTTGTGTCGACCCTAGAAGGTCAAGCTGTCGAGCATATTAATAAGGCTCCTTCCAGTATTGTAGTTCGACAACCTTTTTGATATTAATAAAGATAGAACTTTTTCCCCAACAAGTTATTCTCTCAAGAGACTTGTGCCCTTAGAACCT
>JAEVFF010002530.1:0-10987 GCA_018901945.1 Pugionium dolabratum | reverse complement strand
TTTTCTTTTTATATGGAGTTTGAAAAAAATGCAAAAAGGAAAAATCCTAAGGAAAGGAAATTCAAAAAATGTGAAGATTTGAGAAAAAGGAAACTTTCTTGACAACTTGTGCTAGCTGTCCAATTCGACTTCCTTTAGTATTCTTTCTATTTTCTTTTTATTTTCTTTTTAATTTAACTTAAAAATAAAGGAAATATGATTTAAAAAAAAAGGAAAACATGCAAGACAATGCAAAAGTGAATCTAAACCCTAGTGATACACGTAGGAGGCTAGATGCACTCGGTTTGGAGTTTGATGTTGTTTTTTTGATTTTTCTTGAATACGACTTAAACTAATGAAAGAACTAGAAATAAGACAAGCAAAAGGATAGAAACAACCTGGTTTAGGAGCTTTAAGCTCTGATACCAAAATGATACAAGCCTTGATTCAAGGATGTATGCGCGTGGGCTGTTTGTAAAAGATTAGGTGAGAAACTCAACCTTAGGCTTCTGGATGGGGGTTTTCTGGTTGGTAAAAGATGGAAGGGTGAAGTGAACTACACGAGGGGTGATGAACCTCGTGATAAATCACAAACTTAGAGCTAGGAGGGCTGGTCTCAACTAGGTTCTAAGCGCACAAGCTTCTTTGAGAAGAATAACTTGTAAAGAAAATTCGATCTTTATTAATTAGCAAAAAGGTTGTCGAACTACAATGCTGGAAGGAGCCTTATTAATATGCTCGAAAGCTTGACCTACTAGGGTCGACTCAAATAAGAAAAGGAAAATTTACAAAAGTGCACAAAAGGAAAAGATACAAAAGTGTATAATCGAAAAAGACCTATTCCTAAAATGTCTTTGACTCAATAAAAGTAAATATTCTAGATCCTACCCTGCAAAACAGAAAGAGGCATATATTCGAATTGAAACTTACCTTAACTTACCTCACGGCCAAGAAATGGAAGGTGGCCGTCCTTGTGGCATGCACGCGCCTTGCTCCTAGTCTTCGACTTGGAGTAGGGTTAAATATCTTTGGGCCCTGACCTCTCTTGCCACTAAAGCCCAAGTCTCTGATGTTCCTTGTGTTGTTGAGAAGCCTTTGGACTCTAATTTGCTCTTCTGGCCCATTGTCCTTAGCTGCTCTTCCTCTAGAAGCTTGTCGACCCATAAGCTGAATTTGTGGAAGAGTGCTCTTGATCTGCTTCTTGTCATTGCTCCTGGAGGTACCACTGGTGTAGATACTTCCTCTAAGTGCATGTCCTGGAGCTGGTAGCTCATTTGGTCCGAGTCCTCTTGTGTAGAAGTGGAAGTGTGCGTGTACTCGGCTGGATGGCCTGTACCGGCTGGATTGTGCGCGGTACTGGCCGGAATGACTTCAGGACCGGCCAAGTTGATCCCGGAGTCGGCGGTGTCATCAGGGGGACCGGCGGTGTCATTCACGTCCCCACCAAGTGTGCCGGAAGCTTGGGCCTCTCCGCCGGCGATGTTGACCGGTCTGGTCCTATAGGTCGAGGGTCCGGCGGTACTGTCTGGTCCGGCAGGCGCGCCAGATGGTCCTGCTGTCTCGGGCAAGCTTCCTGGTCGGCCAGTCTGGTCTCCTGGCTGGATGTACGACCTGATGTCCTCATCAGAGAGTCTCCATGGCAGTAGCACAACTCACGTACAATGTCCTCATCTGGTGGGATCGTGAGGTGTCTGACCGAAGGAGGAAAAGATTGAGGCCCATCAACTCATGGGTCGACATGAAAGACCTCATGAGACAAAGGTTTGTTCCACCTTATTTTCATAGAGATTTGCAACGACGTTTTCGTACTTTTAAGCAGGGCACTAGATCAGTAGAGGAGTACTATGAAGAGTTTGAGAGACTAAGGAACAGGCTGGAGCTCAACGATGATGAGGAGGCTTTGATGGCACAATTCTTGGATGGACTGCAAGAAAGAATCAGCCGCAAGGTGGAAAGGCAAATCTACAATGACTTCAAAGATTTGTTCCACCTATCTGTCCAGGCTGAGCAGCACATCAAACAAAAGAGCCAAGACATCCGCAGCAAGCCTAAGATGCCTTGGGCACCAAGCAACATTCCCAAGCCCGTAGACGAAGGCAAAAGCATAGAGATCGAGTCATGGTTCAAGAGCAAACCTCTTGAGCCAACCCGTGACCAGAGAGAGCCTAGTAAGTTCTCTAACCCTCAAAGATCACGTGACATCACTTTTTTCAACTGTAGGGGTCGCAGACACATCTCAAGGGAGTGCCCAAACAACCGGGTCATGCTGATTACGGAAGCTGGAGAGTATGAATCCCTAGATGAAGAAGACTATGAACCAGAAAGAGAATACGGTGACATTGAAAACCCTGATGTGGGGGATGTGCTGGTCACTAGACGCTTACTCAGTGCAATGGTGGATCCCTCAAAGACCATCCAGAGGGAGAACATCTTCCACAGCCGTTGCACCATCAAGGGCAAGGTATGTAACTTCATCACAGATGGTGGTTCTTGCACAAACGTTGCTAGTGCGTACATGGTTGATAAGCTATGTCTAGAGAAGACAAGGCACCCTCGACCGTATAGACTGAGATGGCTCGATGACAAAGTGGAGCTCAAGATCCATGAGCAAGTCATTGTGCCATTCAGTGTGGGCAAGTACCAAGACCAAGTAGTGTGCGACGTGGTGCCAATGCAAGCTGGCCATCTTCTGCTAGGAAGGCCATGGCAGTTTGACAAGGAGACCAGGCATGATGGCCGAACCAATCTCTACACTTTTGTGCATGACAAGAGAAAGGTCGGCCTAGCCCCTCTTACACCTGCCCAGGTACACGAGCTACAACTACAAATGAGTAAGGAAAAGAACCTTATCAAGTCTAATTTTCTTATTCAACCAAGCCATGTCCGGAGAGCTTTAGCCTCGAAGGAAATAATGTTACTAATGGTCTTCAAAGAGATTTTAAGTGTAGAAAAGGAACAGGTAGAGCTACCTCCTGAAGTAGCAGCTCTCCTAAACAAGTTCCAGGATGTGTTCCCGGAAGAGATACCAGCAGGTTTGCCTCCCCTACGTGGCATAGAGCACCAGATCAACCTCGTTCCCGGAGCAGCCCTGCCCAACCAGCTAGCCTACCGGATGAGTCCAAAGGAGTCTAAGGAACTTGAGAAGCAAGTCAAGGAGCGCCTGGAGAAAGGCTATATTCGAGAGAGCCTCAGTCCATGTGCTGTACCAGTGCTGCTAGTGCCCAAGAAGGATGGGACTTGGCGAATGTGCGTGGACTGCCGAGCAATCAACAATATCACAGTCAAGTACCGGCATCCGATACCAGGGCTGGATGACATGCTAGATGAGCTGAGTGGAGCCACGGTCTACTCCAAGATAGACCTCAAGAGTGGATACCACCAGGTCAGGATGAAGGAAGGTGATGAGTGGAAGACTGCTTTCAAGACAAATCAAGGACTCTACGAGTGGACAGTCATGCCATTCGGCTTGACTAATGCCCCAAGTACCTTCATGCGCCTTATGAACCAAGTTCTTAGGGCGTACATCAGTAAGTTCGTTGTAGTATAATTTGACGATATTTTAGTTTATAGTAAATGCTTAAAGGATCACATCACACATCTTGAGTTGGTGCTTAAAACCCTGAGACAAGAAGAGCTTTATGCCAATCTCAAGAAGTGCATCTTTTGTACTGCTAAACTTGTTTTCTCAGGTTTTGTTGTAAGTTCACAGGGCTTACAGGTTGATGAAGAGAAGATTCGAGCCATACAAGAATGGCCAACACCAAGCAACATCAGCCAAGTGAGGAGTTTCCACGGTCTGGCCAGCTTCTACAGAAGATTCGTGCCCAACTTCAGCAGTATTGCCTCACCATTGACAGCAGTAGTGAAGAAGAACGTGGGATTCAGTTGGGGAGAAGCTCAGGAGAAGGCGTTCCAGGCCTTGAAGGACAGCCTCACACATGCACAAGTGCTAGTCTTCCCCGACTTCAACAAGACATTTGAAGTGAAGTGCGATGCCTCTGGAATAGGCATAGGAGCGGTGCTAACTCAAGGAGGAAGGCCAGTGGAATACTTCAGTGAGAAGCTAGATGGTGCCTCACTGAACTACCCCACTTATCACAAGGAGCTTTATGCCCTAGTCCGAGCCTTGGAGACTTGGCAGCATTACTTGCTGTCCAAGGAGTTTGTGATCCACACTGATCACGAAACTCTCAAACACCTTAGAAGGCAAACCAATCTCAAGACGAGACATTCCTGGTGGATGGAGGTCATAGAAACCTTCCCGTATGTCATCAAATACAAGAAGGGCAAGGACAATGTGGTAGCCGATGCACTATCAAGGAGGTTTGCCTTGATTTCTACCATGGAGGACCTATATAAGGATGATCCTGACTTTGCTACAAGGAGTGTGGCACAGGGAGTCATGGCAAGTTTTACATCCATGAGGGATTCTTGTTCCGAGAGAGAAGGTTGTGCATACCACAAGGATAGTTACGGGAGCTTATCATCTGAGAAGCTCATGGAGGAGGACTCATGGGCCACTTTGGTGTCGACAAGACTCTAGCAGTGGGAAAGGAGCACTTCTACTGGCCACACATCAAAAGCTCAGTAGAAGCCCATTGTGCAAGGTGCATCACTTGCAAAAAGGCGAAGTCCCGAGTGCACCCTCACAGGTTTTATCTCCCACTACCCCTACCTACACATCCATGGGTGGACATCTCAATTGACTTCGTTCTAGGTCTGCCCAAGATCAACCAAAAAGATGCAATCTTTGTAGTGGTGGACAGATTCTCTAAGATGGCACATTTCATTCCATGTGCCAATGTTAATGATGCCACGCAAACAGCCGAGCTGTTCTTCAGGGAGATAGTACGGCATAATGGAGTGCCAAGGACCATCGTGTCAGACAGGGACACCAAGTTCCTCAGCCATTTCTGGAGGAACCTTTGGAGGAAGTTAGGCACGAAGCTGCTTTTCTCTACCACTTGCCATCCTCAAACCGATGACCAAACTGAAGTAGTCAACCGGACATTGTCAACTCTTCTCAGGACTACACTAGGGAAGAACCTCAAAACTTGGATAGAGTTCCTACCATTCATAGAGTTTGCATACAACCGAGCCGTGCACTCAGCAACCAAGAAGACCCTCTTTGAAGTAGTCTACGGCTTCAACCCTCTCACACCATTGGAGCAAACACCACTGCCACAAGCAGAGATGACCAATCTCAACGGAGAATCCAAGGTGGAGTTCACAAAGAAGTTACACCAGAAGGAAGCAGATAACTTGGAGAAGAGGACCGGGCAGTACATGACTCATTGATACAAGCCTCGATTCAAGGCTTATATGCGCGTGGGCTGTTTGGAGAATGTTAGGTGAGAAACTCAACCTTAGACTTCTTGGATAGGGGTTTTTGGGCTGGTATTCGATGGAAGGGTGAAGTGAACAACACGAGGGGTGATGAACCTCGTGATAAATCACAAACTTAGAGCTATTAGGGCTGGTCTAAACTAGGTTCTAAGCGCACAAGATTCTTAGAGAGAAAACTTGTTGGAAGAAAGTTCTATCTTTATTAATATCAAAAGGTTGTCGAACTACAATGCTGGAAGGAGCCTTATTAATATGCTCGACAGCTTGACCTTCTAGGGTCGACTCAAAGAAGAAAAGGAAAGTTTACAAAAGTGCACAAATGGAAAATATACAAAAGTGCATAACCGAAAAAGGACCTATTCCTAAAATGTCTTTGACTCAAAAAATGTAAATATTCTAGATCCTACCCTGCAAAACAGAAAGAGGCAAATATTCGAATTGAAAACTTACCTTTACTTACCTCACGGCCAAGAAATGGAAGGTGGCCGTCCTTGTGGCATGCACGCGCCTTGCTCCTAGTCTTCGACTTGGAGTAGGGTTAGGAATCTTTGGGCCCTGACCTTTCTTGCCACTAAAACCCAAGTCACTGAAGTCCCTTGCATTGTTGAGAAGCCTTTGGACTCTTCTTTGCACTTCTGGCCCATTGTCCTTAGTAAATCTTCCTCTAGGAGCTTGTCGACCCATAAGAAGAACTTGTGGAAGAGTGCTCATGATCTGCTCCTTGTCATTGCTCCTGGTGGCACTACTGGTGTAGAGACTTCCTCTAGATGCATGTCTTGAAGCTGGTAGCTTATCTGGTCCGACTCTACTTGTGTAGAAGTTGAAATGCTCGTGTATTCGGCTGGATCGGCTGTACCGGCTGGACTGTGCGAGGTACTGGCCAGAATGCCTTCGGGACCGGCCAAGTTTATCCCGGAATCAGCGGCGTCACGAAGGGGGCCGGCGGTGTCATCCACATCACCACCAATTGTGCCAGAAGCTTGGTCCTCTCCGCCGGCAATGCTGATCGATCCGGTCCTATTGGTCGAGGGTCCGGTGGTACTGCTTGGGCCGGCAGACGTGCCAGATGGCCCGGCTGTCTCGGGCAAGCTTCCTGGTCGGCCAGTCTGGTCTCCTGGCCGGAAATACAAGCTGATGGCTTGACCTTCTAGGGTCGACTCAAAGAAAGAAAAGGAAAATTTACAAAAGTTCACAAAAGGAAAAGATACAAAAGTGTATAATCGAAAAAGGACCTATTCCTAAAATGTCTTTGACTCAATAAATGTAAATATTCTAGATCCTACCCTGCAAAACAGAAAGAGGCAAATATTCTTATTGAAAACTTACCTTACTTACCTCACGACCAAGAAATGGAAGGTGGCCGTCCTTGTGGCATGCACGCGCCTTGCTCCTAGTCTTCGACTTGGAGTAGGGTTAGGAATCTTTGGGCCCTGACCTCTCTTGCCACTAAACCCCAAGTCTCTGATGTCCCTTGTGTTGTTGAGAAGTGATGAGGACATCAGGTAGTACATCCAGCCAGGAGACCAGACTGGCCGACCAGGAAGGTTGCCCGAGACAGCAGGACCATCTGGCGCGCCTGCCGGACCAGACAGTACCGCCGGACCCTCGACCTATAGGACCAGACCGGTCAACATCGCCGGCGAAGAGGCCCAAGCTTCCGGCACACTTGGTGGGGACGTGAATGACACCGCCGGTCCCCCTGATGACACCGCCGACTCCGGGATCAACTTGGCCGGTCCAGAAGTCATTCCGTACCGCGCACAATCCAGCCGGTACAGCCGATCCAGCCGAGTACACGCGCACTTCCACTTCTACACAAGAGGACTCGGACAAAATGAGCTACCAGCTCCAGGACATGCACTTAGAGGAAGTCTCAACACCAGTGGTACCTCAAGGAGCAATGACAAGAAGCAGATCAAGGGCGCTCTTCCACAAATTCAGCCTATGGGTCGACAAGCTCCTAGAGGAAGAGCAGCTAAGGACAATGGGCCAGAAGAGCAAATTAGAGTCCAAAGGCTTCTCAACAACACAAGGAACATCAGAGACTTGGGCTTTAGTTGCAAGAGAGGTCAGGGCCCAAAGGTTTTTAACCCTACTCCAAGTCGAAGACTAGGAGCAAGGCGCGTGCATGCCACAAGGACGGCCACCTTCCATTTCTTGGCCGTGAGGTGAGTTAAGGTAAGTTTACATTCGAATATATGCCTCTTTCTGTTTTGCAGGGTAGGATCTAGTTGCTTTACATTTTTGAGTCAAGAACATTTTAGGAATAGGTCCTTTTTCGGTTATACACTTTTGTATCTTTTCCTTTTGTGCACTTTTGTAAACTTTCCTTTTCTTTGTTTGAGTCGACCCTAGAAGGTCAAGCTGTCGAGCATATTAATAAGGCTCCTTCCAGCATTGTAGTTCGACAACCTTTTTGATATTAATAAAGATCGAATTTTCTTTCAACAAGTTATTCTCTCAAAAGACTTGTGCGCTTAGAACCTAGTTGAGACCAGCCCTCCTAGCTCTAAGTTTGTGATTTATCACGAGGTTCATCACCCCTCGTGTGGTTCACTTCACCCTTCCATCTTTTACCAACCAGAAAAACCCCCATCCAGAAGCCTAAGGTTGAGTTTCTCACCTAATCTTCTACAAACAGCCCACGCGCATACATCCTTGAATCAAGGCTTGTATCATTTTGGTATCAGAGCTTAAAGCTCCTAAACCAGGTTGTTTCTATCCTTTTGCTTGTTTTGTTTTGTGTTCTTGCATTAGTTTAAGTCGCATTCAAGAAAAAATCAAAAAAAAAATAACCTCAAACTCCAAACCGAGTGCATCTAGCCTCCTACGTGTATCACTAGGGTTTAGATTCACTTTTGCATTGCCATTCACGTTTTCCTTTTTGTTTAATTCATATTTCCATTAATTTTAAGTTAAATTAAAAAGAAAAGAAAAGAAAAGAAAAAGGAAAGAAAAGAGAATAGGAAAATACCCAAGATATTTCGAATTGGACAGCTAGCACAAGTTGTCTAGGAAGTTTCCTTTTTCTTGTAGTCGAATTTCCTTTCCTTAGGATTTTTCCTTTTTGCATTTTTTTAAACCCCATATAAAAAGAAAACCCTCCTAATAATTTAGGAGCAGCCTAATTTGTCTTCTTTCTTTGTAGCACACCATGGGAGAAGAGAATAGAGACGCAGCCGAAGCCATGATGGCCATGTTCACCACACTCCAAACACAACTCGCATCCATAGGCGAAAGGTTGGAGCGCGTGGAAAGACCGGTGAGATTCCAGGCCATAAGGCACGTGAGAGCTGAGCAAGACCGTCCTGAGGGTCCTGAGCACCTTAGGACACGGCACGAACAGGAGGAACCCCAGCCAGATGGAGATGAGGACACACAACCTCATAACTATCACCATAGGCCGAGAGGACCTCCACGGCAACCAGAGGCAGGAGATGATGGCTTTGAGCCATATGGTCTTCACCAGAGACCCAGAATGCCTCCTAGACGTCATGAGGATGGAGATGAACACACCTATAACCGGGTAATTCATCCTGATGTTAAACTAACTCCTCCAACTTTTGCAGGAAAAATAGACCCCGAGGCTTACCTAGATTGGGAGAAGCGAATGGATCATATCTTTGATCACTACAACCAACCAGGACCTAGGAGAGTCTCAATGGCAGTAGCACAACTCACGAACAATGCCCTCATCTGGTGGGATCGTGAGGTATCTGACAGAAGGAGGAAGAGAATGAGACCCGTAGACTCATGGGTCGACATGAAAGACCTAATGCGACAAAGGTATGTTCCACCTTACTTTCATAGGGATTTGCAACGACGTTTTCGTACTCTTAAGCAGGGTACCAGATCAGTAGAGGAGTACAATGAAGAGTTCGAGAGGTTAAGGAACAGATTAGAGCTCAATGATGATGAAGAAGCATTGATGGCACAATTCTTGGATGGACTCCAAGAAAGGATCAGCTGCAAGGTGGAAAGGCAAATTTACAACGACTTCAAGGACTTGTTCCACCTATCTGTGCAAGCTGAACAGCACATCAAACGTAAGAGCCAAGACATCCGCAGCAAGCCTAAGACACCTTGGACACCAAGCAACATGCCTAAGACCGTAGACAAAGGCAAAAGCGTAGAGATCGAGTCAAGGTTCAAGAGCAAGCCTCCTGAACCCACCCGTGACCAGAGAGGGCCTGGTAAGTCTTCTAACCCTCAAAGATCACGTGACATCACTTGTTTCAAGTGTAGGGGTCGTGGACACATCTCAAGGGAGTGCCCAAACAACGGGGTCATGCTGATTACAAAGGCTGGAGAATATGAGTTCCAAGATGAAGAGGACTATGAACCAGAAGAGGAATATGGTGACATTGAGTACCCTGATGTGGGGGAAGTGCTGGTCACTAGACGCATCCTCAGTGCAATGGTGGATTCTTCAGAGACCATCCAAAGGGAGAACATCTTCCACAGCCGTTGCACCATCAAGGGAAAGGTATGTAACCTCATCATAGATGGTGGTTCTTGCACTAACGTTGCTAGTGCATATATGGTTGATTAGCTAGGTCTAGAGAGGACACAGCATCCTCGACCCTATAGACTGAGATGGCTCGATGACAAAGTGGAGCTCTAGATTCATGAACAAGTCACTGTGCCGTTCAGTGTGGGCAAGTACCAAGACCAAGTCGTGTGCGACGTGGTGCCCATGCAAGCTGGCCATCTTCTACTAGGAAGACCATGGCAGTTTGACAAAGAGACCAGGCATGATTGCCGAACCAATCTCTACACTTTTGTGCATGACAAAAGAAAGGTCAGCTTGGCTCCTCTTACACCTGCCCAGGTACATGAGCTACAACTCCAAATGAGTAAGGAAAAAAAACTTATCAAGTCTAATTTTCTTATTCAACCAAGCCATGTCCGGAGAGCTTTAGCCTCGAAGGATTTAATGTTACTAATTGTCTTCAAAGAAAGTTTGAGTATAGAACAGGAACAGGTAGAGCTACCTCCTGAAGTAGCAACTCTCCTCAACAAGTTCCAGGATGTGTTCCCAGAGGAGATACCAGCAGGCTTGCCTCCTTTACGTGGCATAGAACACCAGATTGATCTAGTGCCCGGAGCCGCCCTGCCCAACCGGCCAGCCTACCGGATGAGTCCAGAGGAGTCCAAGGAGCTTGAGAAGCAAGTCAAGGAGCTCCTGGAGAAAGTATATGTTCGAGAGAGCTTCAGTCCATGTGCTGTACCAGTGCTACTAGTGCCCAAGAAGGATGGGACTTGGCGCATGTGCGTGGACTGCCGAGCAATCAACAACATCACAGTCAAGTATAGGCATCCAATACCACGACTGGATGACATGCTAGATGAGCTGCGTGGAGCCACGGTCTTCTCCAAGATAGACCTCAAAAGTGGATACCACCAGGTAAGAATGAAGGAAGGTGATGAGTGGAAGACTACTTTCAAGACAAAGCAAGGGCTCTACGAGTGGACAGTCATGCCATTCGGCTTGACTAATGCCCCAAACACCTTCATGCGCCTTATGAACCAAGTTCTTAGGGCGTACATCAGTAAGTTCGTAGTAGTTTACTTTGATGACATTTTGGTTTATAGTAAGTGCCTACGGGAATACCTCACACATCTTGAGATGGTACTTAAAACCCTTTGACAAGAAGAGCTT
>JAEVFF010000253.1:713826-725004 GCA_018901945.1 Pugionium dolabratum | reverse complement strand
CAGGCCATCCAGCCGAGTACAAGCACACTTCCACTTCTACACAAGAGGACTCGGACCAAATGAGCTACCAGCTCCAGGACATGCACTTAGAGGAAGTATCTACACCAGTGGTACCTTCAGGAGCAATGACAAGAAGCAGATCAAGAGCACTCTTCCACAAATTCAGCTTATGGGTCGACAAGCTTCTAGAGGAAGAGCAGCTCAGGACAATGGGCCAGAAGAGCAAATTAGAGTCCAAAGGCTTCTCAACAACACAAGGAACATCAGAGACTTGGGCTTTAGTGGCAAGAGAGGTCAGGGCCAAAGATATTTAACCCTACTCCAAGTCGAAGACTAGGAGCAAGGCGCGTGCATGCCACAAGGACGGCCACCTTCCATTTCTTGGCGTGAGGTGAGTTAAGGTAAGTTTACATTCGAATATATGCCTCTTTCTGTTTTGCAGGGTAGGATCTAGTTGCTTTACATTTTTGAGTCCAGAACATTTTAGGAATAGGTCCTTTTTCGGTTATGCACTTTTGTATCTTTTCCTTTTGTGCACTTTTGTAAACTTTCCCTTTTCTTTATTTGTGTCGACCCTAGAAGGTCAAGCTGTCGAGCATATTAATAAGGCTCCTTCCAGCATTGTAGTTCGACAACCCTTTTTGCTAATTAATAAATATCGAATTTTCTTTACAAGTTATTCTCTCAAAGAAGCTTGTGCGCTTAGAACCTAGTTGAGACAAGCCCTCCTAGCTCTAAGTTTGTGATTTATCACGAGGTTCATCACCCCTCGTGTGGTTCACTTCACCCCTCCATCGAATACCATCCAGAAAACCCCCATCCAGAAGCCTAAGGTTGAGTTTCTCACCTAATCTTCTACAAACAGCCCACACGCATACATCCTTGAATCAAGGCTTGTATCAAATAGTAGTCTGGTGGCTCTTGTTCGAGTTCTTCAACTTCTGTTCCATTTTCAAAATCATATTCTGAATAGTATTCATGCCATGTCTCATATCCATTAGAATCATCTACATCGGACAAGTTTTGGTCACAGTCTGGTAGTTCTGGTTCAAGGTTTCCTCCATCTGATTCTTCCCTAAAATCAGTCTCCAAAAAGTCTTGATCCCATGACTCTTCTGCATACTCACACTCGCTGGTGCTTAGGCATTGATCATAGTCATTGTCTAGACTACAATCAGTTTGTGGTATGCTCATGGTGTCTTCTTCTTCATCATAGTGCTCCATCATTAAATTTTGTACCTTGCACAACAAAAAGAAGAGATATCAGGCCCAAATCAACAAATAAGGAAACTACACTCTAGTGAATATATGATTTTAGCACATAAGTAGTACTAATAGGAAAATTGATACTAGTAAATATTTTGAGGTTTTTGTTTTTGTTTATTTTGGAAACTAACTTTAAAGAAAACTAAAAAACAATTTTTTTGGTTTTAGATATTTTAAATTAATTTAGGACGAAAAAATAATATTCTATGATTCTCTCTTTTTTTTAACTTTACTAGTAACTAAATTCAAAAATAACAAAATGAGTGATGCTTATATTTTTTGGTTTTTTTCTTATGATGAACGAAATTAAGTAAACATGAAATACAATTTTTTGAGTTGGTTTTAGATTTATATGAGAAGAGACAAAAAGAAACAATAAGAATCAACAAGAAACAATGCAAATGAAGAATAAGAACAAATATATTTTTTTGGTTTTTCGATAAAATGTAAATAACAAAATGCTAAAAAAATCATAAAAGATAAAGGATAAAGGTTGGATGAACACAATCTGGGATAGGAGCTTTTAGCTCTGATACCAAATGATGTAAGATTGAGTATCAATCTCACAAGCGGTACGGCCGTGACTCGCAAGGCCAAGAATCTCTCTTGGCTTAAGCGGGCAAGGGAACTAAAAGGAGGGGATTTTCATCAAATCACAAGATCAAAGGTTAACCAAGGGAGTTTGAATCTCTCAAACTAACGTGGCTGTGGCTTCAATAGAAAGGAAGTGAATCACACACTTAGTTTCTAAAGAATAAAAACAAGTTCAAAGACAAGGCTTTGAAAAAAAATACTTTGTATTCAAATTTTTATTTCAATGGTGGTCTATCTTTATAATTAGATCATGCTGAGCTTATATAGTGCTCCTAGCAATGGTCCTAAACCTAAAAAGGAGAAAAGGAAATCATACATTTAAAATATATGGTTGTCGGCCATTAATGTCTAGTTTGGCCAACAAGGAAAGTGTAGATGCTTGTATCTTGAGAGCTTTGGGGCAAATTTAAGGTGTATAAGTATACCTTGGATGCTTTGGAAAGTCTTCAATATGTGCCCAAGTTGCAAGGAATAGAGATATTGCAATCTGAACACATTAAGTGTACTTCGGTCCATATATGGAAAGTCTTGGAGGAAAGAGATTCGTCTGATCCTATGGTGGCTGGTTCATGGTAGATTTATTTTGGGCTTCCTTAGGGCGTTATTAATATCTCCTGGGCACCATGTTTTGGTTTGCAAGTGAT
Source organism: Pugionium dolabratum (assembly GCA_018901945.1). Classification (NCBI taxonomy): domain Eukaryota; kingdom Viridiplantae; phylum Streptophyta; class Magnoliopsida; order Brassicales; family Brassicaceae; genus Pugionium; species Pugionium dolabratum. Next base: position 722,500 of record JAEVFF010000253.1, on the reverse strand, counting down.
TAAACCAGTTGGCCATCTCACTTGCCATAAAGGGCTCCAATCGGTTCATTTGAAGGCATGGATGGACCCGCCTGGTCCAAGGCGTATTTGCACTTCTAAAAGTGCTTAAGGGAGCTCCTAGAACTACAAAAATATCTCCTGGTCACCAAAGAAACGTTTGGATACTTTCATATAAGGAAAGTTCCAAATATGGTAAGTTTCAAAAACTCCAACTTGATGTATGGTGCATGAATTGATCTGGCCTGGTTTGGGGTGAGCTCCATGTTGCTGCGTGTCCTCTGTGAGTCAGGATTATAGGCCAGGTTTTGTCTTGGCTGGCCGCTTCTTTGTTAGGCTTGGATTCAGGAAGATACACCCATGTATCTTTTTGCGCGTATTTGACCGCCTTTGTGTTCCTTGGGCCCGCCGGGCCAGGCAGTTAGCCGGGGGTTGTGCTGATGACCTCATCACAAGGCCTCTCATACCTCGTGTGATTCAATTCACCCCAAACATACGCCCAAACTACCCTAAGAAGCCTAAGGACAAGTTTCTCGCCCAAGCTCCTTGCACCGAATCCGAGAGTATCACGGCCACGATCCCAAGCTTGTATCAGATGGGGCTAAGCTACTTGGCAAAATGTCAACTCCCCTTATTCCCTGAAGTCACATGGAATTTATTGGCGATGGTGCAACTCCATTACTTGCATCAAAGAAGGAGGACCACAAGTGATGGGTACTTGACGTTCAAAGTGGAGGAGAACGAGTACATTATCTTGATCTTCAATCTCTGCGAAGCCTACTGATTTCTGAGGACAGAAATGGTGCATTTCCCAAGCTTTACGAACGCCCAAGAATTCTGGGAAATGATCGTACACGGTACATACCGCCGCAGAGCATCAAAGATGGCAAAAGTAAGAAACCCGGTCCTGAGGGTTTTCTTGAAACTTTTAGCCAACACGCTCTTCGCAAGGTAGAGCGTTGGAGCGGTTAAGATGGTTGAGTTATGTCTCCTCTTCCAAGGCCTGAAATATATTATCAGAAATGAGAAGGGAGAGCTTATAGAAGACCCTTTAGGGGATGATGTGAACATCGGCTGGGTATTTGCAAGGGAGTTGCCATTGTTCCGATTGTGGGCACGCACAGCCGCCGAGCCTCATCTCTACATTGGCAGCTTACTCACGCCGATATTCCACAAGGCGGGCGTACCACTGGAGTATAATTACCAAGAGCCAATGAGGGACCTGATCGACTTTAGGTACTTGGTAAAATGCGAATTCATAAGCGATGCCGAAGCTGACGCAAAGATCTATCCCTTCATCTATGAGGAAGAGAAAGGTGGCAAATAGTTATTTTATTTGCCAAAACCGGAGATGACGAATCCGCGCACATTGGAGAACATACAATTCCATTATGGAGGACATCCATTCATCCCACCTCACCAATCAAGAAACAGGGGAAGTACCGTTCCCTACAGCGATACAGCAGCGATTTGGGCAAGATTAAGCGTATCATCCGAACGCCCCATCTTACCAGAACTACCGTTCAAGCCCAGAACCACCAGAGAGAGGATTTTGTACAAGGTTTAAAAGACGCAATAGAAAATCAACAAATGGATAGGGCAAGTTCTGGAGAAGCTCCAAAGGAAACTGAGAAGAACGCCGAGATATGTATCTTCCTTGGAAGAACAAGGAGACAACAGCGCAGAAGAAGCGGAGCCACATACGGCAGCAGAAGCTGAAGGCGAAGCAGGAGAGACACCACAAGAGAAAAATGCCGGTCACGATGCTCAAGGCGAGGCGGGAGAGGCATCAAAAGAGGAAGATTCCGACGATGATGTGGACTACACAAGGACAAGCAGCCTAACTTATGACTCGCCGAAAGTGTACACGCGCCGAGCCAAAAGGACGAAGCAAGGAGAAGCAAGCTCCTCTCACCACTGACAGGTACCACACATGCACCTTGTGCATACATCATTTTCATTATTTTATTTTATTTTTCTTCTTCACTCACCCTCTTCCTTACATTTATTTTCTCACCGAGATGGTGAACAATAAGTCCGGGGGAAGGGACACAAACGGTCACATTTGCATATATTTATGCATTAGAAAACCACCAAAAAATGAAAAAACTCGAAAAAAAAACAAAAAAATATCACTGTCATTTACATTCCATGTGTTAGGATTGAGTCTAGAAGTATATAGGATTTTTTTTTTGCATATAGACCATGGTTTGACTGCCTTTACTAAATTGCACTTAGGACTAAGATTGGAACCCTTTCTAGGAGTACTATGATGCTTGCACCATTTCAAAACTTGGGAATCTTCTATTGTGCTGCAACCTATTAGGTAGATCAATCTCGGGAATTGAAATATGTCTAATTTGATCCTAACTCCATAAATTAGAACTTTAACTGGAATGAAATTATCTTACATGCATCTTTCCTAAGGCCTGTTCATCGATACTCAACACATTCGGATTTTCTTTCACCTTTATACTACCCTCCGTTAACCCGAATGGCCGAATCCCACTCTTTGGGAACGGTTACGCCACTCTCCAACCCAATCCTTACCTTAAAGCCAACATTACTCTTGTGTGAACCTTGTGTAAGGCCTTTTTACTAGAATGCTTACTTTACAAAACATGTTGAGTTTTGAGAACGACAAGGCTAGAATTTTCATGTAGATGCTAGCTTTACACTATAAGCTCAACATAGGTTAGGACTTGGGTAGGCTTGCTAGGGTGTTTGATTATGAGATGAAAAGAGAAAAAGAGAAAAGAAAATGATAGAAACCCAAAAAGGGACCGTGTGGGGGTTATGGATAAGAAAAAAGGGGCATGAATCGGTTAATAAGTGAAAAAGATAGCTCTAAGTTTCAAAGTGAAAAATTCCTCTAAGGAAGTAAAAAAAGCAAAAGTCTAGATCGAGAGTAGAGGAGAAAAAAATAAGAAAAAGAACTAGAAAAGAAGAATGATTCCAATAAGCCCAATTAATCACTACCCCTTAGTGCTAAAAAAGAATTTCAAGGTGAGAGAAGAAAAGAAGATAGGCAAAGAAAGTCTTGAAAGGATAGATTACTTAGGATGGGATTGACTTAAATTTGAGATAGAGAGTTTTGTGCTATAACATGGGTAGATGAAAGTCTTGCCTTGTATGCATCATTGTTTTTGAATTTTAGTGTTTTTGCGAAAGTTCCATTCCTCTTCGAGAGAATCAATCAATCTCTCCTTTCTCTCAAAACGGCCAGAGCAATAAACTAAAAGAAACTTGAATAACACTTAGGTTAAAAGTGTTTAAAAAGTGTTTATATAGTATCCCTAACAATTAGGTTTAAAGGAGAACCGGTTAAGTAAAAATAGGTTTCTTGTTATGTAAACAGCCGATCTCTCTCCCTCCCTGAGGAATGGAACTTTCGCAAAACATTTAGAGTAAAAAAAATGATGCATACAAGGCAAGACTTTTATCTATCCCAATTTCTAACACAAAACTCTCTATCTCAAACTCAAGTCAATCCCATTCTAAGTGATCTACCATTTCGGGGCTTTCTTTTCCTATCTTCTTTTCTCTCTCACCTTGAAATTCTCTTTTTAGCACTAGGGGTAGTGATTAATTGGGATCATTGGAATCATTCTTCTTTTCTAGCTCTTTTTCTTATTTTTTTGTCCTCTACTCTCGATCTATGCTTTTGCCCTTTTTACTTCCTTAGAGGAATTTTTCACTTTGAAACTTAGAGCTACCTTTTACACTTATTATCCAATTCACATGCTCCTTTTCTTATGCACAATCCCACACACTCCCTTTTTGAGTTTCTCTCATTTTCTTTTCTCTTTCTTTTTCTTTTCATCTCATACTCAAAACCCTGGCAATCCTACCCAAATCCTAACCTATGATGAGCTTATAGTGTGAAGCTAGCATCTACATGAAATTCCTAGTATTGTCGTTCTCAAAACTCAATATGTTTTGCAAATTAAGTAAGCATTCTAATAAAAAGGCCTTACACAAAGTTCACACTCAAGACTGATATTGACTTCAAGGAAATGATTGGGTTGGAGCGTAGCGTAACCATGCCAAAGAGGGGGATTCGGCCCTTTGGGTTAGCAGAGGGTTGTATAAAGGTGAAAGAAAAACTCGAATGTCTATATCGGTTTCCATGAACAAATCTTAGGAAAGATGCACATAAGATAGTTTCAAATCCGATTCAAGTTCTAATTTATGGAGTTAGGATAAAGTCAGACACATTCAATTGTCGAGAATGATCTACCTAATAGGTTGCGGCACAATAAAAGATTCCCAAGTTTTGAAATGGTGCAAGCATCATAGTACTCTTAGCAAGGGTTCCAATCTTAGTCCTAAGTGCAATTTAATCAAGGTAGTCTAACCATGGTCCATATGAAAATACAGCAAAATCCTATATGCTTCTAGACCCAATCCTAACACATGGAATGTCAATGACAATGAAAATGTTTTTTGGCTTTTCGAATTTTTTCATTTTTTGTGTTTATCTAATGCATAAATATATTTACAATGCAAAATGATGAAAATGTGATCGTTAGTGTCCTCTCCCCCAGGCTTATCTTTCACCTTCTTGGTGAAAATATAAATACGAAAGAGAGATGAAAATAGAAGAAACAAAAATGACAAAAGCAGAGTTTGAGTGATTGGTACCTCTTTATTGGTGGGAAGGGGTTCAGAGAGATGGTGTGCTCGTTATTGGGTGCATTGTCATGTAGGTGTAATGGCCAGGGAGGTCCACCAGCGAGATAGGCCTACTGATTGATCGGAGAGTGTCCAGAAGTTTGGCTGGTTCCGCCTTCATGCGCGATCGGTCTGCTCAGATCGGCCTTGTGGCCGATCTCACATCTTTGGTCTGCGATCGGCCTACCCGCGATCGGCCACACGGGGAATGTCTTTCGACTTGCCTTAGATCCTTTTTCCTTCTCCTGTTTGTATCTCGACTTCTTGGGCTTGAAGTATAGATCACTTGGTCTCGATCTTGGGTCTGCCTTTTCTGCCATGTGCTCACCCAACTTGGTTTTCTCACTAGACTTACCATTGCTAGTGTCTTCCGTCCCCAAGAAACTTTCATCTTTGGTCGATGCTAATGACTTCCCATTCATATCTTCCAAACATCCAAAGGTTTCTATAGAGAAAACCTTGCCCTCGATGGTTTGATCTTTGCATGTCTCTTTGATGTTGAACGTGAGAGTAGAGGTTTTTAAGTTGAATTCAATTATACATTTCGGTATGCCGATAACAGCTCTTGGGGTGGCTAGAAATGGTCTCCCCAATATTATTGGGTTGGCTGGCTCCTCATCCATATCTAGCACAACAAAATCCGTGGGGATTATTGAGTTTCCAACCTTCACCGGTAAGTTTTCCAAGACTCCAATAGGAGACCTATTAGACTTGTCTTCCAAAACTAGCGAGATGCGAACCTTCTTTAAGTCTGTTAAACCCAATATTTGAGAAACCGTCAGAGGCATGAGGCTCACACTAGCTCCAACATCCACCAGGCATTTACCAAAGGACAAAGATCCTAAAGCTGCAAGGAAGAGTAAAACTACCTGGATCTTGAATCTTCTCCAATGTAGAGCCTTGGAGTATTGCACTACACTCATGATTGTCCATTTTCGATCTTTCCTCAACACCCTTTCTTTTCTACATCTCATAATTCTTGAGCGTTTTCATCCCCGGATGATATTTCAGCCAGCCTGGGAGTGGCCCTGTGATTGAGTTTAGTTGTTTCCTGACCTTCTTGTACTGCAGTTCGAGGATTTGCTCCTTAAACCTTCTAGGAAATGGAAGTTTCTCAAGTATTTCAAGTTCGTAGGACTCGCTCTTCCTCATTCACTTCTTGAAATATGGGAGGAACCATTTCAGCTTCAGCAGGGGTAGGGTCAACCGTGTTTTCATTTGCTTCATTCAAAACCTCATCGTCACCTTCTTGCACTTATGTCTCGGTTTCCTCTACCTCCCCCCTAGATGTGGATGCCTCTTCACTGCTTATCAATATGGATTGGCAGTACTCTTGCGGGTTTACTTCAGGTTTTTCAGGGAGTTTACCTTTTGGTGCAGAAGAAGATGAAGCCATCTGTGAGCAACCTGGCTGTCCAGTGCCTTAAGATGAGACGAGAGGTGCTCATACTTGGCACTGAGCTCCCCAAAGCCATTGTATACCTTGCTGTTGATTTCAACCATCTTCTTGCTAATCTCCATTGCCCCCTTCCCTTGACCTTTCAAGATCTTCTGCAATAGAGCCTTTGTGTCATATTCTTGGGCATCTTTAGGTGCGGGTGGTGCATTGAGTGAAAGGGGTTGCTGTTGCTGATTGTATCTCATCTTTGGCTAAAATCCATGAGGCTGATACTTGGGTCTTGCCACATACTCTTCCTGGAAACCATGATAGGGGTCCTGTAGGGCTGGTAGTTTTGGTCTTGAGGCTTGTAAGGAGGAAACGTTAAGTCTTGAGGGTTCTCCACGTTGGTACTCTTGTAGGAGAAATTGGGGTGGTTTTGGTAGTTCTGAATGAAACCTTTCTGATACCCTGAGGGCCCCCCAATGTAATTCACCTCCTCATGACCTTCTTGGACTTAGTTCCCTAGTGCTTGATACCCTCAGTACCCATATACGTTTGGCTCATCAAAAATCCCGATCACTCACTGAGACCTTGTAGGTGCATTGGACCTCTTGCTCTCCATGCATTCTGATTCTGAACTCCAGCTTGTTGAGCTTCATTCTCAGCATTTTTTGGCAGGTTGTGGTCGTGGTGTTACATCTCCAAATCATTTCTTAGATGATCTGATTTCTCTCTCTTTGCTCTTGCAGCTTCTCTTTCCAATTACAGAATATCAATGTCACTAGATTGTAGGGTTATGTGTTCACGGGTTCTTGTGTTCATGCACCTCCAAAAACCAAGTAATTGTAGTCAAAAGAAAAAGAAAATAAACACCTAGTCTCTAATTGAATCAAAATCCTAATGGCTATTGCTAAGTCCTCAGCAATGGCGCCAAAAACTTGATGGGGTTTTAAGTTTTAATCCCGAGTACAACTCCAAGTGCAAAGAAAATCGAGTAGTAGTTGGGTATCGAATCCTCAGGGAAGTAAGAATAGCACACTAGGAATGCATGAAACACTTAAATCTAGATTGATACTAATTGGTTTTTGATTGGTTATCTAATTATCTAATTGCAAAGAAAGTAGAAATATTGACAGTGGGCAAGGCATTCAATTCGGGGCAATCGTCCTTTGACTAACAATTCTATAGGTTCGATTAGATGAATCTCTAAGACTTAGAACACTATCTAGTATACTGATCCACTCTCATGGTAACAGCCCATTCACCAGCCTATAGACTACAAGTCTTTTGTACAACAATCTATCGTCTAGTGATCATTGAGTTTGAATCTAATCTTGTCCACCTATCGCCTTAGACATCAACTCTCGCTTGCTAAGATGCAATAAGGATTTTTAGGCCTACCTACACATTCTGTCTACACTTATCAGGAGCAGAACATCATCGATCTAAGCATTGATTAGGAACTTCAGTCCCTAGCCTTAAGCACACCATAAAATCAGGAATTTGTCATCTAGTCTACCTAAACAACCCTAAGTCAACATCAGAATCTCCTAATCAACCTTACCCACGATCCATACAGAAAACTACTGAAACATATTAAAAAAACAATAAGCATAAAGAAGTAGAAGCAAAGAAACATAAGATAAGAGACAGGATAGAGAAATCTTTCACTAGAAACCAAGATTACAAGAACAAAGGTTGAAATCAATATCTTCTCTCTCTAAAAACATCTAGAGAAATAAACGAACCTTGAATAAAAATTAGGATAAAAATGTTTAAAAAGGAATTATATAGTATCTCTAACAATTAGGTTTAATCCCGGGATAAATCGGTTAGGTAAAAATATGTTTAAGATATTTTTGGGCTTGGGTTACCCTAAGATAGGCCACATGAGATTGGCATCATGGCATATCTCCTAATGGACAGTGAATCATGGAGTTTGGCCTGAGATCGCCCATGGTGAGATCCCTTGGCCATTTTTCTGTGTTTGATCCCGTCTAATTTCTCGTTGTACCTAAAAACATCGAGAAGGTATGCAAGATGCAGAAATGCATGTACTAACCTATAGAATGCAATGCCAAATGCCAATTAATATAAATGGGCAGATAGAATTCCTGAAATGCTAATGAAAAAAACGAAAAAGGTGGTGAAATGCATGGTGACACAATGGAAAAACTATATTTACCACCTCTATTGGCTAGATGGTTGTTGTAGGTAGGAGAAAATGTGAAAAAATAGGGTTGGCTTATTTTCGCAACAGATTTAGGGTTATCAGAAAGAATGGACATTTGGACCTATGGGGATTCAATCTAACTTGGATTCAATCAAAATATGCATAGCTTATTGTGGGCCCAGTAACCCAATCAAATTGGGCCTAAACTCAAACTTGAACCCATCAGCCCAATATTTGCGGGTACTTGCTAAATTCGGTAACTAATAAAACATAATCCGCACCCACCTCATTGTACCTAACGTTTGACCTGCATTCGTCATGTTTTTTTTTAAAAAATTATTTTCATGAGACCCGCATCCGCACCACAGCGGGTCAAACGAGAAGGGACCCGCGGTAATGATTATGACAGTGCTACCCAAAACAGCGCCTACCACATAATCACTAGCATC
>JAEVFF010000253.1:644846-692127 GCA_018901945.1 Pugionium dolabratum | reverse complement strand
TTCTTATGATGAACGAAATTAAGTAAACATGAAATACAATTTTTTGAGTTGGTTTTAGATTTATATGAGAAGAGACAAAAAGAAACAATAAGAAACAATGCAAATGAAGAATAAGAACAAATATATTTTTTTGGTTTTTCGATAAAATGTAAATAACAAAATGCTAAAAAAATCATAAAAGATAAAGGATAAAGGTTGGATGAACACAATCTGGGATAGGAGCTTTTAGCTCTGATACCAAATGATGTAAGATTGAGTATCAATCTCACAAGCGGTACGGCCGTGACTCGCAAGGCCAAGAATCTCTCTTGGCTTAAGCGGGCAAGGGAACTAAAAGGAGGGGATTTTCATCAAATCACAAGATCAAAGGTTAACCAAGGGAGTTTGAATCTCTCAAACTAACGTGGCTGTGGCTTCAATAGAAAGGAAGTGAATCACACACTTAGTTTCTAAAGAATAAAAACAAGTTCAAAGACAAGGCTTTGAAAAAAAATACTTTGTATTCAAATTTTTATTTCAATGGTGGTCTATCTTTATAATTAGATCATGCTGAGCTTATATAGTGCTCCTAGCAATGGTCCTAAACCTAAAAAGGAGAAAAGGAAATCATACATTTAAAATATATGGTTGTCGGCCATTAATGTCTAGTTTGGCCAACAAGGAAAGTGTAGATGCTTGTATCTTGAGAGCTTTGGGGCAAATTTAAGGTGTATAAGTATACCTTGGATGCTTTGGAAAGTCTTCAATATGTGCCCAAGTTGCAAGGAATAGAGATATTGCAATCTGAACACATTAAGTGTACTTCGGTCCATATATGGAAAGTCTTGGAGGAAAGAGATTCGTCTGATCCTATGGTGGCTGGTTCATGGTAGATTTATTTTGGGCTTCCTTAGGGCGTTATTAATATCTCCTGGGCACCATGTTTTGGTTTGCAAGTGATTAAACCAGTTGGCCATCTCACTTGCCATAAAGGGCTCCAATCGGTTCATTTGAAGGCATGGATGGACCCGCCTGGTCCAAGGCGTATTTGCACTTCTAAAAGTGCTTAAGGGAGCTCCTAGAACTACAAAAATATCTCCTGGTCACCAAAGAAACGTTTGGATACTTTCATATAAGGAAAGTTCCAAATATGGTAAGTTTCAAAAACTCCAACTTGATGTATGGTGCATGAATTGATCTGGCCTGGTTTGGGGTGAGCTCCATGTTGCTGCGTGTCCTCTGTGAGTCAGGATTATAGGCCAGGTTTTGTCTTGGCTGGCCGCTTCTTTGTTAGGCTTGGATTCAGGAAGATACACCCATGTATCTTTTTGCGCGTATTTGACCGCCTTTGTGTTCCTTGGGCCCGCCGGGCCAGGCAGTTAGCCGGGGGTTGTGCTGATGACCTCATCACAAGGCCTCTCATACCTCGTGTGATTCAATTCACCCCAAACATACGCCCAAACTACCCTAAGAAGCCTAAGGACAAGTTTCTCGCCCAAGCTCCTTGCACCGAATCCGAGAGTATCACGGCCACGATCCCAAGCTTGTATCAGATGGGGCTAAGCTACTTGGCAAAATGTCAACTCCCCTTATTCCCTGAAGTCACATGGAATTTATTGGCGATGGTGCAACTCCATTACTTGCATCAAAGAAGGAGGACCACAAGTGATGGGTACTTGACGTTCAAAGTGGAGGAGAACGAGTACATTATCTTGATCTTCAATCTCTGCGAAGCCTACTGATTTCTGAGGACAGAAATGGTGCATTTCCCAAGCTTTACGAACGCCCAAGAATTCTGGGAAATGATCGTACACGGTACATACCGCCGCAGAGCATCAAAGATGGCAAAAGTAAGAAACCCGGTCCTGAGGGTTTTCTTGAAACTTTTAGCCAACACGCTCTTCGCAAGGTAGAGCGTTGGAGCGGTTAAGATGGTTGAGTTATGTCTCCTCTTCCAAGGCCTGAAATATATTATCAGAAATGAGAAGGGAGAGCTTATAGAAGACCCTTTAGGGGATGATGTGAACATCGGCTGGGTATTTGCAAGGGAGTTGCCATTGTTCCGATTGTGGGCACGCACAGCCGCCGAGCCTCATCTCTACATTGGCAGCTTACTCACGCCGATATTCCACAAGGCGGGCGTACCACTGGAGTATAATTACCAAGAGCCAATGAGGGACCTGATCGACTTTAGGTACTTGGTAAAATGCGAATTCATAAGCGATGCCGAAGCTGACGCAAAGATCTATCCCTTCATCTATGAGGAAGAGAAAGGTGGCAAATAGTTATTTTATTTGCCAAAACCGGAGATGACGAATCCGCGCACATTGGAGAACATACAATTCCATTATGGAGGACATCCATTCATCCCACCTCACCAATCAAGAAACAGGGGAAGTACCGTTCCCTACAGCGATACAGCAGCGATTTGGGCAAGATTAAGCGTATCATCCGAACGCCCCATCTTACCAGAACTACCGTTCAAGCCCAGAACCACCAGAGAGAGGATTTTGTACAAGGTTTAAAAGACGCAATAGAAAATCAACAAATGGATAGGGCAAGTTCTGGAGAAGCTCCAAAGGAAACTGAGAAGAACGCCGAGATATGTATCTTCCTTGGAAGAACAAGGAGACAACAGCGCAGAAGAAGCGGAGCCACATACGGCAGCAGAAGCTGAAGGCGAAGCAGGAGAGACACCACAAGAGAAAAATGCCGGTCACGATGCTCAAGGCGAGGCGGGAGAGGCATCAAAAGAGGAAGATTCCGACGATGATGTGGACTACACAAGGACAAGCAGCCTAACTTATGACTCGCCGAAAGTGTACACGCGCCGAGCCAAAAGGACGAAGCAAGGAGAAGCAAGCTCCTCTCACCACTGACAGGTACCACACATGCACCTTGTGCATACATCATTTTCATTATTTTATTTTATTTTTCTTCTTCACTCACCCTCTTCCTTACATTTATTTTCTCACCGAGATGGTGAACAATAAGTCCGGGGGAAGGGACACAAACGGTCACATTTGCATATATTTATGCATTAGAAAACCACCAAAAAATGAAAAAACTCGAAAAAAAAACAAAAAAATATCACTGTCATTTACATTCCATGTGTTAGGATTGAGTCTAGAAGTATATAGGATTTTTTTTTTGCATATAGACCATGGTTTGACTGCCTTTACTAAATTGCACTTAGGACTAAGATTGGAACCCTTTCTAGGAGTACTATGATGCTTGCACCATTTCAAAACTTGGGAATCTTCTATTGTGCTGCAACCTATTAGGTAGATCAATCTCGGGAATTGAAATATGTCTAATTTGATCCTAACTCCATAAATTAGAACTTTAACTGGAATGAAATTATCTTACATGCATCTTTCCTAAGGCCTGTTCATCGATACTCAACACATTCGGATTTTCTTTCACCTTTATACTACCCTCCGTTAACCCGAATGGCCGAATCCCACTCTTTGGGAACGGTTACGCCACTCTCCAACCCAATCCTTACCTTAAAGCCAACATTACTCTTGTGTGAACCTTGTGTAAGGCCTTTTTACTAGAATGCTTACTTTACAAAACATGTTGAGTTTTGAGAACGACAAGGCTAGAATTTTCATGTAGATGCTAGCTTTACACTATAAGCTCAACATAGGTTAGGACTTGGGTAGGCTTGCTAGGGTGTTTGATTATGAGATGAAAAGAGAAAAAGAGAAAAGAAAATGATAGAAACCCAAAAAGGGACCGTGTGGGGGTTATGGATAAGAAAAAAGGGGCATGAATCGGTTAATAAGTGAAAAAGATAGCTCTAAGTTTCAAAGTGAAAAATTCCTCTAAGGAAGTAAAAAAAGCAAAAGTCTAGATCGAGAGTAGAGGAGAAAAAAATAAGAAAAAGAACTAGAAAAGAAGAATGATTCCAATAAGCCCAATTAATCACTACCCCTTAGTGCTAAAAAAGAATTTCAAGGTGAGAGAAGAAAAGAAGATAGGCAAAGAAAGTCTTGAAAGGATAGATTACTTAGGATGGGATTGACTTAAATTTGAGATAGAGAGTTTTGTGCTATAACATGGGTAGATGAAAGTCTTGCCTTGTATGCATCATTGTTTTTGAATTTTAGTGTTTTTGCGAAAGTTCCATTCCTCTTCGAGAGAATCAATCAATCTCTCCTTTCTCTCAAAACGGCCAGAGCAATAAACTAAAAGAAACTTGAATAACACTTAGGTTAAAAGTGTTTAAAAAGTGTTTATATAGTATCCCTAACAATTAGGTTTAAAGGAGAACCGGTTAAGTAAAAATAGGTTTCTTGTTATGTAAACAGCCGATCTCTCTCCCTCCCTGAGGAATGGAACTTTCGCAAAACATTTAGAGTAAAAAAAATGATGCATACAAGGCAAGACTTTTATCTATCCCAATTTCTAACACAAAACTCTCTATCTCAAACTCAAGTCAATCCCATTCTAAGTGATCTACCATTTCGGGGCTTTCTTTTCCTATCTTCTTTTCTCTCTCACCTTGAAATTCTCTTTTTAGCACTAGGGGTAGTGATTAATTGGGATCATTGGAATCATTCTTCTTTTCTAGCTCTTTTTCTTATTTTTTTGTCCTCTACTCTCGATCTATGCTTTTGCCCTTTTTACTTCCTTAGAGGAATTTTTCACTTTGAAACTTAGAGCTACCTTTTACACTTATTATCCAATTCACATGCTCCTTTTCTTATGCACAATCCCACACACTCCCTTTTTGAGTTTCTCTCATTTTCTTTTCTCTTTCTTTTTCTTTTCATCTCATACTCAAAACCCTGGCAATCCTACCCAAATCCTAACCTATGATGAGCTTATAGTGTGAAGCTAGCATCTACATGAAATTCCTAGTATTGTCGTTCTCAAAACTCAATATGTTTTGCAAATTAAGTAAGCATTCTAATAAAAAGGCCTTACACAAAGTTCACACTCAAGACTGATATTGACTTCAAGGAAATGATTGGGTTGGAGCGTAGCGTAACCATGCCAAAGAGGGGGATTCGGCCCTTTGGGTTAGCAGAGGGTTGTATAAAGGTGAAAGAAAAACTCGAATGTCTATATCGGTTTCCATGAACAAATCTTAGGAAAGATGCACATAAGATAGTTTCAAATCCGATTCAAGTTCTAATTTATGGAGTTAGGATAAAGTCAGACACATTCAATTGTCGAGAATGATCTACCTAATAGGTTGCGGCACAATAAAAGATTCCCAAGTTTTGAAATGGTGCAAGCATCATAGTACTCTTAGCAAGGGTTCCAATCTTAGTCCTAAGTGCAATTTAATCAAGGTAGTCTAACCATGGTCCATATGAAAATACAGCAAAATCCTATATGCTTCTAGACCCAATCCTAACACATGGAATGTCAATGACAATGAAAATGTTTTTTGGCTTTTCGAATTTTTTCATTTTTTGTGTTTATCTAATGCATAAATATATTTACAATGCAAAATGATGAAAATGTGATCGTTAGTGTCCTCTCCCCCAGGCTTATCTTTCACCTTCTTGGTGAAAATATAAATACGAAAGAGAGATGAAAATAGAAGAAACAAAAATGACAAAAGCAGAGTTTGAGTGATTGGTACCTCTTTATTGGTGGGAAGGGGTTCAGAGAGATGGTGTGCTCGTTATTGGGTGCATTGTCATGTAGGTGTAATGGCCAGGGAGGTCCACCAGCGAGATAGGCCTACTGATTGATCGGAGAGTGTCCAGAAGTTTGGCTGGTTCCGCCTTCATGCGCGATCGGTCTGCTCAGATCGGCCTTGTGGCCGATCTCACATCTTTGGTCTGCGATCGGCCTACCCGCGATCGGCCACACGGGGAATGTCTTTCGACTTGCCTTAGATCCTTTTTCCTTCTCCTGTTTGTATCTCGACTTCTTGGGCTTGAAGTATAGATCACTTGGTCTCGATCTTGGGTCTGCCTTTTCTGCCATGTGCTCACCCAACTTGGTTTTCTCACTAGACTTACCATTGCTAGTGTCTTCCGTCCCCAAGAAACTTTCATCTTTGGTCGATGCTAATGACTTCCCATTCATATCTTCCAAACATCCAAAGGTTTCTATAGAGAAAACCTTGCCCTCGATGGTTTGATCTTTGCATGTCTCTTTGATGTTGAACGTGAGAGTAGAGGTTTTTAAGTTGAATTCAATTATACATTTCGGTATGCCGATAACAGCTCTTGGGGTGGCTAGAAATGGTCTCCCCAATATTATTGGGTTGGCTGGCTCCTCATCCATATCTAGCACAACAAAATCCGTGGGGATTATTGAGTTTCCAACCTTCACCGGTAAGTTTTCCAAGACTCCAATAGGAGACCTATTAGACTTGTCTTCCAAAACTAGCGAGATGCGAACCTTCTTTAAGTCTGTTAAACCCAATATTTGAGAAACCGTCAGAGGCATGAGGCTCACACTAGCTCCAACATCCACCAGGCATTTACCAAAGGACAAAGATCCTAAAGCTGCAAGGAAGAGTAAAACTACCTGGATCTTGAATCTTCTCCAATGTAGAGCCTTGGAGTATTGCACTACACTCATGATTGTCCATTTTCGATCTTTCCTCAACACCCTTTCTTTTCTACATCTCATAATTCTTGAGCGTTTTCATCCCCGGATGATATTTCAGCCAGCCTGGGAGTGGCTCTGTGATTGAGTTTAGTTGTTTCCTGACCTTCTTGTACTGCAGTTCGAGGATTTGCTCCTTAAACCTTCTAGGAAATGGAAGTTTCTTAAGTATTTCAAGTTCGTAGGACTCGCTCTTCCTCATTCACTTCTTGAAATATGGGAGGAACCATTTCAGCTTCAGCAGGGGTAGGGTCAACCGTGTTTTCATTTGCTTCATTCAAAACCTCATCGTCACCTTCTTGCACTTATGTCTCGGTTTCCTCTACCTCCCCCCTAGATGTGGATGCCTCTTCACTGCTTATCAATATGGATTGGCAGTACTCTTGCGGGTTTACTTCAGGTTTTTCAGGGAGTTTACCTTTTGGTGCAGAAGAAGATGAAGCCATCTGTGAGCAACCTGGCTGTCCAGTGCCTTAAGATGAGACGAGAGGTGCTCATACTTGGCACTGAGCTCCCCAAAGCCATTGTATACCTTGCTGTTGATTTCAACCATCTTCTTGCTAATCTCCATTGCCCCCTTCCCTTGACCTTTCAAGATCTTCTGCAATAGAGCCTTTGTGTCATATTCTTGGGCATCTTTAGGTGCGGGTGGTGCATTGAGTGAAAGGGGTTGCTGTTGCTGATTGTATCTCATCTTTGGCTAAAATCCATGAGGCTGATACTTGGGTCTTGCCACATACTCTTCCTGGAAACCATGATAGGGGTCCTGTAGGGCTGGTAGTTTTGGTCTTGAGGCTTGTAAGGAGGAAACGTTAAGTCTTGAGGGTTCTCCACGTTGGTACTCTTGTAGGAGAAATTGGGGTGGTTTTGGTAGTTCTGAATGAAACCTTTCTGATACCCTGAGGGCCCCCCAATGTAATTCACCTCCTCATGACCTTCTTGGACTTAGTTCCCTAGTGCTTGATACCCTCAGTACCCATATACGTTTGGCTCATCAAAAATCCCGATCACTCACTGAGACCTTGTAGGTGCATTGGACCTCTTGCTCTCCATGCATTCTGATTCTGAACTCCAGCTTGTTGAGCTTCATTCTCAGCATTTTTTGGCAGGTTGTGGTCGTGGTGTTACATCTCCAAATCATTTCTTAGATGATCTGATTTCTCTCTCTTTGCTCTTGCAGCTTCTCTTTCCAATTACAGAATATCAATGTCACTAGATTGTAGGGTTATGTGTTCACGGGTTCTTGTGTTCATGCACCTCCAAAAACCAAGTAATTGTAGTCAAAAGAAAAAGAAAATAAACACCTAGTCTCTAATTGAATCAAAATCCTAATGGCTATTGCTAAGTCCTCAGCAATGGCGCCAAAAACTTGATGGGGTTTTAAGTTTTAATCCCGAGTACAACTCCAAGTGCAAAGAAAATCGAGTAGTAGTTGGGTATCGAATCCTCAGGGAAGTAAGAATAGCACACTAGGAATGCATGAAACACTTAAATCTAGATTGATACTAATTGGTTTTTGATTGGTTATCTAATTATCTAATTGCAAAGAAAGTAGAAATATTGACAGTGGGCAAGGCATTCAATTCGGGGCAATCGTCCTTTGACTAACAATTCTATAGGTTCGATTAGATGAATCTCTAAGACTTAGAACACTATCTAGTATACTGATCCACTCTCATGGTAACAGCCCATTCACCAGCCTATAGACTACAAGTCTTTTGTACAACAATCTATCGTCTAGTGATCATTGAGTTTGAATCTAATCTTGTCCACCTATCGCCTTAGACATCAACTCTCGCTTGCTAAGATGCAATAAGGATTTTTAGGCCTACCTACACATTCTGTCTACACTTATCAGGAGCAGAACATCATCGATCTAAGCATTGATTAGGAACTTCAGTCCCTAGCCTTAAGCACACCATAAAATCAGGAATTTGTCATCTAGTCTACCTAAACAACCCTAAGTCAACATCAGAATCTCCTAATCAACCTTACCCACGATCCATACAGAAAACTACTGAAACATATTAAAAAAACAATAAGCATAAAGAAGTAGAAGCAAAGAAACATAAGATAAGAGACAGGATAGAGAAATCTTTCACTAGAAACCAAGATTACAAGAACAAAGGTTGAAATCAATATCTTCTCTCTCTAAAAACATCTAGAGAAATAAACGAACCTTGAATAAAAATTAGGATAAAAATGTTTAAAAAGGAATTATATAGTATCTCTAACAATTAGGTTTAATCCCGGGATAAATCGGTTAGGTAAAAATATGTTTAAGATATTTTTGGGCTTGGGTTACCCTAAGATAGGCCACATGAGATTGGCATCATGGCATATCTCCTAATGGACAGTGAATCATGGAGTTTGGCCTGAGATCGCCCATGGTGAGATCCCTTGGCCATTTTTCTGTGTTTGATCCCGTCTAATTTCTCGTTGTACCTAAAAACATCGAGAAGGTATGCAAGATGCAGAAATGCATGTACTAACCTATAGAATGCAATGCCAAATGCCAATTAATATAAATGGGCAGATAGAATTCCTGAAATGCTAATGAAAAAAACGAAAAAGGTGGTGAAATGCATGGTGACACAATGGAAAAACTATATTTACCACCTCTATTGGCTAGATGGTTGTTGTAGGTAGGAGAAAATGTGAAAAAATAGGGTTGGCTTATTTTCGCAACAGATTTAGGGTTATCAGAAAGAATGGACATTTGGACCTATGGGGATTCAATCTAACTTGGATTCAATCAAAATATGCATAGCTTATTGTGGGCCCAGTAACCCAATCAAATTGGGCCTAAACTCAAACTTGAACCCATCAGCCCAATATTTGCGGGTACTTGCTAAATTCGGTAACTAATAAAACATAATCCGCACCCACCTCATTGTACCTAACGTTTGACCTGCATTCGTCATGTTTTTTTTAAAAAAATTATTTTCATGAGACCCGCATCCGCACCACAGCGGGTCAAACGAGAAGGGACCCGCGGTAATGATTATGACAGTGCTACCCAAAACAGCGCCTACCACATAATCACTAGCATCACACATTACCTCGAAAGGTAAATCCCAGTTTGACAGCTACACTATTTGGGTGCTTACTAGAGCCTCTTTGATCATTTGAGAAGACAATTGTCAGTAAACTTAAATTTAACATCCTTACATAGATGCTGAGTGAGAGGTCTGGCTATCTTGGATCTCCTGTAGAAACCAGCATGTCCTAAGAAGCTACAAAATCTCTTGGCTGAATCAGGGTTTATAGGCTTGCCATCACCTCGATCTTGGCTCTATCAATTTCTATAACTTTTTCTAATACTCGATGTCAAAGAACAATCTCATCTCACACAATGGAATGACATTTTCCCAATTAAGCACTAAATATTTCTCCTCGCACCTTTGAAGTAGCATGCACAAATTCTCAAGATAATTGTCAAAGGGAGAATCATATAAAGAGAAATCATCATTTAAAACCTCCATGAAGATCATGCATCTCTGAAATGTTGTTGGCGCATTACACAGGCCAAAATTGCATTTTGCAATATGCAAAAGTACAATGCAAGTGAATGTAGTCTTCTCTTGATCGTGTGGGTATATAGGAATGTGAAAGAAACTAGAATGACCGTTAAGAAAGCATTAATATGGATGGATGGCTAACCGTTCGATCATCAGGTCAATGAAAGGTAAAGGAAAGTGATCTTTTTTGTTGCAGCATTCAATTTCCTTTAATCAATACACATCATGTGCCCCGTGATAGTCCTTATCGAAATCATTTTGTTCTTCTCATTTTTTACTACCGCCACGCCTCCTTTCTTTGGCACTACATGCACAAAACTCACCCATGGTGATGGGGTTTTAAGTTTTAAATCCCGAGTACAACTCCAAGTGTAGAGCAAATTAAGTAGTAGTTGGATATCAAATCCACAAGGAAGTAAGAATAGCATGCTAGGAATGCATGAAACACTTAAATCTATGCCATACTAATTGGGTTTTTGATTGGGTTGTATAATAATCTAATTGGAAAGGAAGTAAACATGAGTTGATTCAATAGAGAAGAAATATGGACAGTGGGCAAGGCATTTGATTCAGGGAAATCTTTCTTTGACTAACGATTCTACAGGTTCGATTAGATAATTCTCTAAGACTTAGAACACTATCTAGTAGACTGATCCACTCTCGTGGCAACACCCCATTCACTAGCCTATAGACTACAAGTCTTTTGCACAACAATTTATCGCCTAGTGATCATTGGGTTCGAGTCTAATCATGTCTACCTATCGCCTTAGACATCAATTCTCATTGGCTAAGATGCAATAAGGATGTTTAGTCCTACCTACACGTTCTGTATACACCTCTCGGGAGAAGAACATCATCGATCTAAATATTGATTAACTACTTCAATCCCTAGCATTAAGCACACCGTAAACATCAGAGATTTGTCATCTAATCTACCTAAACAACCCTAAGTCAATATCAGATTCCCCTAATCTTCCTTACCCATAATCCATACACAAAAATACTCAAACATATTCATAAAAAAAGTAAGCATAAAGAAGTAAAAGCAATTAAACATAAGATAAGAGATAAGGTAGAGAAATCCTTCACTAAAAACCAAGAGTTCAAGAACAAAGCTTGAAACCAATCTCCTCTCTCTCTCAAAACATCCAGAGGCAAAAACTAGAAGAAACTTAAACAAAACTTAGGTTAAAAGTGTTTTAAAAGGGTTTATATAGTATCCCTAACAATTAGGTTTAATCCCGTGACAAATCGGTTAAGTAAAAATAAGTTTAAGATATTTTGGACTTAAGTTGACCCGAGATTGGCCCATTAGTTTTCGGCCATGGTGAGATTGGGGAGTAAAATCATGGTGTTGGGCCTGAGATCGCCCATGGTGAGATTCTTTTGTCATTTTTTTTATGCTTGATCCCGTCTAACTTCTCGTTGTATCTGAAAACATCAAGAAGGTATGCAACATACAGAAATGCATGCACTAACCTATAGAATTCAATGCCAAATGCCAATAAATGTAAATGGGAATATATAATGCCTAAAATACTAATGAAGACATGAAAAAGGTGGTGAAATGCATGGTGAAAATGCAAAAACCATGGTTATCAACTCCCCGAGCTTGCCTTTTACTCGTCCTTGAGGAAAACAAGTAAAAACAAACCGAAGAAGAGGACTGAAGACTGGACCCCCTAACCAAAAGCACGCACGAAGATCTAATCCCAGAATCCTTATCCAAGAGTATTATAATGCTTGAATCGAGCCTACTTCCTAGTACTTTTCGTATGTGCCACGATGTCAATCCTTACTCATGCTATGCGGGATCAAATCCCATAACTCCTTAACATTCAATTAAAAGGACACGTGAATCTTTTCATGCATCAACCAAGACAAGTTCATTTGGCTAAGGAGAAACGGTTCTAAAGTGAGGTAAGGTGGTTCAACTGATCACAAGTGTTCTCTCGAAAAGGAATGAAACTTTCGCAAAACACTAAGAGTCAAAAACAATGATGCATACAAGGCAAGACTTTCATCTACCCATGTTCTGGCACAAAACTCTCTATCTCAAACTCAAGTTAAATCTCATCCTAAGTGATCTACCCTTCCAAGGCTTTCTTTGCCTACCTTCTTCTCTTTTCTCATTTTGAAATTCTCTTATTGGCACTAGGAGGTAGTGATTGGGCTCATTGCAATCACTCTTCTTTTCTAGCTCATTTCTTATTTTTTTCTCCTCTACTCTTGATAATTGATCTAGGCTTGTGCCTTCTTGACTTTCTTTGAGGAATTGTTTTTCACTTTGAAAACTAGAGCTATCTTTTACACTTATTAACCGATTCTCATGCCCCTTTATTTTATGCACAACCCCCACACGCTCCCTTTTTGGGTTTCTCTCATTTTCTTCTCTCTTTCTTTTTCTTTTTCATCTCATACTCAAACACCCTAGCAAGCCTACCCAAGTCCTAACCTATGCTGAGGTTGTAGTTTGAAGCTAGCATCTACATGAAAGTCATAGCCTTATCGTTCTCAAAACTCAACATGTTTTGCAAAGTAAGCATTCTAGTAAAAAGGCCTTACACAAGGTTCACACAAGAGTAACATTGGCTTCAAGGAAAGAATTGGGTTGGGGAGTGGTGTAACCATCCCAGAGAAGGGGATTCGGCCATTCGAGTTAGTAGAGGGTGGTATATAAAGGTGAAAGAAAACCCGAATGTGTATATCGGTATCCATGAACAAGTCTTAAGAAAGATGAATGTAAGATAATTTCAATTCCAGTTAAAGTTCTAATTTGTAGAGTTAGGATCAAACCAGACACATTTCAATTCCCGAGAATGATCTACTTAATAGGTTGTGGCACAATACAAGATTCCCAAGTTTCAAAATGGTGCAAGCATCATAGTACTCCTAGCAAGGGCTCCAATCTTAGTCCTAAGTGCAACTTAGTTGAGGCAGTCTAACCATGGTCTCTATGCAAATGCAACGAAATCCTATATGCTTCTAGACTCAATCCTAACACATGGAGTGTAAATGCATGATGAAATTTTTTTGGTTTTTTGAGATTTTTTAAAAAAATTTTGTGCTTTTTTAATGCATAAATATATTTAAAATGCAAAATAATGCAAATGCGATCGTCAGTGTTCCCCTCCCTCCGACTTATCTCTCAATTTCTCGGTGAGAAAATAAATACGAAAGAGAGAGATGAAAGTAAAGGAAACAAAAATGATACCAACAAAGGCAAGTTTGAGTGATTGGTACTTCTTTATTGGTGGGAAGTGGTTGAGAAAGATGGTGTTGTCGTTTTTGGGTGTGCTTTCATGTAGTTGGAGTCGCCAGGGAGGTGCTCTAGCGAGATAAGCCTGGTGGTTGATTGGAGACTGTCCAGGAGGTTGCCCGGTTCCACTTTCATGCATAATCCTTGTCCTAATTTTTTTTTCCTTCTCCTATTTGTATCTTGGCAGCTTGGCCTTGAAGTGTAGATCACTTGGTCTTGATCTTGAGTCTGTCTTTGCTGCCTTGTGTGCATCCAACTTGTCTTCATTGCTAGAATTACCATTGCTAGTTTCACTTGACTCTACAGCCACTCCTTCCTTCAGCATCTCCAGCAAACAGCCTGCTCCCTTGTTGGCGTGGTGCAAGTCCATCATCTTCTCGTATTCCAGTGCCTTCTAGTTCACGATCACACAGCCTACTCTGCCTCTTGTGAGTACTATCTCCAGGGGGTCTTGCACGGCCAGCTCCTCCAGGTGGTTTTCCTCCCATTATAAAAAAGTTTCAACAGAGAATACCTTTCCTTCTATGGTCGGTTTCTTCTGCGCATCCATGGTGTTGAACTTCAGACTTGCTGTCCCTAAGTTGGGGTTTATGATCCCCTTCTTCACTTCAATGATAGCTCTAGCAGTGGCCAAGAAAGGTCTCCCAAGAATTATGGGATCAGTTGGCTCCTTATCCATCTCCAACACGACAAAATCTGTCGGAATTACTACGTTTCCGACCTTCAATGGCAAGTCTTCTAGAACTCCTATTGGGTATCGTATAGATCTGTCCGCAAGCACCAGTGAGATACGCGTCTTCTTGAAGTTTGAAAGACCGAGACGTTTGGAGACTATCAGGGGCATCAAACTCACACTTTCTCCAAGATCAACCAGACACTTTCCGAAGAGTAGGGGACCTAGAGTGCACGGCAAGGTGAAGCTCCCTAGATCCTGCAATTTCTTTGGCATAGAACTATGAATTATGGCATTACATTCATGATTAACACTACAAGAAAACAGCACATTTCCGACGGCCATATTCGTCGGAAACACGTCGGTAAAACAGATTCTCGTCTAATTTCCGACGAAAATAGTCCATCGGAACTATTTCATCGGAAATTAAATTCCATCGGGAATTTATCAGTAATTTCCGACGGCTTGGTGATTAACTATTCCATCGAAAACTTCCGACGGGTTTTCGATGGAAATGGTCCGTCGGAAAATACCGATAGATATTCGATGGTCCGCAGCCATCGGGAATTACCGACGAATTATCGAGGGACTCTTTCCGATGACTTCTGCCGTCGGGAATTTGGTCCGATGATATTTCCCGATGGTTTATAATCGTCGGGAGATATGCGATACTTTTCCGACGGCAGGGTCCGTCAGAAATTTCTGACGACAAAATCCGTCGGAAATTTCCGACGACAGAATCCATCAGAAATTTCCGACGATAGAATCCGTCGGAAAAACCAATTAATTGAAAGAAAAAAAAATTCTTTTTTTAATATTTATATTTTAAAAATATTTAATTAAAAATATTTAATTTAATATTTTTAAAATATAAATATTAAAAAAAATGTAAAAAAAAATTAATAAATTTTTTATTTTATAAAATTAAATTAATATTTTTAAATATTTTTAAAAATAATCATACAATTAATAAAAATAATATGATAGTTATAAATATAATATTAAACAATTGTTTTAAAATACAAATTACAAAGGAGGGACAAGAGGAGAAGGAGGAGAAAAAAAGTTATCAGACAATTTATTTTTTATCATTTCTACAAAGCTTTTGAGATTATTCATCTCTATTTTCATAGCCGTCATTTCTTCTTTTAGCTGCTCATTTTCTTCATTTCTAGCTGCAGATGTTGCGCCACCGGTATCTACAACTCTCCTGAGATCTGGATGACGACCCTTTGAAAATAGTACTTCCTATAAAAATAAAAAAATATTATTAGAAAATTTAATGAAAATTATTATAATATTAATTATATATTTAAAAAAAATGAAACTTACATCAAGAACGAGACGGTTAATCTCAAAACGAGGCAATTCAGCGACCGAAGATGAATAACCAATTTGAGACTGCTGGGTTAGAATATCACTTTTTTTCTTTTTTACTTTTTTGATGATCTCACTAACGAGACCATCTTGGATACGACCAGTCTTTTTGTTCGTGTGGACGGTCTCGAGAAGTTACAAGCAATCTGGAGGCGCTCTAATTTCTTGTGCCTAAAAATAAAAAAAAATTCTAAATTAATAATTTTTAAATTTTTAAATAATAATAAATAATTAATATAATAATTAATTTACCAATTGGTCGGCTCGTCTCTGAAAACTAGTCGATCCGGCATTGTGAATATAAATACCTTTGCCTCCTCGGTCGCTCTTCCGGTTTCCTGAATTAGTTTTCGAGATGACCTCAGCGCTGGAAGATTCCCAATAACGAATAAAGTCGTTCCAAACCGATTCATTCAACCCTCTTGCTTTATCTTTTCCATTTTTCCATTTTTGTTTCCACTTGTTCATGTGGCGGGAAAATTGTACTACAACCTTTTTTTCGAAAGCTTCTTCCACCAATTTTGTGTTCATGGGATCCCATGTAAATTCTTGTTGCAAAATTTTAGTATATATTACTAAAAATATTATTAAAAACTATTTAAAATAATTATATATTTAAAATTTTAATAACGTACTACAAACGTCTTGAACCAAATCTGACGTTCTTCGTACCGAATATCTCAAAATTTGGTATATGGTTTGTTCAAAAGAGAATGAAGCATCTTTAATATAGATTTGATTATTCCATTGTTTGAAATATCAAGCCTAAAATTTTTTATTACTATAGCGTTTAAATAATTATTTTAAATATAATTATAGAATAGCATTTGAATATTTATTTTAAATACAATTATAGAAAATTTAATTTACCATGTCGAGTTTCCTTGACGTCTCGGATCGAGAAATGTAAGAAGTTTACGACCAGGCTGCTGAATCAATTCTTCAATTGTCATTGGTCGGAAAGAATCATTTGCAGATTCTGGAATTTGAATTGGTATAAAACTTGGAGTCAATGACTCACCACGTCTTTGGTAATCTTGATACGACCTATAATTGTGTCATTTTATCAATCTATTTACATTTACTATTTACCATTTTTTTGAAATATTAAATTATTTAAAATAATATTCAAGTATTTTTATTTTTATTTTTTGAAAAAATCAAAGTTTATTATTTGGAACTTTTTCAAATATACCAAAACTGACACCAAACTAATATCATCAATAAACATATAAACTTTATTGTACCTATTTTTCTAAAAGTATAAACTATTCTAATTTAAAATTTTAAATATTTTCACTTTAGTGGTTTTGAAACTTAGTTTAAATTTTAAGTTACGATTTTGCACTTGTGACACAACTACAAAACTTCACTATACTACTAGGAAAGAACAATATGTATACATTTGTACATACAGAAATTCACATATAAATTATCACGTTGATATTATTGGTAATAGTGCTGCAATTATAAAATATACTTGATGAATAATGATATGCTTGATGACAAATTGGCTACAAACAACAACTGCAGCGATGCATTATAGATGTGGATAAAAGCAAAATGCCAAGAATTTGTTTAACGTCTTTGAATATTATTGAAAGATTCAAAAGAATCCAACCAAGAATCCACCAACAGAAAAAATCCAATTTACAATCATGATTTTTTAACCTTTTCTTTTGATTGTTTAGAATCATTTTTTTAACAAAAAATCATGTCTCATAAAGAAAAAAAACGCAGATGATGAATTCCTTACACGAAAATTAATTAAGATACATAACCCACAAATCATAACAAAAGCAAACAAAACCCACAAGAGAAAATTAACTTTGCTGTATGCTATAATCTAAGCATATTATCTTAATTTAATACTGAAAAGAATGGGCTTTGTAGATAAGTTCAACAGAAATTGCATTTTATTTGGGTGTTTTTGGAACACTAGAAAATAACACCCAAACGAATCTGAAAACGAATCTGAAAAATTAATCTGAAAAACTAATCTGAAAACGAATCTGAAAAATTAATCTGAAAAACTAATCTGAAAAACTAATCTGAAAACTAATCTGAAAAATTATTCTGAAAAATTAATCTGAAAAATAAAACTTACATGTTGAGGACAAGAATCGGCGGCGATGAGGAGAAAAACGGCGGCGAGGAGTAACGGCGACGAGGTCCTTCGGCGATCGACGAAAATTTCAAGGGTAACGCGAAACGGCGAGAGAGAGAGAGGAAGTCGTAGTTTATAATCGATATTTCCGACGGAAATCCGTCGGTACATCAATTAATTTTCGCGAAATCCTGCGTTTTTTTTGTTTACTGCGTAAATCCATCGGAAATCCGACGGATTTTTTATAACACCATGCATGATCGACACATGGTCTGTCCACATTGCAAATACGTTTTATGGTTTTCCAACAGAATTAAAATACCCGTCGGAAATCCGTCGGGTGGTAGACTCAATAATCCGAAAAAACATTTGTACTTTTAGAATGTATTTACTAAATAGTTTATTTTTTGTAATTATATGTATATTAATGTGTTAGATCAAACCTATAATATAAGGATATTTTTAACCAATTTCATATAATTATATGTATATCAATTTTTAAATTTAATAAATTTTAAATAAAATAAAATATAATTATTAATATATTATATAATTTTCTAATTCACTTATTTTATCAAATAACTCTAATTTTTGTATAACATACATATTAGTTATCTATTATTCAAATAAGACAACAACAATAAAACCCACAACTTTAAAGAGACAAGTTTTCAAATAAAACAAAGGAAATTGTCCGAAACTACACCAATCCTAGCAATAGCCAAAGCAATGTACCTTGTTAAACAAACTTTTTTGGTGGAAAAAAAACATTATTATTACAAATTTAATCTGAATTTGATGAATATTCTGAATTAGCTAAATTTTGGTCGTCAAACTTGCCAATTTCTTTTTCTGAATCTTGAAACACGTTGTAATCTTCGTTCGTGGTGTCATCAACAATAAGGTTAACTTCAAGAGAAGTGTCTATTGAACCTAAGTTACCAATTGTGCTTTGTTGCATATGCTCTTGTTCGGTAATACCAATCTAGCTTTCAAATTATTTTTTGTTTTTCCTTGCACATTTAGAACAGTATTCATTATGTTGTCGAAAAAATTCTTCTCAATGTGCATAAAATCTAGATTATGGTGCAACAAATGGTCCTTCCAATATGGTAAATCCCAAAAATGAGTTCTTGTGCCAATTATGGTATTCGCCACAACCATCAACAGGGTAATGTCTGTTACCTCCACATGAAGTCGTTCTCTCAGCACCAAAATCTCTAAGTTGAGTCATTATATAATTGCCGTCAAGAATAGGAGGTGGAGCATCAAAAAATTTTTTGTTTTTCCTAAACAATATCGTGCTCCGCCGATATGGATGATCTTGTGGTAGAAATCGACGATGACAATCGAACCAACTAGTCTTTCGTCCGTGTTTCAATTGGAACGCATCAGTATTATCTTGACAATATGGGCATGCTAATCGTCCATGCGTCGACCATCCTGATAACATACCATATGCTGGAAAATCACTTATCGTCCACATAAGTACTGCTCGCATCAAAAAGTTCTATTGGTTGGAAACATCGAATGCTTTGACACCATTTTCCCACAATATTTTTAACTCATGAATTAGTGGTTGCAAGAAAATATCAAGCGATCGCTTAGACTGCTCTGGGCCGGGGACAAGAATTGTTACAAACAAAAACTCTCGTTTCATGCACAAAGAAGGAGGCAAATTATAAGGTATAACGATAATTGGCCACAACGAGTATTGCCTCCCATGCTTCCCAAAAGGGTTGAATCCATATGTAGATAACCCGAGGTATACGTTTCTAAGCTTATATGCAAAAGTAGGATAAACCTGTTGAAAATGTTTCCATGTGAATTTCTCCATTCGAATTATGTTCTGCATGTCATATCATAGGTTTTGTCGTGTGTTCAGATTGATATAACCTCTTTAACCTCTCCGTTAATGGCAAATACCACTTTCGTTTATGAGGAATAGGTACTCTGCCGCTTGTCCCTTGAAATCGAAGTTTGTGACAAAATCGGCACTTTATGCGATTTTCATCATTTCTCCAATAGATCATGCAGTTGTTAATACATACATCGATCATCTGATATGGCAATCCAGGACCAGCTACAAGTTTTTGAACCTCGTAATATGAAACATGTGCAATATTATCTTTAGGTAATATATCTCTAACAAAATCAGCTATCGCATTCACACAATCTTCAGCCAAGTTGAAATCTGTCTTTATCATCATCAACCTGCTAGCAGCAGATAAAGGCGATAATCCATCTCTACATCCTTTATAAAAGTGCTGCTTGGATGCATCTAACATATCAAAAAATTTATGGGCTTCCAAATTAGGTTCCTCTATTCGGCTAATATCTTCAATGTACGATGCTCTTTGTTCACGAAATGCATCATTCACCATCTAAACAGTACCTCCGTTTATATCAACTTCTGATGCCGGTTCCTCTACCCTAACATTAGTACGATCTATCCTTTTTGAAGTACTACCATAATATTGCATCATTGCATCAGTTTCTCCATGTGAATACCAAATTTTATAACCCGGCATAAATCCATTCCTATACAAATGATTACGTACTTCTCTAACAGAGATTAATCTATGATTTCAATATTTAATACACGGACAATACATTTTACCATATTCCGATGTCATGCTATTCTTTGATGCAAATACCATGAATTCTTCAACACCTTGCGCAAATTCATCAGTCAATTCCCCCGTTGTTGAATCATATCGAGGTTTATCCATCCACGATCGAAAATACTCATAAGAACCCAAAGAGCACATTTTTTTAAAAAAAATTTGTTCTATTGAAATTGTGAAATATCATAGCTTATTTATAGTGAAAATTAGATATTATCACGAATTTTTAACAGATTATTACGAATTTTTAACAGATAATTATGAATTTTAAACAGATTATTCTTAAGAATATTCTCCTTTCCGACGGATTTCCGATGGTTTCCGACCACAACCGGATAATCAAATATTTTGAATAGATTTTTTCTTCATCTCCCGACAGATTTCCGTCGATTTCCGACCACGAACGGATAAACACAAAATTTTAATAGATTATTCTTATAATTCCGACGGATTGCCGACGGAATCCGACAATGGTCGGATATTTCCGATGGCTTTACGACAAAGGTTGCCGATGGATTCCCGACGGATTGTGAAAACACACATGCTGTCGGGAAGTCGTCGAAAAATTACCGACGTCCGGAGATACGTCAGTAATTTACGACGGTTTCAAGAGGATATCCCATGCCTTCGTCGGAAAGTCATCAGTATACCGTCGGGTTTTACCATCGATTTCCCGATGGCTGTGCTGGCGTCAGATATTACCGATGGATCCCCGATAGTTTTTGTTCCCTCGGTAGTCCGTCACAAATCCGTCGCAAAATCGTTGGAAAATTCCGATGGTTTTATTTCCGTTGGAAATGCTGTCGGAAATGTTAATGTTTTCTTGTAGTGTAACCATCACTAACCTTTCCTCAAGGACTCTTCTTTAGCCAGTACATCTTTAAACAGCTTGTTCACCTTCGAACAATGCAACACCAAGTCCATGAATGGCAAAGTTACTGGACTCGAGCTTATCAAGCTCTTGTACTTCCCGTACTGCTTGTCTAGAATCTGCTTCTTGAACCTTCTTGGAAAAGGGAGCTTGGGCTTGTAAGGGGGTGGTATGAACGCTGCTTCCTCTCCTCCTGTTGCTGCACTAGTCTCCCCCCCCCCCCCCACCCCAATGTATTTCATCTCCTCATGACACTCCTGGACGTCGTTCCCTTCTTCCTGATACCCTCGGTACGCATCAAACTCTCCTACAAAGTTCACTGCACATTGAGACACTTGCAACACTCTTGCCAGCTTCTCATTCAGTGCCTTCATCTCTCTTCTATGCTCATCTTCATAGCCTCTACTCCCGCGTGAGGCTCTGACATAGTCCTCTCCATAGTTTCCATCACTTTGAGCAAGATTCTCCACCAATATCATTCCACTTTCAGCTGCCTGTCCAAGGAAGTTCACATTGCTCGTTGTGTCTAGTAGCATACGGATTCTAGGGAGCACTCCTCTGTATAGGATACTGAGAAGTGGCTCGTCTAAGAAGCCATGATGAAGGCATTGTGATGTGTAGCCCTTGAAACGCTCACATGCTTCAGAGAAGCTTTCATTACCGTGTTGCATAAAACCGGAGATCTCATTCCTTAACCTTGATGTCCTTGAGGCTGAGAAGAACCTGGCCAGAAAGATTCTCTTGCATTGATCCCAGGAGATAATGGCATCGTGTGGCAAGCTCTTCTCCCACTTGTGTGCCTTGTCTCCTAGAGAGAAAGGGAATAGCCTTAGCTAAAGAGCATCCTCCGAGATCCCATGTATTTTTACAGTTCCACAAAGCCTATCGAATTGGTCCAAGTGATCATGAGTCCTCCTCTGATACAAGCCTTGATTCAAGGATGTATGCGCGTGGGCTGTTTGTAGAAGATTAGGTGAGAAACTCAACCTTAGGCTTCTGGATGGGGTTTTCTGGTTGGTAAAAGATGGAAGGGTGAAGTGAACCACACGAGGGGTGATGAACCTCGTGATAAATCACAAACTTAGAGCTAGGAGGGCTGGTCTCAACTAGATTCTAAGCGCACAAGATTCTTGAGAGAAAACTTGTTGGGGAAAAAGTTCTATCTTTATTAATATCAAAAAGGTTGTCGAACTACAATGCTGGAAGGAGCCTTATTAATATGCTCGACAGCTTGACCTTCTAGGGTCGACCCAAATAAGAAAAGGAAAACTTACAAAAGTGCACAAAAGGAAAAGATACAAAAGTGTATAATCGAAAAAAGGACCTATTCCTAAAATGTTCTTGACTCAAAAATGTAAAGCATCTAGATCCTACCCTGCAAAACAGAAAGAGGCATATATTCGAATTGAAACTTACCTTAACTTACCTCACGGCCAAGAAATGGAAGGTGGCCGTCCTTGTGGCATGCACGCGCCTTGCTCCTAGTCTTCGACTTGGAGTAGGGTTAAAAATCTTTGGGCCCTGACCTCTCTTGCCACTAAAGCCCAAGTCTCTGATGTTCCTTGTGTTGTTGAGAAGCCTTTGGACTCTACTTTGCTCTTCTGGCCCATTGTCCTTAGCTGATCTTCCTCTAGGAGCTTGTCCACCCATAAGCTGAATTTGTGGAAGAGTGCCCTTGATCTGCTTCTTGTCATTGCTCCTGGTGGCACTACTGGTGTGGATACTTCCTCTAGATGCATGTCCTGAAGCTGGTAGCTTATCTGGTCCGAGTTTCCTTGTGTGGAAGTTGAATTGCTCGTGCACTCGGCTGGATCGGCTGTACCGGCTGGACTGTGCGAGGTACTGGCCGGAATGCCTTCAGGACCGGCCAAGTTGATCCCGGAGTTGGTGGCATCACCAAGGGGACCGGCGGTGTCATCCACGTCCCCACCAAGTGTGCCGGAAGCTTGGGCCTCTCCGCCGGCAATGCTGGTTGCTCTGGTCCTATTGGTCGAGGGTCCGGCGGTACTGCTTGGACCAGCAGGCGTGCCAGATGGCCCGGCTGTCTCGGGCAAGCTTCCTGGTCGGCCAGTCTGGTCTCCTGGCTGGATGTACGACCTGATGTCCTCATCATCCCCTCCCTCTTCAGTAGGTTTTGTCCTCAAACTGGTTCATCTGCATGGAAAGGGCTAAGTCAGTAACATTGAACGTATTGGACACATTAAACTCACCTGGGAGCTCGATCCGGTAGGCGTTGTTGTTGATCCTCTCGAGCACTCTGAATGGTCCATCTCCTCTTGGTGCTAGCTTGGAACTCCTTAGGTTTGGGAACCTCTCCTGCCGTAGGTGTAGCCACACCCAATCGCCTGGTTGAAAGATCACCTCCTTTCTTCCCTTGTTGGCATGAGTCACGTACTGTCCGGTCCTCTTCTCCAAGTTTTCTGCTACCTTCTGGTGTAACCTCCTTATGAACTCTGCTTTGGATGCTCCGTTGAGGTTGGTCATCTCAGCTGGTGGCAGTGGTGTTTGCTCCAATGGGGTGAGAGGGTTGAAGCCGTATACCACTTCAAATGGTGTCTTCTTGGTTGCTGAGTGCACGGCTCGGTTGTAAGCGAACTCTATGAATGGCAGGCACTCCACCCAAGTCTTTAGGTTCTTCCCTAGTGTAGTCCTGAGAAGAGTTGATAGTGTCCTGTTGACAACTTCAGTTTGGCCATCGGTTTGAGGATGGCAGGTGGTAGAGAAGAGTAGCTTCGTGCCTAGCTTTCTCCAAAGGGTCCTCCAGAAATGGCTGAGGAACTTGGTGTCCCTGTCTGATACGATGGTCCTTGGCACTCCATGAAGCCGTACTATCTCCCTGAAGAACAGCTCAGCTGTTTGTGTGGCATCATTGACATTGGCACATGGAATGAAGTGTGCCATCTTGGAGAATCTGTCCACCACTACAAAGATTGCATCTTTGTGGTTGATCTTGGGCAGACCTAGAACAAAGTCCATTGAGATGTCCACCCATGGATGTGTAGGTATGGGCAGTGGGAGATACAACCCGTGAGGTTGCACTCGGGACTTTGCCTTCTTGCAAGTGATGCATCTTGCACAATGAGCTTCTACTGTCCTCTTGATGTGTGGCCAGTAGAAGTGCTCCTTGACCACTGCTAGAGTCTTGTCGACACCAAAGTGGCCCATGAGTCCTCCTCCATGAGCTTCTCGGATGATAAGCTCCCTTAATGATCCTTGTGGTATGCACAGCCTTCTTTCTCGGAACAAGAATCCCTCATGGATGTAGAACTTGCCATGACTCCCTGTGCCACACTCCTTGTAGCTCTCAGCAAAGTCAGGATCATCCTTGTATAGGTCCTTGATGTGCTCGAACCCTAGGACCTTTGCCTCCATGGTTGATATCAAGGCAAACCTCCTTGATAGTGCATCGGCTACCACATTGTCTTTGCCCTTCTTGTACTTGATGACGTACGGGAAGGTCTCTATGAACTCCATCCACCTGGCATGTCTCCTCTTGAGATTGGTTTGCCCTCTGAGGTGTTTGAGAGTCTCGTGATCAGTGTGGATCACAAACTCCTTGGACAGCAAGTAATGCTGCCAAGTCTCCAATGCTCGGACAAGGGCATAAAGCTCCTTGTCATAAGTGGGGTAGTTCAGTGAGGCACCACCTAGCTTCTCACTGAAGTATGCCACTGGTCTCCCTCCTTGGGTTAGCACTGCTCCTATGCCTATTCCAGAGGCATCACACTCCACTTCAAACGTCTTGTTGAAGTCGGGCAGGACTAGCACTGGTGCATGTGTAAGGCTGTCCTTCAAGGCCTGGAATGCCTTCTCCTGAGCTTCTCCCCAGCTGAATCCCACGTTCTTCTTCACTACTGCCGTCAGTGGTGAGGCAATACTGCTGAAGTTGGGCACGAATCTCCTATAGAAGCTGGCCAGTCCGTGGAAGCTCCTTACTTGGCTGATGTTTCCTGGTGTTGGCCATTCTTGTATGGCTCGAATCTTCTCTTCATCAACCTGTAGGCCCTGTGAACTCACAACAAAACCTAAAAAGACAAGCTTATCAGTACAAAAGGTGCACTTCTTGAGATTGGCATAAAGCTCTTCTTGTCGAAGGGTTTTAAGTACCATCTCAAGATGTGTGAGGTGTTCCCGTAGGCACTTACTATAAACCAAAATGTCATCAAAGTAAACTACTACAAACTTACTGATGTACGCCCTAAGAACTTGGTTCATAAGGCGCATGAAGGTGCTTGGGGCATTAGTCAAGCCAAATGGCATGACTGTCCACTCGTAGAGCCCTTGCTTTGTCTTGAAAGCAGTCTTCCATTCATCACCTTCTTTCATCCTGACCTGGTGGTATCCACTCTTGAGGTCTATCTTAGAGAAGACCGTGGCTCCACTCAGCTCATCTAGCATGTCATCCAGCCGTGGTATTGGATGCCGGTACTTGACTGTGATGTTGTTGATTGCTCGGCAGTCCACGCACATGCGCCAAGTCCCATCCTTCTTGGGCACTAGTAGCACTGGTACGGCACATGGACTGAGGCTCTCTCGAACATATCCTTTCTCCAGGAGCTCCTTGACTTGCTTCTCAAGCTCCTTGGACTCCTCTGGACTCATCCGGTAGGCTGGCCGGTTGGGCAGGGCTGCTCCGGGCACTAGATCAATCTGGTGTTCTATGCCACGTAAAGGAGGCAAGCCTGCTGGTATCTCCTCTGGAAATACATCCTGGAACTTGTTGAGGAGAGTTGCTACTTCAGGAGGTAGCTCTACCTGTTCTTTTTCTACACTCAACACTTCCTTGAAAACCATTAGTAACATTAAATCCTTCGAGGCTAAAGCTCTCCGGACATGGCTTGGTTGAATAAGAAAATTAGACTTGATAACTTTCTTTTCCTTACTCATTTGGAGTTGTAGCTCGTGTACCTGGGCAGGTGTAAGAGGAGCTAGGCTGACCTTTCTCTTGTCATGCACGAAAGTGTAGAGATTGGTTCGGCCATCATGCCTGGTCTCCTTGTCAAACTTCCATGGCCTTCCTAGCAGAAGATGGCCAGCTTGCATGGGCACCACGTCGCACACGATTTGGTCTTGGTACTTGCCCACACTGAATGGCACAGTGACTTGCTCATGGATCTTGAGCTCCACTTTGTCATCCAGCCATCTCAGTCTATATGGTCGAGGTTGCCTTGTCTTCTCTAGACCTAGCTTATCAACCATATATGCACTAGCAACGTTAGTGCAAGAACCACCATNGACTTGACAAGTTTCTTTTCCTTACTCATTTGGAGTTGTAGCTCATGTACTTGGGCAGGTGTAAGAGGAGCTAGGCTGACCTTTCTCTTTTCATGCACGAAGGTGTAGAGATTGGTTCTGCCATCATGCCTGGTCTCTTTGTCAAACTGCCATGGTCTTCCTAGTAGAAGATGGCCAGCTTGCATGGGCACCACGTCGCATATGACTTTATCCTGGTACTTGCCCACACTGAATGGTACAATGACTTGTTCATGGATCTTTAGCTCCACTTTGTCATCGAGCCATCTCAGTCTATATGGTCGAGGATGCTTTGTCTTCTCTAGACCTAGCTTATCAACCATATATGCACTAGCAACGTTAGTGCAAGAACCACCATCTATGATGAGGTTACATACCTTGCCATTGATGGTGCAATGGCTGTGGAAGATGTTCTCCCTTGGGATGGTCTCTGAAGGATCCACCATTGCACTGAGGATACGTCTAGTGACCAGCACTTCCCCCACATCAGGGTACTCAATGTCACCATACTCTCCTTCTGGCTCATAGTCCTCTTCATCCTGGGACTCATACTCTCCTGCCTCCGTAATCAGCATGACTCGGTTGTTTGGGCACTCCCTTGAGATGTGTCCACGTCCCCTGCACTTGAACCAAGTTATGTCACGTGATCTTTGAGGGTTAGAAGACTTACCAGGCTCTCTCTGGTCACGGGTGGGTTCAGGAGGCTTGCTCCTGAACCTTGACTCGATCTCTACGCTTTTGCCTTTGTCCACTGTCTTAGGCATGTTGCTTGGTGCCCAAGGTGTCTTAGGCTTGCTGCGGATGTCTTGGCTCTTACGTTTGAGGTGCTGTTCAGCTTGCACAGATAGGTGGAACAAGTCCTTGAAGTCGTTGTAGATTTGCCTTTCCACCTTGCAGCTGATCCTTTCTTGGAATCCATCCAAGAATTGCGCCATCAATGCTTCTTCATCATCATTGAGCTCCAATCTGTTCCTTAACTTCTCGAACTCTTCATAGTACTCCTCTACTGATCTGGTACCCTGCTTAAGAGTACGAAAACGACGTTGCAAATCTCTATGAATGTAAGGTGGAACAAACCTTTGTCGCATGAGGTCTTTCATGTCGACCCATGACTCTATGGGTCTCATTCTCTTCCTCCTTCTGTCAGATACCTCACGATCCCACCAGATGAGGGCATTTTCCGTGAGTTGTGCTACAGCCATCGAGACTCTCCTAAGTCCTGGTTGGTTGTAGTGATCAAAGATATGATCCATTCTCCTCTCCCAATCTAGGTAAGCCTCGGGGTCTACTTTTCCTGCAAAACTTGGAGGAGTTAGTTTAACATCAGGATGAATTACCCGGTTGTAGGTGTGTTCATCTCCATCCTCATGACGTCTAGGAGGCATTCTTGGTCTCTGGGGAAGACCATATGGCTCAAAGCCATCATCTTCTGCCTCTGGTTGCCGTGGAGGTCCTCTCGGCCTATGGTGATAGTTATGAGGTTGTGTGTCCTCATCTCCATCTGGCAGGGGTTCCTCCTGTTTGTGCCGTGTCCTAAGGTGCTCAGGACCCTCAGGACGGTCTTGCTCAGCTCTCACGTGCCTTATGGCCTGGAATCTCACCGGTTTTTCCACGCGCTCCAACCTCTCGCCTATGGATGCGAGTTGTGTTTGGAGTGTGGTGAACATGGCCATCATGGCTTCGGTTGCTTCTCTATTTTTCTTCTCCCATGGCGTTCTACAAAGAAAGAAGACAAGTTAGGATGCTCCTAAATTGTTAGGAGGGTTTTCTTTTTATAAGGGGTTCGAAAAAATGCAAAAAGGAAAAATCTTAAGGAAAGGAAATTCGAATAAAAGGAAAAAGGAAACTTCCTAGACAACTTGTGCTAGCTGTCCAATTCGAAATCTTTTGGGTATTTTCCTATTTTCTTTTCTTTTTTTTTCTTTTTAATTTAACTTAAAATTAATGGAAATATGAATCAAACAAAAAGGAAAACGTGAATGGCAATGCAAAAGTGAATCTAAACCCTAGTGATACATGTAGGAGGCTAGATGCACTGGGTTTGGAGTTTGATGTTATTTTTTTGATTTTTCTTGAATGCGACTTAAACTAATGCAAGAACAAATAACAAAACAAGCAAAAGGATAGAAACAACCTGGTTTAGGAGCTTTAAGCTCTGATACCAAAATGATACAAGCCTTGATTGAAGGATGTATGCGCGTGGGCTGTTTGTAAAAGATTAGGTGAGAAACTCAACCTTAGGCTTCTGGATGGGAGTTTTCTGGTTGGTAAAAGATGGAAGGGTGAAGTGAACCACACGAGGGGTGATGAACCTCGTGATAAATCACAAACTTAGAGCTAGGAGGGCTGGCCTCAACTAGGTTCTAAGCGCACAAGCTTCTTTGAGAGAATAACTTGTAAAGAAAATTCGATCTTTATTAATTAGCAAAAAGGTTGTTGAACTACAATGCTGGAAGGAGCCTTATTAATATGCTCGACAGCTTGACCTTCTAGGGTCGACTCAAACAAATAAAAGGAAAGTTTACAAAAGTGCACAAAAGGAAAAAGATACAAAAGTGTATAACCGAAAAAAGGACCTATTCCTAAAATGTTCTTGACTCAAAAATGTAAAGCATCTAGATCCTACCCTGCAAAACAGAAAGAAGCATATATTCGAATTGAAACTTACCTTAACTTACCTCACGGCCAAGAAATGGAAGGTGGCCGTCCTTGTGGCATGCACGCGCCTTGCTCCTAGTCTTCGACTTGGAGTAGGGTTAAAAATCTTTGGGCCCTGACCTCTCTTGCCACTAAAGCCCAAGTCTATAATGTTCCTTGTGTTGTTGAGAAGCCATTGGACTCTACTTTGCTCTTCTGGCCCATTGTCCTTAGCTGATCTTCCTCTAGGAGCCTGTCGACCCATAAGCTGAATTTGTGGAAGAGTGCCCTTGATCTGCTTCTTATCATTGCTCCTTGAGGTACCACTGGTGTAGATACTTCTTCTAGGTGCATGTCCTGGAGCTGTTAGCTCATTTGGTCCGAGTCCTCTTGTGTGGAAGTGGAAATGCGCGTGTACTCGGCTGGATCGGCTGTACCGGCTGGATTGTGCGTGGTACTGGCCGGGATGCCTTCAGGACCGGCCAAGTTGATCCCGGAGTTGGCGGCATCACCACAGGGACCGGCGGTGTCATCCACGTCCCCACCAAGTGTGCCGGGAGCTTGGGTCTCTCCGCCGGCGATGCTGACCGGTCTGGTCCTATAGGTCGAGGGTCCGGCGGTACTGCCTGGTCCGGCAGACGTGCCAGATGGTCCTACTGTCTCGGGCAAGCTTCCTGGTCGGCCAGTCTGGTCTCCTGGCTGGATGTACGACCTGATGTCCTCATCAATGTCCAGTTGATCGGCAGTAAAAATGATCATTCTAAACTGATTATTAGGGCTCATTGATTAAAACCTCATAAGTGAAGCATAGAGCATGATATCACGCAGTTTGGGATAGATTTGATTACTTGGAGGATTTGCAGTATCTATTTCATTCCCAAATTTTGTCACAATAAAGAAAACTGAGCTAGCTTAACCTATCCATTGGATTCGTGTCATTTTGAGCTCTAAATCTGAAGTGACGGACGATTTAGTGTTGACATGTCAAGTTGATCGGCTAGCTAAAATGATCATTCTAAACGGATCAATGGTTCTCATTGAGTAAAGGCTAATAAATGAATTATAATGCATGGCATCACGCAGTTTGGATAGATTGGATTACTTAGAAGCTCTGCGTATCTATTTGATTTTGAAATTTTGTCACATTATTGAAAATTGAGCTAGATTAACATGGGCGTTGGATTCATGTCCTTCTAAGCTCTAAATCAAAAGTTACGGATGAATTAGTGTGGACATGTTAAGTTGATTGGCCAGTTCAAATGATCATTCTAAGCTGATCGATGAATCTCATTGAGTAAAC
Organism: Pugionium dolabratum; assembly: GCA_018901945.1. Taxonomy (NCBI): domain Eukaryota; kingdom Viridiplantae; phylum Streptophyta; class Magnoliopsida; order Brassicales; family Brassicaceae; genus Pugionium; species Pugionium dolabratum. Next base: position 661,941 of record JAEVFF010000253.1, on the reverse strand, counting down.
ACTTATAAGTGAAGCATAATGCATGGCATCACACAGTTTGGGATATATTGAATTACTTGGAGGTTTTGTCCTATTTATTTGAGTCTGAATTTTTTTCACAGTATAGAAAATTGAGCTAGCATAACGTGGGTGTTGGATTCATGTCATTATGAGCTCTAAATCAAAAGTTACGGATGATTTAGAGCGGGCAAGTCAAGTTTATCGGCCAGTTAAAATGATCATTCTAAACTGATCATTGGGGCTCATTAATTAAAACCTCATAAGTGAAGCATAATGCATGGCATCACACAGTTTGGGATAGATTTGATTACATGGAGGCTTTGTCGTATCTATTTGAGTCTGAAATTTTGTCACAATATAGAAATTTGAGCTAGCATAATGTGGGAGTTGGAGTCATGTCATTCAGCCCTCTAATTAAAAAGTTATGGATGATTTAGTGCGGATATGTCCAGTTTATCGGCCAGTTATAATGATCATTCCAAAACTGATCATTGGTGCTCATTGATTAAAATCATCATAAGTGAAGCATAGTGTATGGCATCATGTAGTTTGGGATATATTGGATTACTTGGAGCCTTTTTCGTATCTATTTCATTCCTAAATTTGGTCACAATATAGAATATTGAGCTAGTTTAACATGGGCGTTGGATTCGTGTCATTTTGAGCTCTAAATCTAAAGTGATGGATAATTTACTTTTGACATGTCAAGTTGATCGGCTAGCTAAAAAGATCATTCTAAACGGATCAATGGTTCTCATTGAGTAAAAGCTAATAAACGAATTATAATGTATGGTATAACGCAATATGGGAAAGATTGGATTACTTGGAAGCTTTACGTATCTATTTGATTTTGAATTTTTTTCATATTATAGAAAATTGAGCTAGCATAAAGTGGGCGTTGGATTCATGTCATTCTAAGCTCTAAATCAAAAGTTACGGACGAGTAAGTGTGGACATGTCAAGTTGATTGGCCAGTTCAAATGATCATTCTAAGATGATGACTGGTGCTCATTGAGTTAAGGCTTATAATGAAGCATAATGCATGGCATCACACATTTTGGGATATATTGGATTACTTGGTGGCTTTGTCGTATTTATTTGAGTCTGAAATTTTGTCACATTATAGAAAATTGAGCTAGCATAACCTGGGCGTTGGATTCATGTCATTCTAAGCCATAAATCAAAAAGTGATGGACAATTTAGTGCGGACATGTCAAGTTTATCGACCAGTTAAAATGATTATTCCAAACTGATCACTGGCGCTCATTGATTAAAACCTCATAAGTGAAGCATAATGCATGCCATCACGCAGTTTGGGATAGATTGGATTACTTGGAGGCTTTGGCATATCTATTTCATTCCTAAATTTTGTCACAATATAGAAAATTGAGCTAGGATAACGTTGGAGTTGGATTCACGTCATTCTGAGCTCTAAATCAAAAGTTATGGGTGATTTAGTGCTAACATGTCTAGTTGATCGGCCAGTTAAAATGATTATTCTAAAGTGATCATTGGTGCTCATTGATTAAAACCTCATAAGTGAAGCATAATGCATGGTATCATGCAGTTTGGGATATATTGGATTACTTGGAGGCTTTTTTCGTATCTATTTCATTCCTAAATTTTGTCACAATATAGAAAATTGAGCTAGTTTAACATGGGCGTTGGATTCTTGTTATTCTGAGCTCTAAATCTAAAGTGACGGATGGTTTACTTTTGATATGCCAGGTTCATCGGCTAGCTAAAGTGATCATTCTAAACGGATCAATGGTTCTCATTGAGTAGAAGGTAATAAATGAATTATAATACATGTTATCACGCAATTTGGGATAGATTGGATTACTTGGAAGCTTTGCGTATCTATTTCATTTCAAAAAAATTTCATATTATAGAAAATTGATCTAGCATAACGTGGGCGTTGGATTCATGTCATTCAAGCTCTATATCAGAAGTTGTGAACGAATTAGTGTGGACATGTCAAGTTTATTGGCCAGTTCAAATGATCATTCAAAGGTGATCACTGGTGCTCATTGAGTAAAGGCTTGTAAGTGAAGCATAATTCATTGTATCACGCAGTTTGGAATGGATTGGATTACTTGGAGGTTTTGTCGTATTTATTTGAGTCTGAAATTTTGTCACATTGTTGAAAATTGAGCAAGCATAACGTGGGCGTTGGATTCATGTCATTCTTAGCTATAAATTAAAAGTTATGGACAATTAAGTGTGGACATGTCAAGATGATCGGCCAGTTAAAATGATCATTCTAAACTGATCATTGGGGCTCATTGATTAAAACCTCATAAGTGAAGCATAATGCATGGCATCATGCAGTTCGGGATATGTTGGATTACTTGGAGGCTTTGTCGTATGTTTTTGAATCTGAAATTTTGACACATTATATAAAACTGAGCTAGCATATTCTAGGCGTTGGATTCATGTCATAATGAGCTCTAAATCAAAAATTATGGACGATTTAGTGCGGACATATCCAGTTGATCGGTCAGTTAAAATTATCATTCTAAACTAATCATTGGTGCTCATTGATTAAAACTCATAAGTGAAGCATAATGCATGACATCATGCAGTTTGGGATATAATCGATTACTTGGAGGGTTTGTCGTACCTAATTCATTCCTAAATTTTGTCACAATATAGAAAATTGAGCGAGTTTAACATGAATGTTGAATTCGTGTCATTCTGAGCTCTAAATATAAAGTGACGGATGATTTACTTTTGACATGTCAAGTTGATCGCCTAGCTAAAATGCTCATTCTAAACGGATCAATGGTTCACATTGAGTAAAAGCTAATAAATGAATTATAATGCATGGTATCACACAATTTGGGATAGATTGGATTAGTTGGAAGCTTTGCGTATCTATTTGATTTTGAAATTTTTTCATATTATAGAAGATTGAGCTAGCATAAAGTGGGCGTTGGACTCATGTCATTCTAAGCTCTAAATCAAAAGTTACGGACGAGTAAGTGTGGACATGTCAAGTTGATTAGCCAGTTCAAATGATCATTCTATGATGATGACTGGTGCTCATTGAGTTAAGGCTTATAATGAAGCATAATGCATGGCATCACACATTTTGGGATATATTGGATTACTTGGTGGCTTTGTCGTATTTATTTGAGTCTGAAATTTTGTCACATTATAGAAAATTGAGCTAGCATAACCAGGCCGTTGGATTCATGTCATTCTAAGCCATAAATCAAAAAGTGATGGACGATTTAGTGCGGACATGTCAAGTTTATCGACCAGTTAAAATGATTATTCCAAACTGATCATTGGCGCTCATTGATTAAAACCTCATAAGTGAAGCATAATGCATGCCATCACGCAGTTTGAGATAGATTGGATTACTTGGAGGCTTTGGCGTATCTATTTCATTCCTAAATTTTGTCACAATATAGAAAATTGAGCTAGCATAACGTTGGAGTTGGATTCACGTCATTCTGAGCTCTAAATCAAAAGTTATGGACGATTTAGTACAGACATGTCAAGTTAATCGGCCAGTTAAAATGATCATTCTAAACTTATCATTGGGGCTCATTGATTAAAACCTCATAAGTGAAGCATAATGCATGGCATTATGCAGTTTGGGATAGATTGGATTACTTGGAAGCTTTGTCGTATCTATTTTGATTCCTAAATTTTGTCACAATATAGAAAATTGAGTTAGTATAACGTGGGCATTGGATTCATGTCATTCTGAGCTCTAAATCAAAAGTGATGGACGATTTAGTGCGGACATGTCCAGTTGATCGGCCAGTTAAAATGATCATTCTAAACAGATCATTGGTGCTTATTGATTAAAACCTCATAAGTGAAGCATAATGCATGGCATCATGCAGTTTGGGATATATTGGATTACTTTCAGGCTTTTCCTATCTATTTCAATCCTAAATTTTGTCACGAAATAGAAAATTGAGCTAGTTTAACATGGGTGTTGGATTCGTGTCATTCAGAGCCCTAAATCTAAAGTGACGAGTGATTTAGTGTTGACATGTCACGTTTATCGGCTAGCTAAAACGATCATTCTAAACGGATCAATGGTTCTTGTTGAGTAAAGGCTAGTAAATGGATAATAATGCATGGTATCACGCAATTTGGGATATATTGTATTACTTGGAAGCTTTGTCGTATCTATTTGATTCAAAATTTTTTCATAGTATAGAAAATTGAGCTCGCATAACGTGGGCGTTGAATTCATGTCATTCTAAGCTCTAAACAAAAAGTTACGGACGAATTAGTGTGGACATTTAAAGTTGATTGGCCAGTTCAAATGATCATTCTAAGCTGCTCACTGGTGCTCATTCAGTAAAGCCTTATAAGTTAAGCATAATGCCATCACGCAGTTTGGGATATATTGGAGTACTTAGAGGCTTTGTCGTATCTTTTTGAGTCTGAAATTTTGACACATTATATAAAATTGAGCTAGCATATCCTGGGCGTTGGATTCATGTCATTCTGAGCTCTAAATCAAAAGGTATGGACTATTTATTAGGGACATGTGAAGTTGATCGGCCAGTTAAAATGATTATTCTAAACTGATCAATGGGGGTCATTGATTAAAACCTCATAAGTGAAGCATAATGCATGGCATCACACAGTTTTGGATAGATTGGATTACTTGGAGATTTTTTCGTATCTATTTCATAACTAAATTTTGTCACATTATAGAAAATTGAGATAGCATAAGTAGGCGTTGGATACATGTCATTCTGAGGTCTAAATCAAAAGTTATGGACGATTTATTGGGGACATGTCCAGTTGATCAGCAGTAAAAATGATCATTCTAAACTGATTATTGGGGCTCATTGATTAAAACCTCATAAGTGAAGCATAGAGCATGATATCACGCTGTTTGGGATAGATTTGATTACTTGGAGGATTTGCAGTATCTATTTCATTCCAAAATTTTGTCACAACAAAAAAAACTGAGCTAGCTTAACCTATCCGTTGGATTTGTGTCATTCAGAGCTCTAAATCTGAAGTGACGGACGGTTTAATGTTGACATGTCAGGTTGATCGGCTAGCTAAAATGATCATTCTAAACGGATTAATGGTTCTCATTGAGTAAAGGCTAATAAATGAATTATAATGCATGGCATCACGCAGTTTGGATAAATTGGATTACTTGGAAGCTCTGTTTATCTATTTGATTTTGAAATTTTGTCACATTATAGAAAATTGAGCTAGATTAAAATGGCCGTTGGATTCTTTTCCTAAGCTCTAAATCAAAAGTTACGGATGAATTAGTGTGGACATGTCAAGTTGATTGGCCAGTTCAAATGATCATTCTAAGTTGATCGATGAATCTCATTGAGTAAAGGCTTATAAGTGAAGCATAATGCATGGCATCACACAGTTCGGGATATATTGGATTATTTGGAGGTTTTGTCGTATGCATGACATCATGCAGTTTGGGATATTTTGTCACAATATAGAAAATTGAGCGAGTTTAACATGGGCGTTGGATTTGTTTCATTCTGAGCTCTAAATATAAAGTGACGGATGATTTACTTTTGACATGTCAACTTTATGGCCTAGCTAAAATGATCATTCTAAACGGATCAATGGTTCGCATTGAGTAAAAGCTAATAAATGAATTATAATGCCTGGTATCACACAATTTGGGATAGATTGGATTAGTTGGAAGCTTTGTGTATCTATTTGATACTGAAATTTTTTCATATTATAGAAAATTGAGATAGCATAACGTGGGCGTTGGATTCATGTCATTCTAAGCTCTAAATCCAAAGTTACAGACGAATTAGTATGGACATGTCAAGTTGATTGGCAAGTTTACATGATCATTCTAAGCTGATAACTGGTGCTCATTGATTTAAGGCTTATAAGTGAATCATAATGCTTGGCATCATGCAGTTTGGGATAGATAGCATTACTTGGAGACTTTGTCGTATTTATTTCATTCCTCAATTTTGTCACAATATAGAAAATTGAGCTAGCATAACGTGGGCATTGGATTCATGTCATTCTGAGCTCATAATCAAAAGTTTTGGACGATTTAGTGTGGACATGTCCATTTGATTGGCCAGTTAAAATGATCATTCTAAACTGATCATTGGTGCCCATTCATAAGTGAAGCATAATGCATGGCATCACACAGTCTGGGATATATTGGATTACTTGGAGGCTTTTTCCTATCTATTTCAATCCTAAATTTTTTCACGAAATAGAAAATTGAGCTAGTTTGACATGGGTGTTGGATTCGTGTCATTCATAGCTCTAAATCTAAAGTGATGGGTGATTTATTGTTGATATGTCAAGTTGATCGGCTAGCTAAAATGATCATTCTAAACGGATCAATGGTTCTCATTGAGTAAAGTGTAGTAAATGAATTATAATGCATGGTATCACGCAATTTGGGATATAATAGATTACTTGGAAGCTTTGTCGTATCAATTTGATTTTGAAATTTTTTCATAGTATAGAAAATGGAGCTAGCATAACGTGGGCGTTGGATTCTTGTCATTCTAAGCTCAAAATCAAAAGTTACGGATGAAATAGTGTGGACATGTCAAGTTTTTTGGCCAGTTCAAATGATCATTCTACGCTGATCACTGATGCTCATTGAGTAAACGCTTATAAATGAAGCATAATATCATCACACAGTTTCGGATAGTTTGGATTATTTGGAGGCTTTGTTGTATCTATTTCATTCCTAAATTTTGTCACATTATATAAAATTGAGCTAGCATATTCTGGGCGTTGAACTCATGTCATAATGAGCTCTAAATCAAAAGTTATGGACGATTTAGTGCGGAATTATCCATTTGATCGGGCAGTTAAAATGATCATTCTAAACTAATCATTGGTGCTCATTGATTAAAACCTCATAAATGAAGCCTAATGCATGACATCATGCAGTTTGGGATATATTGGATTACCTGGAGGCTTTGTCGTATCTAATTCATTCCTAAAATGTGTCACAATATAGAAAATTGAGCGAGTTTAACATGGGCGTTGGATTTGTTTCATTCTGAGCTCTAAATAGAAAGTGACGGATGATTTACTTTTGACATGTCAACTTGATGGCCTAGCTAAAATGATCATTCTAAACGGATCAATGGTTGGCATTGAGTAACAGCTAATAAATGAATTATAATGCCTGGTATCACACAATTTGGGATAGATTGGATTAGTTGGAAGCTTTGTTTATCTATTTGATACTGAAATTTTTTCATATGATAGAAAATTGAGATAGCATAACGTGGGCGTTGGATTCATGTCATTCTAAGCTCTAAATCCAAAGTTACAGACGAATTAGTATGGACATGTCAAGTTGATTGGCAAGTTTAAATGATCATTCTAAGCTGATAACTGGTGCTCATTGATTTAAGGCTTATAAGTGAATCATAATGCTTGGCATCATGCAGTTTGGGATAGATAGGATTACTTGGAGACTTTTTCGTATTTATTTCATTCCTAAATTTTGTCACAATATAGAAAATTGAGCTAGCATAACGTGGGCATTGGATTCATGTCATTCTGAGCTCTTAATCAAAAGTTTTGGACGATTTAGTNTTCAGGACCGGCCAAGTTGATCCCGGAGTTGGCGGCATCACCAGAGGAACCGGCGGTGTCATCCACGTCCCCACCAAGTGTGCCGGAAGCTTGGGCCTCTCCGCCGGCGATGCTGACCGGTCTGGTCCTATAGGTCGAGGGTCCGGCGGTACCGCCTGGTCCGGCAGACGTGCCAGATGGTCCTGCTGTCTCGGGCAAGCTTCCTGGTCGGCCAGTCTGGTCTCCTGGCTGGATGTACGACCTGATGTCCTCATCAGTATGCAAGATGCAAAAAAATATGCACTACCTATGGAATGCAATGCCACATGCCAATGAATGTAAATTTGTGGACAGAATGCCTAAAATGCGAATGAAGACACAAAAAAGGTGGTCAAATATATGGTGAAACAATGTAAAAACCATGGTTATCAACTCTGCTGGATTTGCCTTTTACTCGTCCTCGAGGAAAAAAAGAAAAAACAAAATCGAAGAAGAGGATTGAAGACTAGACCCCTAACCAAAAGCATGCACAAAGATATAACCCGAAAATCCTTACCCAAGTGTATTACAATGCTTGAATCGAGCCTACTTCCCAGTACGTTTTGCATGTGTAATGTTGTCAATCCCAAGTCATGTTATGTGAATCAAATCCCCTAACTCCTTGACATTCAATTCAAGCATAAGTGAAACTTTCTATGCATCAACCAAGGCAAATTCATTTGGCTAGGGAGAAATGGTTTCTGAAGCGAGATAAGGTGGTTCAAGTAGTCACAAGGGTTCTCTGGAAAAGGAATGAAACGTTTGCAAAGCACTAAGAGTCAAAAACAATTATGCACACAAGGCAAGCCTTTCATCTACCCCATGTTCTAGCACAACACTCTCTATCTCAAACTCAAGTCAATCCCATCCTAAGTAATCTACCCTTCTGAGGCTTTCTTTGCCTATCTTCTTTTCTTCTCTCACTTTGAAATTCTCTTTTTGGCAGTAGGGGGTAGTGATTAATTGGGGTCATTGGAATCACTCTTCTTTTCTACCTCTTTTTCGTATTTTACTCCTCTACTCTAGATAATTGATCTTGGCTTGTGCTTTCTTTACTTTCGTATTTTACTCCTCTACTCTAGATAATTGATCTAGGCTTGTGCTTTCTTTACTTTCTTAGGAGAATTTTTTACTTTAAAACTTAGAGCTATCTTTTACACTTATTAACCGATTCTCATGCCCTTGCACCTTATGCACAACCCCCACACGCTCCCTTTTTGGGTTTCTTTCATTTTATTTTCTCTTTCTTTTTATTTTCATCTCATACTCAAACATCCTAGCAAGCCTACCCAAGTCCTAACCTATGCTGAGCTTATAGTGTGAAGCTATCATCTACATGAATGTTCTAGCCTTATCTTTCTCAAAACTCAACATGTTTTCCAAAGTAAGCATTCTAGTAAAAAGGCCTTACACATGGTTCACACAAGAGTAATTTTGGCTTCAAAGAAAGTATTGGGTTGGGGAGCAGCATACCATCCCAATTAGGGGGATTCGGCCATTCGGGTTAACAAAGGGTGGTATAAAGGTGAAAGAAAACCCGAATGTGTATATGAGTATCCATGAACAAGTCTTAGGAAAGATGCACCTAAGATAATTTCAATTCCAGTTAAAGTTCTAATTTATGGAATTTGGATCAAATCAGACATATTTCAATCCCCGAGAATAATCTACCTAATATGTTTTGGCACAATACAAGATTCCCAAGTTTTGAAATGGTGCAAGCATCGGAGTACTCCTAGCAAGCGTTCCAATCTTACTCCTAAGTGTAAATTAGTCAAGTCAGTCTAACCATGGTGATGAGGACATCATGTCGTATGTCCAGCCATGAGACCAGACTGGCCGACCAGGAAGCTTGCCCGAGACAGCCAGGCCATTTGGCACGTCTGCCGGCCCAAGCAGTACCGCCGGACCCTCGACCAATAGGACCAGACCGATTAGCATTGCTGGCGGAGAGGCACAAGATTCCGGCACACTTGGTGGCGACGTGGATGACACCGCCGGTCCCCTTGGTGATGCCGCCGACTCCTGGATCAACATGGCCGGTCCTGAAGGCATTCCGGCCAGTACCTCGCACATTCCAGCTGGTACAGCCGATCCAGCCGAGTACACGAGCATTTCAACTTCTACACAAAGAAACTCCGACCAAATAAGGTACCAGCTTCAGGACATGCATCTAGAGGAAGTCTCCACACCAGTAGTGCCATCAGGAGCAATGACAAGGAGCAGGTCAAGAGCACTCTTCCACAAGTTCAGCTTATGGGTCGACAAGCTCCTAGAGGAAGATCGACTAAGGTCAATGGGCCAGAAGTGCAAAGAAGAGTCCAAAGGCTTCTCAACAATGCAAGGGACTTCAGAGACTTGGGCTTTAGTGGCAAGAGAGGTCAGGGCCCAAAGATTCCTAACCCTACTCCAAGTCGAAGACTAGGAGCAAGGCGCGTGCATGCCACAAGGACGGCCACCTTCCATTTCTTGGCCGTGAGGTGAGTAAGGTAAGTTTACATTCGAATATATGCCTCTTTCTGTTTTGCAGGGTAGGATCTAGTTGCTTTACATTTTTGAGTCAAGAACATTTTAGGAATAGGTCCTTTTTCGGTTATGCACTTTGTATCTTTTCCTTTGTGCACTTTTGTAAACTTTCCTTTTTCTTTATTTGTGTCGACCCTAGAAGGTCAAGCTGTCGAGCATATTAATAAGGCTCCTTCCAGCATTGTAGTTCGACAACCTTTTGCTAATTAATAAAGATCGAATTTTCTTTACAAGTTATTCTCTCAAAGAAGCTTGTGCGCTTAGAACCTAGTTGAGACCAGCCCTCCTAGCTCTAAGTTTGTGATTTATCACGAGGTTCATCACCCCTCGTGTGGTTCACTTCACGCTTCCATCAAATACCCACCCAAAAACCCCTATCCAAGAAGTCTAAAGTCGAGTTTCTCACCTGGCCTTCTCCAAACAGCCCACACGCATATAAGCCTTGAATCGAGGCTTGTATCAATGTCCTTCTAAGCTCTAAATCAAAAGTTACGGATGAATTAGTGTGGACATGTTAAGTTGATTGGCCAGTTCAAATGATCATTCTAAGCTGATCAATGAATCTCATTGAGTAAAGGCTTATAAGTGAAGCATAATGCATGGCATCACACAGTTTGGGATATATTGGATTATTTGGAGGTTTTGTCGTATTTATTTGAGTCTGAATTTTTTTCACAGTATAGAAAATTGAGCTAGCATAACGTGGGTGTTGGATTCATGTCATTATGAGCTCTAAATCAAAAGTTACAAACGATTTAGTGCGGGCAAGTCAAGTTTATCGGCCAGTTAAAATGATCATTCTAAACTGATCATTGGGGATCATTAATTAAAACCTCATAAGTGAAGCATAATGCATGGTATCACACAGTTTGGGATAGATTTGATTACTTGGAGGCTTTGTCGTATCTATTTGAGTCTGAAATTTTGTCACAATATAGAAAATTGAGCTAGCATAACGTGGGAGTTGGAGTCATGTCATTCAGATCTCTAATTCAAAAGTTATGGATGATTTAGTGCGGACATTTCCAGTTGATCGGCCAGTTATAATGATCATTCCAGAACTGATCATTGGTGCTCATTGATTAAAACCTCATAAGTGAAGCATAGTGTATGGCATCATGTAGTTTGGGATATATTGCATTACTTAGAGCCTTTTTCATATCTATTTCATTCCTAAATTTGGTCACAATATAGAAAATTGAGCTACTTTAACATGGGCATTGGATTCGTGTCATTTTGAGCTCTAAATCTAAAGTGATGGATGATTTACTTTTGACATGTCCAGTTGATCGGCTAGCTAAAAAGATCATTCTAAACGGATCAATGGTTCTCATTGAGTAAAAGCTAATAAACGAATTATAATGTATGGTATAACGCAATATGGAAAGATTGGATTACTTGAAAGCTTTACGTATCTATTTGATTTTGAAATTTTTTCATATTATAGAAAATTGAGCTAGCATAAAGTGGGCGTTGGATTCATGTCATTCTAAGCTCTAAATCAAAAGTTACGGACGAGTAAGTGTGGACATGTCAAGTTGATTAGCCAGTTCAAATGATCATTCTAAGATGACGACTGGTGCTCATTGAGTTAAGGCTTATAATGAAGCATAATGCATTGCATCACACATTTTGGGATATATTGGATTACTTGGTGGCTTTGTCGTATTTATTTGAGTCTGAAATTTTGTCACATTATAGAAATTTGAGCTAGCATAACCAGGCCCTTGGATTCATGTCATTCTAAGCCATAAATCAAAAAGTGATGGACGATTTAGTGCGGACATGTCAAGTTTATCGACCAGTTAAAATGATTATTCCAAACTGATCATTGGCGCTCATTGATTAAAACCTCATAAGTGAAGCATAATGCATGCCATCACGCAGTTTGAGATAGATTGGATTACTTGGAGGCTTTGGCGTATCTATTTCATTCCTAAATTTTTTCACAATATAGAAAATTGAGCTAGCATAACGTTGGAGTTGGATTCACGTCATTCTGAGCTCTAAATCAAAAGTTATGGACGATTTAGTACAGACATGTCCAGTTGATCAGCAGTAAAAATGATCATTCTAAACTGATTATTGGGGCTCATTGATTAAAACCTCATAAGTGAAGCATAGAGCATGATATCACGCTGTTTGGGATAGATTTGATTACTTGGAGGATTTGCAGTATCTATTTCATTCCAAAATTTTGTCACAACAAAAAAAACTGAGCTAGCTTAACCTATCCGTTGGATTCGTGTCATTCAGAGCTCTAAATCTGAAGTGACGGACGGTTTAATGTTGACATGTCAATTTGATCGGCTATCTAAAATGATCATTCTAAACGGATCAATGGTTCTCACTGAGTAAAGGCTAATAAATGAATTATAATGCATTGCATCACGCAGTTTGGATAAATTGGATTACTTGGAAGTTCTGTTTATCTATTTGATTTTGAAATTTTGTCACATTATAGAAAATTGAGCTAGATTAAAATGGCCGTTGGATTCATGTCCTTCTAAGCTCTAAATCAAAAGTTACGGATGAATTAGTGTGGACATGTCAAGTTGATTGGCCAGTTCAAATGATCATTCTAAGTTGATCGATGAATCTCATTGAGTAAAGGCTTATAAGTGAAGCATAATGCATGGCATCACACAGTTCGGGATATATTGGATTATTTGGAGGTTTTGTCGTATGCATGACATCATGCAGTTTGGGATATTTTGTCACAATATAGAAAATTGAGCGAGTTTAACATGGGCGTTGGATTTGTTTCATTCTGAGCTCTAAATATAAAGTGACGGATCATTTACTTTTGACATGTCAACTTTATGGCCTAGCTAAAATGATCATTCTAAACGGATCAATGGTTCGCATTGAGTAAAAGCTAATAAATGAATTATAATGCCTGGTATCACACAATTTGGGATAGATTGGATTAGTTGGAAGCTTTGTGTATCTATTTGATACTGAAATTTTTTCATATTATAGAAAATTGAGATAGCATAACGTGGGCGTTGGATTCATGTCATTCTAAGCTCTAAATCCAAAGTTACAGACGAATTAGTATGGACATGTCAAGTTGATTGGCAAGTTTACATGATCATTCTAAGCTGATAACTGGTGCTCATTGATTTAAGGCTTATAAGTGAATCATAATGCTTGGCATCATGCAGTTTGGGATAGATAGCATTACTTGGAGACTTTGTCGTATTTATTTCATTCCTCAATTTTGTCACAATATAGAAAATTGAGCTAGCATAACGTGGGCATTGGATTCATGTCATTCTGAGCTCATAATCAAAAGTTTTGGACGATTTAGTGTGGACATGTCCATTTGATTGGCCAGTTAAAATGATCATTCTAAACTGATCATTGGTGCCCATTCATAAGTGAAGCATAATGCATGGCATCACACAGTCTGGGATATATTGGATTACTTGGAGGCTTTTTCCTATCTATTTCAATCCTAAATTTTTTCACGAAATAGAAAATTGAGCTAGTTTGACATGGGTGTTGGATTCGTGTCATTCATAGCTCTAAATCTAAAGTGATGGGTGATTTATTGTTGATATGTCAAGTTGATCGGCTAGCTAAAATGATCATTCTAAACGGATCAATGGTTCTCATTGAGTAAAGTGTAGTAAATGAATTATAATGCATGGTATCACGCAATTTGGGATATAATAGATTACTTGGAAGCTTTGTCGTATCAATTTGATTTTGAAATTTTTTCATAGTATAGAAAATGGAGCTAGCATAACGTGGGCGTTGGATTCTTGTCATTCTAAGCTCAAAATCAAAAGTTACGGATGAAATAGTGTGGACATGTCAAGTTTTTTGGCCAGTTCAAATGATCATTCTACGCTGATCACTGATGCTCATTGAGTAAACGCTTATAAATGAAGCATAATATCATCACACAGTTTCGGATAGTTTGGATTATTTGGAGGCTTTGTTGTATCTATTTCATTCCTAAATTTTGTCACATTATATAAAATTGAGCTAGCATATTCTGGGCGTTGAATTCATGTCATAATGAGCTCTAAATCAAAAGTTATGGACGATTTAGTGCGGAATTATCCATTTGATCGGGCAGTTAAAATGATCATTCTAAACTAATCATTGGTGCTCATTGATTAAAACCTCATAAATGAAGCCTAATGCATGACATCATGCAGTTTGGGATATATTGGATTACCTGGAGGCTTTGTCGTATCTAATTCATTCCTAAATTGTGTCACAATATAGAAAATTGAGCGAGTTTAACATGGGCGTTGGATTTGTTTCATTCTGAGCTCTAAATATAAAGTGACGGATGATTTACTTTTGACATGTCAACTTGATGGCCTAGCTAAAATGATCATTCTAAACGGATCAATGGTTGGCATTGAGTAACAGCTAATAAATGAATTATAATGCCTGGTATCACACAATTTGGGATAGATTGGATTAGTTGGAAGCTTTGTTTATCTATTTGATACTGAAATTTTTTCATATTATAGAAAATTGAGATAGCATAACGTGGGCGTTGGATTCATGTCATTCTAAGCTCTAAATCCAAAGTTACAGACAAATTAGTATGGACATGTCAAGTTGATTGGCAAGTTTAAATGATCATTCTAAGCTGATAACTGGTGCTCATTGATTTAAGGCTTATAAGTGAATCATAATACATGGCATCACACAGTTCTGGATAGATTGGATTACTTGCAGACTTTGTCGTATTTATTTGAGTCTAAAATTTTGTCACATTATAGAAAATTGGGCTAGCATAACGTGGGCGTTGGATTCATGTCATTCTGAGATATAAATCAAAAGTTATGGACGATTTAGTGCAGACATGTCAAGTTAATCGGCCAGTTAAAATGATCATTCTAAACTTATCATTGGGGCTCATTGATTAAAACCTCATAAGTGAAGCATAACGCATGGCATCATGCAGTTTTGGATAAATTGAATTACTTGGAGGCTTTGTCGTATCTGCTTCATTCCTAAATTTTGTCACAATATAAAAAATTGAGCTAGCATAACGTGGGCATTGGATTCATGTCATTCTGAGCTCTTAATCAAACGTTATGGACGATTTAGTGCGGACATGTCCAGTTGATCGACCAGTTAAAATGATCATTCTAAACTGATCATTGGTGCCCATTGATTAAAACCACATAAGTGAAGCATAATGCATGGGATCATGCAGTTTGGGGTATCTTGGATTACTTGGAGGCTTTTTCCTATCTATTTCAATCCTAAATTTTGTCACGAAATAGAATATTGAGCTAGTTTAACATGGGTGTTGGATTCGTGTCATTCAGAGCTCTAAATCTAAAATGACGGGTGATTTAGTGTTGATATGTCAAGTTGATTGGCTAGCTAAAATTATCATTCTAAACGGATCAATGGTTCTCATTGAGTAAAGTCCAGTAAATGAATTATAATGCATGGTATCACGCAATTGGGGATATAATAGATTACTTGGAAGCTTTGTCGTATCAATTTGATTTTGAAATGTTTTCATAGTATAGAAAATTGAGCTAGCATAACGTGGGCGTTGGATTCTTGTCATTCTAAGCTCTAAATCAAAAGTTACGGACGAATTAGAGTGGACATGTCAAGTTTTTTGGCCAGTTCAAATGATCATTCTAAGCTGATCACTGGTGCTCATTGAGTAAAAGCTTATAAATGAAGCATAATACCATCACGCAGTTTAGGATAGATTGGATTACTTGGAGACTTTGTCGTATCTTTTTGAGTTTGACATTTTGACACATTATATAAAATTGAGCTAGCATATCCTGGGCGTCGGACTCATGCCATTCTGAGCTCTAAATCAAAAGGTATGGACTATTTAGTAGGGACTTGTTTAGTTGATCGGCCAGTTAAAATGATTATTCTAAACTGATCACTGGGGGTCATTGATTAAAACCTCATAAGTGAAGCATAATGCATGGCATCACACAGTTTGGGATAGATTGGATTACTTGAAGATTTTGTCATATCTATTTCATAACTAAATTTTGACACAATATAGAAAATTGAGATAGCATAACGTGGGCGTTGGATTCATGTCATTCTGAGCTCTAAATCAAAAGTTATGGACCATTTATTGGGGACATCTCCAGTTGATCAGCAGTAAAAATGACCATTCTAAACTGATTATTGGGGCTCATCGATTAAAACCTCATAAGTGAAGCATAGAGCATGATATCACGTAGATTGGGATAGATTTGATTACTTGGAGGATTTGCAGTATCTATTTCATTCCAACATTTTGTCACAATATAGAAAACTGAGCTAGCTTAACCTATCCGTTCGATTCGTGTCATTCTGAGTGCTAAATCTGAAATGATGGATGATTTATTTTTGACATGTCAAGTTGATCGGCTAGCTAAAATGATCCTTCTAAACGGATCAATGGTTCTCATTGAGTAAAGGCTAATAAATTAATTATAATGCGTGGCATCACTTGGAAGTTTGGATAGATTGGATTACTTGGAAGCTCTGCATATCTATTTGATTTTGAAATTTTGTCACATTATAGAAAATTGTGCTAGATTAACATGGGCGTTGGATTCATGTCCTTTTAAGCTCTAAATCAAAAGTTACGGATGAATTGGTGTGGATATGTCAAGTTGATTGGCCAGTTCAAATGATCATTCTAACCTGATAAATGAATCTCATTGAGTAAAGGCTTATAAGTGAAGCATAATGCATGGCATCACGCAGTTCCAGATATATTGGATTATTTGGAGGTTTTGTCGTATTTATTTGAGTCTGAAATTTTTTTACAGTATAGAAAATTTAGCTAGCATAACGTGGGTGTTTGATTCATGTCATTATGAGCTCTAAATCAAAAGTTACAGACGATTTAGTGCGAACAAGTCAAGTTGATCGGCCAGTTAAAATAATCGTTCTAAACTGATCATTGGGGCTCATTGATTAAAACCTCATAAGTGAAGCATAATGCATGGCATTACGCAGTTTGGGATAGATTAGATTATTT
>JAEVFF010000253.1:384664-632321 GCA_018901945.1 Pugionium dolabratum | reverse complement strand
CTCTAAATCAAAAGTTACAGACGATTTAGTGCAGACATGTCAAGTTGATTGGCCAGTTCAAATGATCATTGTAAGCTGATCATTGGTGCTCATTGAGTAAAGGCTTATACATGAAGCATAATGCATGGCATCACATAGTTTGGGATAGATTGGGTTACTTGGAGGGTTTGTCGTATCTATTTGAGTCTAAAATTGTCACATTCTAGGTAGCATAACGTGGGCATTGTATTCATGTCATTTTGAGCTCTAAATCAAAAGCTATGGATGATTTAGTGCGGACATGTCAAGTTGATCGGTCAGTTAAAATAATCATTCTAAACTAATCAGTGGGGATCATTGACTAAAACCTCATAAGTGAAGCATAATGCATGCCATCACGCAGTCTGGGATAGATTGGATTTCTTGGAGGCTTTGTTGTATCGATTTCATTCCTAAATTTTGTCACAATATAGAAAATTGATCTAGCTTAACATGGCTGTTGGATTCGTGTCATTCTGAGCTCTAAATCTAAAGTGACCGAAAATTTAGTGTTGACATGTCAAGTTGATCGACTAGCTAAAATGATCATTCTAAACGGATCAATGGTTCTCATTGAGTAAAGGCTCATAAATGAATTATAATGCATGGCATCATGTAGTTTGGATAGATTGAATTACTTGGAGGCTTTGTCGTATCTATTTCATTCCAAAATTTGGTAACAATATAGAAAATTGAGCTAGTTTAACATGGGCGTTGGATTCGTGTCATTCCGAGCTCTAATTCTAAAGTTACAGATTATTTATTGTTGACATGTGAAGTTGATCGGCTAGCTAAAATGATTATTCTAAATTAATCAATGGTTCTCATTGAGTGAAGGCTAATAAATGAACTATAATGCATGGTATCACGCAATTTGGGATAGATTGGATTACTTGGAAGCTTTGTCGTATCTATCTGAGCCTGAAATTTTGTCATAGTATAGAAAATGGAGCTAGCATAACATGGGCGTTGCATTCGTGTCATTCTAAGCTCTAAATCAAAAGTTACGGACAATTTAGTGCGGACATGTCAAGTTGTTTGGCCAGGTAAATCGATCTTTTTAAGTTGATCATTTGGACCCATTGATTAAAACCTCATAAGTGAAGCATAATGCATGGCATCACGCAGCTTGGGATAGATTGGATTAGTTGGAGGCTTTGTCGTATCTATTTGAGTCTGAAATTTTGTCACATTATAGAAAATTGAGGTAGCATAACGTGGGCGTTGGAATCATGTCATTCTGAGTTCCAAATTAAACCTTATGGAAGATTTAGTGTGGACATTCTAAACTGATCGTTGGTGCTCATTGATTAAAACCTCATAAATGAAGCATAATGCATGGCAACACGCAGTTTGGGATATATTGGATTACTTGGAGGCTTTGTGGTATCTGTTTGAGCCTGAAACTTTGTCACTATATAGAAAATGGAGCTAGCATAACGTGGGCGTTGGATTCATGTCATTCTGAGCTCTAAATCAAAAGTAATGGACAATTTAGTGCGGATATGTCAAGTTGATCGGCCAGGTAAATCGATCTTTTTAAGTTGATCATTGGGACCCATTGATTAAAACCTCATAAGTGAAGCATAATGCATGTCATCACCATCTTGGGATAGATTGGATTAGTTGGAGGCTTTGTCGTATCTATTTGAGTCTGAAATTTTTTCACATTATAGAAAATTGAGCAAGCGTAACGTGGGCGTTGGAGTCATGTCATTCTGAGCTCTAAATCAAAAGTTATGGATGATTTAGTGCGGACATGTCAAGTTGATCGGCCAGTTAAAATGATCATTCTAAACTGATCATTGGGGCTCATTGATTAAAATCTCATAAGTGAAGCATAATGCATGGCATCACGCAGATTGGGATAGATTGGATTACTTGGAAGCTTTGTCATATCTATTTCATTTCTAAATTTTGTCACAATATAGAAACTTGAGCTAAGTTAACATGGGTGTCGGATTCGTGTCATTCTAAGCTCTAAATCTAAAGTGACGGTTTATTTAGTGTTGACATGTCAAGTTGATCGGCTAGCTAAAATGGCCATTCTAAACGGATCAGTGGTTCTCATTGAGTAGAGGCTAATAAATGAATTATAATGCATGGTATCATGCAATTTGGGATAGATTGGATCACTTGGAAGCTTTGTCGTGTCTATTTGATTTTGAAAATTTGTCGTTGTATAGAAAATTGAGCTAGCATAATGTGGGCGTTGGATTCATGTCATTATGATCTCTAAATCAAAAGTTACGAACAATTTAATGCAGACATGTCAAGTTGATTGGCAAGTTCAAAGGATCATTCTAAGCTGATCACTGTTACTCATTGAGTAAAGGCTTATAACTGAAGCATAATGCATGGCATCACGCAGTTCGGGATAGATTGTATTACTTAGAGGCTTTGTCGTATCTATTTGAGTCTGAATTTGTGTCACAATATAGAAAATTGAGCTAGCATAACGTGGGCAATGGATTCCAGTCATTTTGAGGTCTAAATCAAAAGTTATGGATTATTTAGTGCGGACATGTCCAGTTGATCTGCGAGTTAAAATGATCATTCTTAACTGATTATTGGTGCTCATTTATTAAAACCTCATAAGTGAAGCATAATGCATGGTATCATGCAGTTTGGGATATATTTGATTGCTTGGAGGCTTTGTCGTATCTATTTCATTCCTAAATTTTGTCACAATATAGAAAATTGATCTAGTTTAACATGCGGTAGATTCGTGTCATTCTGACCTATAAATAAAAAGTGACAGATTATTTAGTGTTGACATGTCAAGTTGATCGGCTAGCTAAAATGATCATTCAAAACGGATCAATGGTTCTCATTGAGTAAGGACTAATAAATGAATTGTAATGCTTGGTATCACGCAATTTGGGATAGATTGGATTACTTGGAAGCTTTGTCGTATCTATTTCATTTTGAAAATTTGTCATAGTATATTAAATTGAGCTAGCATAACGTGGGCTCTGGATTCATGTCATTCTAAGCTCTAAATCAAAAGTTATGGACGAATTATTGTGGACATGTCAAGTTGATGGGTCCGTTCAAATGATCATTCAAAGCTGATCACTGGTTGTCATTGAGTTAAGGCTTTTAATTGAAGCATAATGCATGGCATCACGTAGTTTCGGATAGATTGGATTACTTGGAGGCTTTGTCGTATTTATTTTAGTGTAAAATTTTTGTCACATTATAGAAAATTGAGCTACCATAACGAGAATGT
Organism: Pugionium dolabratum; assembly: GCA_018901945.1. NCBI lineage: Eukaryota > Viridiplantae > Streptophyta > Magnoliopsida > Brassicales > Brassicaceae > Pugionium > Pugionium dolabratum. The sequence continues at coordinate 629,071 of JAEVFF010000253.1, read as the reverse complement.
TGGATTCATGTCATTCTGACCTCTAAATCAAAAGTGATGGATGATTTAGTGTGGACATGTCAAGGTGATCGGCCAGTTAAAATGATCATTCTAAACAGATCATTGGGGATCATTGATTAAAACCTCATAAGTGAAGCATAATGCATGGCATCACGCAGTTTGGGATAGATTGGATTACTTGGAGGATTTGTCGTATCTATTTCATTCCCAAATTTTCCACGATATAGAAAATTGAGATAGCATAATGTGGGCGTTGGATTCATGTCATTCTTAGCTCTAAATCAAAGGTTATGTACGATTTAGTGTGGACTTGTCAAGTTGATCGGCCTGTTAAAATGATCAGTCTATACTGATCATTGGGGCTCATTGATTAAAACCACATAAGTGAAGCATAACGCATGACATCACACATTTTGGGATAGATTGGATTACTTGGAGGCTTTTTCGTATCTATTTCAATCCTAATTTTTTCACAATATAGAAAATTGAGCTAGTTTAACATGGGCGTTGGATTCGTGTCATTTTGAGCTCTAAATCTAAACTGACGTATGATTTAGTGTTAAAATGTCAAGTTGATCGGCTAGCAAAAATGATCATTCTAAACGGATCAATGGTTCTCATTGAGTAAAGTCTAGTAAATGAAATATAATGCATGGTATCACGCAATTTGAGATATAATAGATTATTGGGAAGCTTTGTCGTATCAATTTGATTTTGAAAATTTTTCATAGTATAGAAAATTGAGCTAGCATAACGTGGGCGTTGGATTCTTGTCATTCTAAGCTCTAAATCAAAAGTTACGGACGAATTAGTGTGGACATGTCAAGTTTTTTTGGCCAGTTCAAATGATCATTCTAAGCTCATCACTGGTGCTCATTGAGTAAAAGCTTGGAAATGAAGCATAATAACCGTCACGCAGTTTAGGATAGATTGGATTACTTGGAGGCTTTGTTGTATCTATTCCATTCCTAAATATTTGTCACATTATATAAAATTTGAGCTACCATATTCTAGGCGTTGGATTCATGTCATTCTGAGATATAAATCAAAAGTTACAGACGATTTAGTGCAGACATGTCAAGTTGATCGGCCACTTAAAATGATCATTCTAAACTTATCATTGGCGCTCATTGAATAAAACCTCATAAGTGAAGCATAATGCATGGCATCATGCAGTTTCGGATAGATTGGATTACTTGGAGGCTTTGTCGTATCTATTTCATTCCTCAATTTTGTCACAATATAGAAAATTGAGCTAGCATAACGTGGGCATTGGATTCATGTCATTATGAGCTCTAAATCAAAAGTTATGGATGATTTAGAGCGGACATGTATAGTTGATCGGCCAGTTAAAACGATCATTCTAAACTGATCATTGGTGCTCATTGATTAAAACCTCATAAGTGAATCATAATGCATGACATCCTGCGGTTTGGGATATATTGGATTACTTGGAGCATTTTTCGTATCTATTTCATTCCTAAATTTTCTCACAATATAGAAAATTGAGCTAGTTTAACAGGGGCGTTGGATTCGTGTCATTCTGAGCTCTAAATCGAAAATTGACGGATGATTGACTTTTGACATGTCAAGTTGATTTGCTAGCTAAAGTTATCATTCTAAATGGATCAATGGTTCTCATTGAGTAAAAGGTAATAAATGAATTATAACGCATGATATCACGCAATTTGGGATATAATAGATTACTTAGAAGCTTTGTGTATCTATTTGATTTTGAATTTTTTTATCATATTACTGAAAATTGAGCTCGCATAACGTGGGCGTTGGATTCATGTCATTCTTAGCTCTAAATCAAAAGTTACAGACGAATTAGTGTGGACATGTCAAGTTAATTAGACAGTTCAAATGATCATTCTAAGCTGACCATTGGTGCTCATTGAGTAAAAGCTTATAACTGAAGTATAATACCGTCACGCAGTTTAGGATAGATTGGATTACTTGGAGGCTTTGTTGTATCTATTCCATTCCTAAATTTTGTCACATTATATAAAATTTGAGCTACCATATTCTAGGCGTTGGATTCATGTCATAATGAGCTCTAAATCAAAAGTTACGGACGAATTAGTATGGACAATTCAAGTTGATTGGCTAGTTCAAATGATCATTCTAAGCTGATAACTGGTTCTCATTGAGTTAAAGCTTATAAGTGAAGCATAATGCATGGCATCACGTAGTTTGGGGGAGATTGGATTTTTTGGAGGCTTTGTCGTATTTATTTGAGTCGGAAATTTTGTCACACTATAGAAAATTGAGCTAGCAAAACCTGGGCGTTGGATTCATGTCTTTCTGAGATCTAAATCAAAAGTTATGGATGATTTAGTGCAGACATGTCAAGTTGATCGGCCACTTAAAATGATCATTCTAAACTTATCATCGGCGCTCATTGATTAAAACCTCATAAGTGAAGCAATGCATGGCATCATGCAGTTTGGGATAGATTGGATTACTTGGAGGCTTTTTCGTATCTATTTCATTCCTAAATTTTGTCACAATATAGAAAATTGAGCTAGCATAACGTGGGCATTGGATTCATGTCATTATGAGCTGTAAATCAAAAGTTATGGATGATTTAGAGCGGACATGTATAGTTGATTGGCCAGTTAAAATGATCATTCTAAACTGATCATTGGTGCTCATTGATTAAAACCTCATAAGTGAATCATAATGCATGACATCCTGCAGTTTGGGATATATTGGATTACTTGGAGCATTTTTCGTATCTATTTCATTCCTAAATTTTCTCACAATATAGAAAATTGAGCTAGTTTAACAGGGGCGTTGGATTCGTGTCATTCTGAGCTCTAAATCGAAAACTGACGGATGATTGACTTTTGACATGTCAAGTTGATTTGCTAGCTAAAGTTATCATTCTAAATGGATCAATGGTTCTCATTGAGTAAAAGGTAATAAATGAATTATAATGCATGATATCACGCAATTTGGGATAGAATAGATTACTTGGAAGCTTTGTGTATCTATTTGATTTTGAATTTTTTATCATATTACTGAAAATTGAGCTCGCATAACGTGGGCGTTGGATTCATGTCATTCTTAGCTCTAAATCAAAAGTTACAGACGAATTAGTGTGGACATGTCAAGTTAATTAGACAGTTCAAATGATCATTCTAAGCTGACCATTGGTGCTCATTGAGTAAAAGCTTATAACTGAAGCATAATACCGTCACGCAGTTTAGGATAGATTGGATTACTTGGAGGCTTTGTTGTATCTATTCCATTCCTAAATTTTGTCACATTATATAAAATTTGAGCTACCATATTCTAGGCGTTGGATTCATGTCATAATGAGCTCTAAATCAAAAGTTACGGACGAATTAGTGGTTATGTCAAGTTGATTGGCCAGTTCAAATGATCATTCTAAGCTGATAACTGGTTCTCATTGAGTTAAAGCTTATAAGTGAAGCATAATGCATGGCATCACGTAGTTTGGGGGAGATTGGATTTTTTGGAGGCTTTGTCGTATTTATTTGAGTCTGAAATTTTGTCACACTATAGAAAATTGAGCTAGCAAAACGTGGGCGTTGGATTCATGTCATTCTGAGATCTAAATCAAAAGTTATGGACGATTTAGTGCAGACATGTCAAGTTGATCGGCCACTTAAAATGATCATTCTAAACTTATCATCGGCGCTCATTGATTAAAACCTCATAAGTGAAGCATAATGCATGGCATCATGCAGTTTGGGATAGATTGGATTACTTGGAGGCTTTTTCGTATCTATTTCATTCCTAAATTTTGTCACAATATAGAAAATTGAGCTAGCATAACGTGGGCATTGGATTCATGTCATTATGAGCTCTAAATCAAAAGTTATGGATGATTTAGAGCGGACATGTATAGTTGATCGGCCAGTTAAAATGATCATTCTAAACTGATCATTGGTGCTCATTGATTAAAACCTCATAAGTGAATCATAATGCATGACATCCTGCAGTTTGGGATATATTGGATTACTTGGAGCATTTTTCGTATCTATTTCATTCCTAAATTTTCTCACAATATAGAAAATTGAGCTAGTTTAACAGGGGCGTTGGATTCGTGTCATTCTGAGCTCTAAATCGAAAACTGACGGATGATTGACTTTTGACATGTCAAGTTGATTTGCTAGCTAAAGTTATCATTCTAAATTGATCAATGGTTCTCATTGAGTAAAAGGTAATAAATGAATTATAATGCATGATATCACACAATTTGGGATAGAATAGATTACTTGGAAGCTTTGTGTATCTATTTGATTTTGAATTTTTTTATCATATTACTGAAAATTGAGCTCGCATAACGTGGGCGTTGGATTCATGTCATTCTTAGCTCTAAATCAAAAGTTACAGACGAATTAGTGTGGACATGTCAAGTTAATTAGACAGTTCAAATGATCATTCTAAGCTGACCATTGGTGCTCATTGAGTAAAAGCTTATAACTGAAGCATAATACCGTCACGCAGTTTAGGATAGATTGGATTACTTGGAGGCTTTGTTGTATCTATTCCATTCCTAAATTTTGTCACATTATATAAAGTTTGAGCTACCATATTCTAGGCGTTGGATTCATGTCATTATGAGCTCTAAATCAAAAGTTACAGCCGAATTAGTATGGTTATGTCAAGTTGATTGGCCAGTTCAAATGATCATTCTAAGCTGATAACTGGTTCTCATTGAGTTAAAGCTTATAAGTGAAGCATAATGCATGGCATCACGTAGTTTGGGGGAGATTGGATGTTTTGGAGGCTTTGTCATATTTATTTGAATCTGAAATTTTTTCACACTATAGAAAATTGAGCTAGCAAAACGTGGGCGTTGGATTCATGTCATTCTGATATCTAAATCAAAAGTTATGGACGATTTAGTGCAGACATGTCAAGTTGATCGGCCACTTAAAATGATCATTCTAAACTTATCATCAGCGCTCATTGATTAAAACCTCATAAGTGAAGCATAATGCATGGCATCATGCAGTTTAGGATTGATTGGATTACTTGGAAGCTTTTTCGTATCTATTTCATTCCTAAATTTTTTCACAATATAGAAAATTGAGCTAGCATAACGTGGGCATTGGATTCATGTAATTCTTAGCCATAAATCAAAAGTTATGGATGATTTAGAGCGGACATGTATAGTTGATCGGCCAGTTAAAATGATCATTCTAAACTAATCATTGGTGCTCATTGATTAAAACCTCATAAGTGAATCATAATGCATGACATCCTGCAGTTTGGGATATATTGGATTACTTGGAGCATTTTTCGTATCTATTTCATTCCTAAATTTTCTCACAATATAGAAAATTGAGCTAGTTTAACAGGGGCGTTGGATTCGTGTCATTCTGAGCTCTAAATCGAAAACTGACGGATGATTGACTTTTGACATGTCAAGTTGATTTGCTAGCTAAAGTTATCATTCTAAACGGATCAATGGTTCTCATTGAGTAAAAGGTAATAAATGAATTATAATGTATGATATCACTCAATTTGGGATAAAATAGAATACTTGGAAGCTTTGTGTATCTATTTGATTTTGAATTTTTTATCATATTACTGAAAATTGAGCTCGCATAACGTCGGCGTTGGATTCATGTCATTCTTAGCTCTAAATCAAAAGTTACAGACGAATTAGTGTGGACATGTCAAGTTAATTAGACAGTTCAAATGATCATTCTAAGCTCACCATTGGTGCTCATTGAGTAAAAGCTTATAACTGAAGTATAATACCGTCACGCAGTTTAGGATAGATTGGATTACTTGGAGGCTTTGTTTTATCTATTCCATTCCTAAATTTTGTCACATTATATAAAATTTGAGCTACCATATTCTAGGCGTTGGATTCATGTCATAATGAGCTCTAAATCAAAAGTTACGGACGAATTAGTATGGACATGTCAAGTTGATTGGCCAGTTCAAATGATCATTCTAAGCTGATAACTGGTTCTCATTGAGTTAAAGCTTATAAGTGAAGCATAATGCATGGCATCACGTAGTTTGGGGGAGATTGGATTTTTTGGAGGCCTTGTCGTATTTATTTGAGTCTGAAATTTTGTCACACTATAGAAAATTGAGCTAGCAAAACATGGGCGTTGGATTCATGTCATTCTGAGATCTAAATCACAAGTTATGGACGATTTAGTGCAGACATGTCAAGTTGATCGGCCACTTAAAATGATCATTCTAAACTTATCATCGGCGCTCATTGATTAAAACTTCATAAGTGAAGCATAATGCATGGCATCATGCAGTTTGGGATAGATTGGATTACTTGGAGGCTTTTTCGTATCTATTTCATTCCTAAATTTTGTCACAATATAGAAAATTGAGCTAGCATAACGTGGGCATTGGATTCATGTCATTCTGAGCTCTAAATCAAAAGTTATGGATGATTTAGAGCGGACATGTATAGTTGATCGGCCAGTTAAAATGATCATTCTAAACTGATCATTGGTGCTCATTGATTAAAACCTCATAAGTGAATCATAATGCATGACACCATGCAGTTTGGGATATATTGGATTACTTCGAGCATTTTTTGTATCTATGTCATTCCTAAATTTTCTCACAATATAGAAAATTGCGCTAGTTTAACAGGGGCGTTGGATTCGTGTCATTCTGAGCTCTAATCGAAAATTGACGGATGATTAACTTTTGACATGTCAAGTTGATTTGCTAGCTAAAGTTATCATTCTAAATGGATCAATGGTTTTCATTGAGTAAAAGGTAATAAATGAATTATAATGCATGATATCACTCAATTTGGGATAGAATAGATTACTTGGAAGCTTGTGTATCTATTTGATTTTGAATTTTTTATCATATTACTGAAAATTGAGCTCGCATAACATGGGCGTTTGATTCATGTCATTCTTAGCTCTAAATCAAAAGTTACAGACGAATTAGTGTGGACATGACAAGTTAATTAGACAGTTCAAATGATCATTCTAAGCTGACCATTGGTTCTCATTGAGTAAAAGCTTATAAGTGAAGCATAATGCATGGCATCACGTAGTTTGGGGGAGATTGGAGTTTTTGCAGGCTTTGTCGTATTTATTTGAGTCTGAAATTTTGTCACACTAAAGAAAATTGAGCTAGCATAACGTGGGCGTTGGATTCATGTCATTCTGAGATATAAATCAAAAGTTATGGACGATTTAGTGCAGACATGTCAAGTTGATCGGCCACTTAAAATGATCATTCTTAACTTATCATTGGCGCTCATTGATTAAAACCTCATAAGTGAAGCATAATGCATGACGTCAAGTTGATCGACCAGTTAAAATGATCATTCTAAGCAGATCAATTGGGCTCATTAATTAAAACCTCATAAGTGAACCATAATGCATGGCATCACGCAGTTTGGGATAGATTGAATTACTTGGAGGCTTTGTCATATCTATTTGAGTCTGAAATTTTGTTACAATATAGAAAATTGAGAGAGCATAACATTGGCATTGGAGTCATGTCATTCTGAGTTCTAAATCAAAAGTTATGGGCGATTTAGTGCGGACATGTCTAGTTGCTCGGGCAGTTAAAATGATCATTATATACTGATCATTGGTGCTCATAGATTAAAACCTCATAAGTGAAGCATAATGCATGGTATCATGCAGTTCAGGATATATTGGATTACTTGGAGGCTTTTTCGTATCTATTTCATTCCAAAATTTTGTCACAATATAGAAAATTGAGCTAGTTTAACATGGGTGTTGGATTCGTGTCATTCTGAGCTCTAAATCTAAAGAGACGGATGATTTTATTTTGACATGTCAAGTTGATCGGCTAGCTAAAATTATCATTCTAAACGGTTCAATGGTTCTCATTGCCTAAAAGCTGATATATGAATTAAAATGCATTGTATCACGCAATATGGGATAGATTGGATTACTAGGAAGCTTTGCGTATCTATTTGATTTTGAAATTTTTTCGTATTATAGAAAATTGAGCAAGCATAAAGTGCGCACTGGATTCATGTCATTCTAAGCTCTAAATCAAAAGTTACAGATGAATAAGTGTGGACATGTCAAGTTGATTGGCCAGTTCAAATGATCATTCAAAGATGATCACTGGTGCTCATTGAGTTAAGGCTTATAATGAAGCATAATGCAAAGCGTCACGTAGTTTGGGATAGATTGGATTACTTGGTGGCATTGTCGTATTTATTTGAGTCTGAAATTTTGTCACATTATAGAAAATTGAGCTAGCATAACCTGGGCGTTGGGTTCATGTCATTCTAAGCTATAAATCAAAAAGTGATGTTCGACTTAGTGCGGACATGTCAAGTTGATCAACCAGTTAAAATGATCATTCCAAACTGATCTTTGGGGCTCACTGATTAAAACCTCATAAGTGAAGCATAATGCATGGTATCACGCAGTTTCGGATAGATTGGACTACTTGGAGGTTTTGTCATATCTATTTCATTCCTAAATTTTGTCACAATATAGAAAATTGAGCTAGCATAGTGTTGGCGTTGGATTCATGTCATTCTGAGCTCTAAATCAAAAGTTATGGGCGATTTAGTGCGGACATGTCTTGTTGATCGGGCAGATAAAATGATCATTATATACGGATCATTGGTGCTCATAGATTAAAACCTCATAAGTGAAGCATAATGCATGGTATCATGCAGTTTAGGATATATTGGATTACTTGGAGGCTTTTTCGTATCTATTTCATTCCTAAATTTTGTCGCAATATAGAAAATTGAGCCAGTTTAACATGGGTGTTGGATTCGTGTCATTCTGATCTATAAATCTAAAGTGACGGATGATTTTATTTTGACATGTCAAGTTGATCGGCTAGCTAAAATTATCATTCTAAACGGTTCAATGGTTCTCATTGAGTAAAAGCTGATATATGAATTAAAATGCATGGTATCACGCAATATGGGATAGATTGGATTACTAGGAACCTTTGCGTATCTATTTTATTTTGAAATTTTTTCGTATTATAGAAATTGAGCAAGCATAAAGTGCGCATTGGATTCATATCATTCTAAGCTCTAAATCAAAAGTTACGGATGAATAAGTGTGGACATGTCAAGTTGATTGGCCAGTTCAAATGATCATTCTAAGATGATCACTGGTGCTCATTGAGTTAAGGCTTATAATGAAGCATAATGCATTGCGTCACGTAGTTTGGGATAGATTGGATTACTTGGTGGCATTGTCGTATTTATTTGAGTCTAAAATTTTGTCACATTATAGAAAATTGAGCTAGCATAACCTGGGCGTTGGGTTCATGTCATTCTAAGCTATAAATCAAAAAGTGATGTTCGACTTAGTGCGGACATGTCAAGTTGATCAACCAGTTAAAATGATCATTCCAAACTGATCTTTGGGGATCACTGATTAAAACCTCATAAGTGAAGCATAATGCATGGTATCACGCAGTTTCGGATAGATTGGACTACTTGGAGGTTTTGTCGTATCTATTTCATTCCTAAATTTTGTCACAATATAGACAATTGAGCTAGCATAGTGTTGGCATTGGATTCATGTCATTCTGAGCTCTAAATCAAAAGTTATGGGCGATTTAGTGCGGACATGTCTAGTTGATCGGGCAGATAAAATGATCATTATATACGGATCATTGGTGCTCATAGATTAAAACCTCATAAGTGAAGCATAATGCGTGGTATCATGCAGTTTAGGATATATTGGATTACTTGGAGGCTTTTTCGTATCTATTTCATTCCTAAATTTTGTCACAATATAGAAAATTGAGCTAGATTAACATGGCCATTGGATTCGTGTAATTCCGAGCTCTAAATCTGAAGTGACGGACGATTTAGTGTTAACATGTCAAGTTGATCGGCTAGCTAAAATGATCCTTCTAAATGGATCAATGGTTCTCATTGAGTAAAGGCTAATAAATGGATTAAAATGTCTGGCATCACGCTGTTTGGAAAGATTGAATTACTTGGGAGCTTTGCGTATCTATTTGATTTTGAAATTTTGTCACTATATAGAAAATTGAGCTAGCTTAGCATAGACGTTGGTTTCTTGTCATTCTAAGCTCTAAATCAAAAGTAACGGATGCATTAGTGTGGACATGTCAAGTTGATTGGCCAGTTCAAATGATCATCGTAATCTAATCGATGAATCTCATTGAGTAAACGCTTATAAGTGAAGCACAATGCATGGCATCACACTGTTTCGGATAGATTGGTTTACTTGGAGGCTTTGTCGTATTTATTTTAGTCGATCTGAAATTTTGTAACAATATGAAAAATTGAGCTAGCATAACCTGGGCGTTGGATTCATGTCATTCTGAGCTCTAAATCAAAAGTTATGGACGATTTAGTGCGGACATATCCAGTTGATCGGCCTGTTAAAGTGATCATTCTAAATTGATCATTGGTTCTCATTGATTAAAACCTCATAAGTGTAGCATAATGCATGGCATCATACAGTTTGGGATATATTGGATTACTTGAAGACTTTTTTGTTTCTATTTCATTCCTAAATTTTGTCACAATATAGAAAATTGAGCTAGTTTAACATGGGTGTTTGATTCGTCTCATTCTAAGCTCTAAATCTAAAGCGACGGATGATTTACTTTTGACATGTCAAGTTGATTGGCTAGCTAAAATGATTATTCTAAACAGATCAATGGTTCTCGTTGAGTAAAGGCTAATAAATGAATTGTAAGGCATGGTATCACGCAATTTGGGATAGTTTGGATTACTTGGAAGCTTTGCGTATTTATTTGATTTTGAAATTTTATCTTATTATAGAAAATTGAGCTAGCATAACGTGGGCGTTGGATTCATGTCTTTCTAAGCTCTAAATCAAAAGTTACGGACGAATTAGTGTGGACATGTCAAGTTGATTGGCAAGTTCAAATGATCATTCTAAGATTATCACTGGTGCTCATTGAGTAAAGGCTAATAAGTGAAGCATAATGTATGGCATCACGCAGTTTGGGATAGATTGGAGTACTTGGAGGCTTTGTCGTATCTATTTGAGTCTGAAATTTTGTCACATTATAGAAAATGAGCTAGCATAACCTGTTCGTTGGATTAATGTCATTTTGAGTTTTAAATCAAAACATATGGACTATTTACTGCGGACATGTCAAGTTGATCGGCCAGTTAAAATGATCATTCTAAACTGATCATTAGGGCTCATTTGGGCTCATTGATTAAAACCTCATAACTGACGCATAATGCATGGCATCACGCAGATTGGGATAGATTGGTTTACTTGGACGTTTTTCCGTATCGATTTCATAACTAAATTTTGTCACAATATAGAAAATTGAGGTAGCATAACGTGGGCGTTGGATCCATGTCATTCGGATCTCTAAATCAAAAGTTATGGATGATTTAGTGCGGACATGTCCAGTTGATCGGCCAGTTAAAATTATCATTCTAAACTGATCATTAGAGCTCATTGATTAAAACCTCATAAGTGAAGCATAGAGCATGAAATCACGCAGTTTGGGATAGATTTGATTACTTAGAGGCTTTGTCGTATCTATTTCATTCCTAAATTTTGTCACAATATAGAAAATTGAGCTAGATTAACATGGCCGTTGGATTCGTGTAATTCCGAGCTCTAAATCTGAAGTGACGGACGATTTAGTGTTAACATGTCAAGTTGATCGGCTAGCTAAAATGATCATTCTAAACGGATCAATGGTTCTCATTGAGTAAAGGCTAATAAATGAATTAAAATGTTTGGCATCACGCTGTTTGGAAAGATTGAATTACTTGGAAGCTTTGCGTATCTATTTGATTTTGAAATTTTGTCACTATATAGAAAATTGAGCTAGCTTAGCATAGACTTTGGATTCTTGTCATTCTAAGCTCTAAATCAAAAGTAACGGATGCATTAGTGTGGACATGTCAAGTTGATTGGCCAGTTCAAATGATCATCCTAATCTAATCGATGAATCTCATTGAGTAAACGCTTATAAGTGAAGCATAATGCATGGCATCACGCTGTTTGGGATAGATTGGATTATTTGGTGGCTTTGTCGTATTTATTTGAGTCTGAAACCTTTTCATAGCCTAGAAAATTGGGCTAGCATAATGTGTGTGTTGGATTCATGTCTTTATGAGCTCTAAATCAAAAAGTTACGGACGATTTAGTGCGGACATTTCAAGTTGATCGACCAGTTAAAATGATCATTCTAAGCAGATCATTGGGGCTCATTAATTAAAACCTCATAAGTGAACCATAATGCATGGCATCACGCAGTTTGGGACAGATTGGATTACTTGGAGGGTTTGTCATATCTATTTGAGTCTGAAATTTTGTTACAATATAGAAAACTGAGATAGCATAACATTGGCGTTGGAGTCATGTCATTCTTAGCTCTAAATCAAAAATTATGGACGATTTAGTGCGGACATGTCCAGTTGATCGGCCCGTAATGATCATTCTAAACTGATCATTGGTGCTCATTGATTAAAACCTCATAAGTGAAGCATAATGCATGGCATCATGGAGTTTGGATATATTGGATTACTTGGAGGCTTTTTCGTATCTATTTCATTCCTAAATTTTGTCACAATATAGAAAATTGAGCTAGTTTAACATGGGTGTTGGATTCGTGTCATTCTGAGCTCTAAATCTAAAGTGACGGATGATTTTATTTTGACATGTCAAGTTGATCGGCTAGCTAAAATTATCATTCTAAACGGTTCAATGGTTCTCATTGAGTAAAAGCTGATATATGAATTAAAATGCATGGTATCACGCAATATGGGATAGATTGGATTACTAGGAAGCTTTGCGTATCTATTTGATTTTGAAATTTTTTCGTATTATAGAAAATTGAGCAAGCATAAAGTGCGCATTGGATTCATGTCATTCTAAGCTCTAAATCAAAAGTTACAGATGAATAAGTGTGGACATGTCAAGTTGATTGGCCAGTTCAAATGATCATTCTAAGATGATCACTGGTGCTCATTGAGTTAAGGCTTATAATGAAGCATAATGCATTGCGTCACGTAGTTTGGGATAGATTGGATTACTTGGTGGCATTGTCGTATTTATTTGAGTCTGAAATTTTGTCACATTATAGAAAATTGAGCTAGCATAACCTGGGCGTTGGGTTCATGTCATTCTAAGCTATAAATCAAAAAGTGATGTTCGATTTAGTGCGGACATGTCAAGTTGATCAACCAGTTAAAATGATCATTCCAAACTGATCATTGGGGCTCACTGATTAAAACCTCATAAGTGAAGCATAATGCATGGCATCACGCAGTTTCGGATAGATTGGACTACTTGGAGGCTTTGTCGTATCTCTTTCATAACTAAATTTTGTCACAATATCTGAGATAGCATACGTGGGCATTGGATTCATGTCATTCAGCTCTAAATCCAATTTATTGGGGACATCTCCAGTTGATCAGCTGTAAAAATGATCATTCTAAACTGATTATTGGGGCTCATCGATTAAAACCTCATAAGTAGCATAGAGCGCATGTAGTTTGGGATAGATTTGATTACTTGGAGGATTTGCAGTCTCTATTTCATTCCAAAATTTTGTCACAGTATAGAAAACTGAGCTAGCTTAACCTATCCGTTGGATTCGTGTCATTCTGAGTTCTAAATCTGAAATGACGGACAATTTATTGTTGACATGTCAAGTTGATCGGCTAGCTAAAATGATCACTTCTAAACGGATCAATGGTTCTCATTGAGTAAAGGCTAATAAAATAATTATAATGCATGGCATCACGCAGTTTGGATAGATTGGATTACTTGGAAGCTCTGCGTATCTATTTGATTTTGAAATTTTGTCACATTATTGAAAATTGTGCTAGATTAACATGGGCGTTGGATTCATGTCCTTCTAAGCTCTAAATCAAAAGTTACGGATGAATTAGTGTGGACATGTCAAGTTGATTGGCCAGTTCAAATGATCATCCTAATCTAATCGATGAATCTCATTGAGTAAACGCTTATAAGTGAAGCATAATGCATGGCATCACGCTGTTTGGGATAGATTGGATTATTTGGTGGCTTTGTCGTATTTATTTGAGTCTGAAACCTTTTCATAGCCTAGAAAATTGGGCTAGCATAATGTGTGTGTTGGATTCATGTCTTTATGGGCTCTAAATCAAAAGTTACGGACGATTTAGTGCGGACATTTCAAGTTGATCGACCAGTTAAAATGATCATTCTAAGCAGATCATTGGGCTCATTAATTAAAACCTCATAAGTGAAGCATAATGCATGGCATTACGCGTTTCGGATAGATTGGATTATTTGGAGGCTTTGTCGTATCTATTTGAGTCTAAAATTCTTTACAATATAGAAAATTGAGAGAGCATAACATTGGCGTTGGAGTCATGTCATTCTGAGCTCTAAATCAAAAGTTATGGGCGATTTAGTGCGGACATGTCTAGTTGATCGGGCAGTTAAAATGATCATTATATACTGATCATTGGTGCTCATAGATTAAAACCTCATAAGTGAAGCATAAGTGCATGGTATCATGCAGTTTAGGATATATTGGATTACTTGGAGGCTTTTTCGTATCTATTTCATTCCTAAATTTTGTCACAATATAGAAAATTGAGCTAGTTTAACATGGGTGTTGGATTCGTGTCATTCTGAGGTCTAAATCTAAAGTGACGGATGATTTTATTTTGACATGTCAAGTTGATCGGCTAGCTAAACTGATCATTCTAAACGGATCAATGGTTCTCATTGAGTAAAAGCTAATAAATGAATTAAAATGCATGGTATCACGCAATATGGGATAGATTGGACTACTTTGAAGCTTTGCGTATCTATTTGATTTTGAAATTTTTTCGTATTATAGAAAATTGAGCAAGCATAAAGTGCGCACTGGATTCATGTCATTCTAAGCTCTAAATCAAAAGTTACAGATGAATAAGTGTGGACATGTCAAGTTGATTGGCCAGTTCAAATGATCATTCAAAGATGATCACTGGTGCTCATTGAGTTAAGGCTTATAATGAAGCATAATGCAAGCGTCACGTAGTTTGGGATAGATTGGATTACTTGGTGGCATTGTCGTATTTATTTGAGTCTGAAATTTTGTCACATTATAGAAAATTGAGCTAGCATAACCTGGGCGTTGGGTTCATGTCATTCTAAGCTATAAATCAAAAAGTGATGTTCGACTTAGTGCGGACATGTCAAGTTGATCAACCAGTTAAAATGATCATTCCAAACTGATCTTTGGGGCTCACTGATTAAAACCTCATAAGTGAAGCATAATGCATGGCATCACGCAGTTTCGGATAGATTGGACTACTTGGAGGTTTTGTCGTATCTATTTTTCAATATAGAAAATTGAGCTAGCATAGTGTTGGCTTTGGATTCATGTCATTCTGAGCTCTAAATCAAAAGTTATGGGCGATTTAGTGCGGACATGTCTAGTTGATCGGGCAGTTAAAATGATCATTATAAACTGATCATTGGTGCTCATAGATTAAAACCTCATAAGTGAAGCATAATGCATGGTATCATGCAGTTTGGGATATATTGGATTACTTGGAGGCTTTTTCATATCTATTTCATTCCTAAATTTTGTCACAATATAGAAAATTGAGCTAGTTTAACATGGGCGTTGGATTCTTGTCATTGTGAGCTCTAAATCTAAAGTGACGGATGGTTTACTTTTTACATGTCAAGTTCATCGGCTAGCTAAAATGTCATTCTAAACGGAGCATTGGTTCTCATTGAGTAAAAGGTAATAAATGAATTATAATGCATGGTATCACGCAATTTGGGATAAATTGGATTACTTGGAAGCTTTGCGTATCTATTTCATTTCAAAATTTTGTCATATTATAGAAAATTGAGCTAGCATAACGTGGGTGTTGGATTCATGTCATTCAAAGCTCTATATCAAAAGTTACGGACGAATTAGTGTGGACATGTCAAGTTTATTGGCCAGTTAAAATGATCATTCTAAGCTGATCACAGGTGCTTATTGAGTAAAGGCTAATAAATGAATTATAATGCATGGTATCACGCCATTTGGGATAGTTCGGATTACTTGGAAGCTTTGCGTATTTATTTGATTAGGAAATTTTATCTTATTATAGAAAATTGAGCTAGTATAACATGGGCGTTAGATTCATGTCATTCTAAGCTCTAAATCAAAAGTTACGGACGAATTAGTGTGGACATGTCAAGTTGATTGAAAAGTTCAAATGATCATTCTAAGGCGATCACTGGTGCTCATTGAGTAAAGGCTAATAAGTGAAACATATGGCATCACGCAATTTGGGATAGATTGGACTACTTGGAGGCTTTGTCGTATCTATTTGAGTCTGAAATTTTGTCACATTACTGAAAATTGATCTAGCATAACCTGTTCGTTGGTTTCATGTCATTTTGAGCTTTAAATAAAAACATATGGACTATTTAGTGCAAACATGTCAAGTTGATCGGCCAGTTAAAATGATCATTCTAAACTGTTCATTGGGGCTCATTTGGGCTCATTAATTAGAACCTCATAACTGACGCATAATGCATGGCATCACGCAGATTGGGATAGATTGGATTACTAGGGAGTTTGTCGTATCTATTTCATAACTAAATTTTGTCGCAATATAGAAAATTGAGCTAGCATAACGTGGGCGTTGGATTCATGTCATTCTGAGCTCTAAATCAAAAGTTATGGATGAGTTAGTGCGGACATGTCCAGTTGATCGGCCCGTAATGATAATTCTAAACTGATCATTGGTGCTCATTGATTAGAACCTCATAAGTGAAGCATAATGCATGGCATCATGGAGTTTGGGATATATTGGATTACTTGGAGTCTTTTTCGTATCTATTTCATTACTAAAATTTGTCACAATATAGAAAATTGAGCTAGGTTAACATGGGTGTTGGATTCTTGTCATTCTGAACTCTAAATCTAATGTGACGGATGATTTACTTTTGATATGTCAAGTTGATCGGCTAGCTAAAATTATCATTCGAAACGTTTCAATGGTTCTCATTGAGTAAAAGCTGATATATGAATTATAATGCATGGTATCACGCAATATGGGATAGATTGGATTAGTAGGAAGCTTTGCGAATCTATTTGATTTTGAAATTTTTTCATATTATAGAAAATTGAGCTAGCATAACGTGGACATTGGATTCATGTCATTCTAAGCTCTAAATCAAAAGTTACAGACGAATTAGTGTGGACATGTAAAGTTGATTGTCCGGTTCAAATAATCATTCTAAGCTGATCACTGGTGCTCATTGAGTAAAGGCTTATAAGTGAAGCATAATGCATGGCATCACGCAGTTTGGGATATATTGGATTACTTTGAGGCTTTGTCATATTTATATGGGTGTGAAATTTTGTCACATTATAGAAAATTGAGCTAGCATAACCTGGGCGGTGGATTCATGTCATTCTGATCTATAAATAAAAGGTTATGGACGATGTAGTGCATACATGTCACATTGATCGACCAGTTAAAATGATCATTCTAAACTGATCATTGGGGCTCATTGATTAAAACCTCAAAAGTGAAGCATAATGCATGGCATCATGGAGTTTGGGATATATTGGATTACTTAGAGGCTTTTTCGTATCTATTTCATTCCTAAATTTTGTCACAATATAGAAAATTGAGTAGTTTAACATGGGCAGTGGATTCATGTCATTCTCAGCTCTAAATACGAAGTTATGGACGATTTAGTTGTAGTTGATGCAAAAATGTCCAGTTGATTAAAATCGGCCAGTCAAAATGATTACTCTAAACTGATCATTGGTGCTCATTGATTAAAATCTCATAAGTGATCAAGCATAATGCATGGCATCATTCAGTTTGGGATATATTGGATTACTTGGAGGCTTTTTCGTATCTATTTCATTCCTAAATTTTGTGACAATATAGAAAATTGACCTAGTTTATCATGGGCGTTGGATTCTTGTCATTCTCAGCTCTAAATCTAAAGTGACGGATGATTTACTTTTGACATGTCAAGTTGATCGGCTAGCTAAAATTATCATTCTAAACGGATCAATCGTTCTCATTGAGTAAAAGCTAATAAATGAATTATAATGCATGGTATCATGCAATATGGGATAGATTGGATTACTTGGAAGCTTTGTGTATCTATTTGATTTTGAAATTTTTTCATATTATAGAGAATTGAGCTAGCATAACGTGGGCGTTGGGTCATGTCATTCTAAGCTCTAAATCAAAAGATACGGACGAATTAGTGTGGAAATTTCACGTTGATTGGCCAGTTCAAATGATCATTCTATGCTGATCTCTGGTGCTCATTGAGTAAGGGCTTATAAGTGAAGCATAATGCATGGCATCACGCAGTTTGGGATAGATTGGATTACTTGGCGGCTTTGTTGTATTTATTTGAGTCTGAAATTGTGTCACATTATACAAAATTGAGCTAGAATAACCTGGGCATTGGATTCATGTCATTCTGAGCTATAAATCAAAAGTTATGGACGATTTAGTGCGCAAATGTCAAGTTGATCGGCCAGTTAAAATGATCATTCTAAACTGATCATTGGGGCTCATTGATTAAAACCTCATAAGTGAAGCATAATGCATGACATCACGCAGTTTGGGATAGATTAGATTACTTGGACGCTTTGTCATATCTATTTCATTCCTAAATTTTGTCACAATATAGAAAATTGAGCTAGCATAACATGGGCGTTGGATTCATTTCATTTTGAGCTCTAAATCAAAAGTTATGGACGATTTAGTGCGGACAAGTCCAGTTGATCGGCCAGTTAAAATGATCATTCTAAACTGATCATTGGTGCTCATTGATTAAAACCTCATAAGTGATGCATAATGCATGGCATCATTCAATTAGGGATATATTTGATTACTTGGAGGCTTTTTCGTATCTATTTCATTCCTAAATTTTGTCACAATATAGAAAATTGAGCTAGTTTAACATGGGCGTTGGATTCTTGTCATTCTGAATCTAAATCTAAAGTGACGGATGATTTACTTTTGACATGTCAAGTTGATCGGCTAGCTAAAATGATCATTTTAAACGTATCAATGGTTTTCATTGAGTAAATGCTAATAAATGAATTATAATGCATGCTATCACGCAATTTGGGATAGATTGGATTACTTGGAAGCTTTGCGTATCAATTTGATTTCGAATTTTTTTCATATTATAGAAAATTGTGCTAGCATAACATCAGCGTTTGATTCATGTCATTCTAAGCTCTAAATCAAAAGTCACGGACGAATTAGTGTGGACAAGTGAAGTGGCTTGGCCAGTTCAAATGATCATTCTAAGGTGATCACTGGTGCTCATTGAGTAAAGTCTTATAAGTGAAGCATAATGCATGGCATCACGCAGTTTGGGATAGATTGGATTACTTGGAGGTTTTGTCGTATCTAATTGAGTACGAAATTTTGTTACAATATAGAAAATTGAGCTAGCATAACTCAATCTTAAGTGTCATTCTGAGCTCTTAATCTAAAGTGACGGATGATTTACTTTTGACATGTCAAGTTGATCTGCTAGCTAAAATTATAATTCTAAACGGATCAATGGTTGTCATAAAGTAAAAGCTAATAAATGAATTATAATGCATGGTATCACGCAATATGGGATAGATTGGATTACTTGGAAGCTTTGCGTATCTATTTAATATTGAAACTTTTTAATAGTATAGAAAATTGAGCTAGCATAACGTGGGCGTTGGTTTCATGTCATTCTAAGCCCTAAATCAAAAGTTACGGACGAATTAGTGTGGATATGTCAAGTTGATCAGTTCAAATGATCATTCTAAGCTGATCACTGATGCTCATTGAGTAAAGGCTTATAAGTGAAGCATAATGCATGGCATCACACAGTTTGGGATAAATTGGATTACTTGGAGGCTTTGTCATACTTATTTGAGTATGAAATTTAGTCACATTTTAGAAAATTGAGCTAGCATAACCTGGGCGTTGGATTCATGTCATTCTGAGCTATAAATCAAAAGTTATGGACGATTTAGTGCGGACATGTCAAGTTGATCGGCCAGTTAAAATGATTATTCTAAACTGATCATGGGGCTCATTGATTAAAACCTCTTAAGTGAAGCATAATGCATTGCATCACGCAGTTCGGGATAGATTGGATTACTTGGAGGCTTTGCCGTATCTATTTCATTCCTAAATTTTGTCACAATATAGAAAATTGAGCTAGCATAACGTGGGTGCAGGATTCATGTCATTCTGAGCTCTAAATCAAAAGTTATGGACGATTTAGTGCGGACATATCCAGTTGATCGGGAAGTTAAAATGATCATTCTAAACTGATCACTGGTGCTCATTGATTAAAACCTCATAAGTGAAGCATAATGCATGGCATCATTCAGTTTGAGATATATTGGATTACATGGAGGCTTTTTCGTATCTATTTCATTCCTAAATTTTGTCACAATATAGAAAATTGAGCTAGTTTAACATGGGCGTTGGATTCTTGTCATCCTGAGCTCTAAATCTAAAGTGGCGAATCATTACTTTTGACATGTCAAGTTGATCGGCTAGCTAAAATGATCATTCTAAACAGATCAATGGTTCTCATTGAGTAAAAGCTAATAAAAGAATTATAATGCATGGTATCATACAATTTGGGATAGATTGGATTACTTGGAAGCTTTGCGTATCTATTTGATTTCAAATTTTTTTCATATTATAGAAAATTGAGCTAGCATAACATGGACGTTGGATTCATGTCATTCTAAGCTCTAAATCAAAAGTTACGGACGAATTAGTGTGGAAATTTCACGTTGATTGGCCAGTTCAAATGATCATTCTATGCTGATCTCTGGTGCTCATTGAGTAAGGGCTTATAAGTGAAGCATAATGCATGGCATCACAAAGTTTGGGATAGATTGGATTACTTGGTGGCTTTGTCGTATTTATTTGAGTCTAAAATTGTGTCACATTATACAAAATTGAGCTAGAATAACCTGGGCATTGGATTCATGTCATTCTGAGCTATAAATCAAAAGTTATGGACGATTTAGTGCGCAAATGTCAAGTTGATCGGCCAGTTAACATGATCATTCTAAACTGATCATTGGGGCTCATTGATTAAAACCTCATAAGTGAAGCATAATGCATGACATCACGCAGTTTGGGATAGATTAGATTACTTGGACGCTTTGTCATATCTATTTCATTCCTAAATTTTGTCACAATATAGAAAATTGAGCTAGCATAACATGGGCGTTGGATTCATTTCATTTTGAGCTCTAAATCAAAAGTTATGGACGATTTAGTGCAGACAAGTCCAGTTGATGGGCCAGTTAAAATGATCATTCTAAACTGATCATTGGTGCTCATTGATTAAAACCTCATAAGTGATGCATAATGCATGGCATCATTCAATTAGGGATATATTTGATTACTTGGAGGCTTTTTCGTATCTATTTCATTCCGAAATTTTGTCACAATATAGAAAATTGAGCTAGTTTAACATGGGCGTTGGATTCTTGTCATTCTGAAATCTAAATCTAAAGTGACGGATGATTTACTTTTGACATGTCAAGTTGATCGGCTAGCTAAAATGATCATTTTAAACGTATCAATGGTTTCATTGAGTAAATGCTAATAAATGAATTATAATGCATGCTATCACGCAATTTGGGATAGATTGGATTACTTGGAAGCTTTGCGTATCTATTTGATTTTGAATTTTTTTCATATTATAGAAAATTGTGCTAGCATAACATCGGCGTTTGATTCATGTCATTCTAAGCTCTAAATCAAAAGTTACGGACGAATTAGTGTGGACAAGTAAAGTGGCTTGGCCAGTTCAAATGATCATTCTAAGGTGATCACTGGTGCTCATTGAGTAAAGTCTTATAAGTGAAGCATAATGCATGGCATCACGCAGTTTGGGATAGATTGGATTACTTGGAGGTTTTGTCGTATCTAATTGAGTACGAAATTTTGTTACAATATAGAAAATTGAGCTAGCATAACTCAATCTTAAGTGTCATTCTGAGCTCTTAATCTAAAGTGACGGATGATTTACTTTTGACATGTCAAGTTGATCGGCTAGCTAAAATTATAATTCTAAACGGATCAATGGTTGTCATTGAGTAAAAGCTAATAAATGAATTATAATGCATGGTATCACGCAATATGGGATAGATTGGATTACTTGGAAGCTTTGCGTATCTATTTAATATTGAAACTTTTTCATAGTATAGAAAATTGAGCTAGCATAACGTGGGCGTTGGTTTCATGTCATTCTAAGCCCTAAATCAAAAGTTACGGACGAATTAGTGTGGATATGTCAAGTTGATCAGTTCAAATGATCATTCTAAGCTGATCACTGATGCTCATTGAGTAAAGGCTTATAAGTGAAGCATAATGCATGGCATCACGCAGTTTGGGATAAATTGGATTACTTGCAGGCTTTGTCATACTTATTTGAGTATGAAATTTAGTCACATTTTAGAAAATTGAGCTAGCATAACCTGGGCGTTGGATTCATGTCATTCTGAGCTATAAATCAAAAGTTATGGACGATTTAGTGCGGACATGTCAAGTTGATCGGCCAGTTAAAATGATTATTCTAAACTGATCATGGGGCTCATTGATTAAAACCTCTTAAGTGAAGCATAATGCATTGCATCACGCAGTTCGGGATAGATTGGATTACTTGGAGGCTTTGCCGTATCTATTTCATTCCTAAATTTTGTCACAATATAGAAAATTGAGCCAGCATAACGTCGGCGCTGGATTCATGTCATTCTGAGCTCTAAATCAAAAGTTATGGACGATTTAGTGCGGACATATCCAGTTGATCGGGAAGTTAAAATGATCATTCTAAACTGATCACTGGTGCTCATTGATTAAAACCTCATAAGTGAAGCATAATGCATGGCATCATTCAGTTTGAGATATATTGGATTACATGGAGGCTTTTTCGTATCTATTTCATTCCTAAATTTTGTCACAATATAGAAAATTGAGCTAGTTTAACATGGGCGTTGGATTCTTGTCATTCTGAGCTCTAAATCTAAAGTGACGAATCATTTACTTTTGACATGTCAAGTTGATCGGCTAGCTAAAATGATCATTCTAAACGGATCAATGGTTCTCATTGAGTAAAAGCTAATAAATGAATTATAATGCATGGTATCATACAATTTGGGATAGATTGGATTACTTGGAAGCTTTGCGTATCTATTTGATTTCAAATTTTTTTCATATTATAGAAAATTGAGCTAGCATAACATGGACGTTGGATTCATGTCATTCTAAGCTCTAAATCAAAAGTTACGGACGAATTAGTGTGGAAATTTCACGTTGATTGGCCAGTTCAAATGATCATTCTATGCTGATCTCTGGTGCTCATTGAGTAAGGGCTTATAAGTGAAGCATAATGCATGGCATCACAAAGTTTGGGATAGATTGGATTACTTGGTGGCTTTGTCGTATTTATTTGAGTCTGAAATTGTGTCACATTATACAAAATTGAGCTAGAATAACCTGGGCATTGGATTCATGTCATTCTGAGCTATAAATCAAAAGTTATGGACGATTTAGTGTGCAAATGTCAAGTTGATTGGCAAGTTAAATGATCATTCTAAACTGATCATTGGGGCTCATTGATTAAAACCTTATAAGTGAAGCATAATGCATGACATCACGCAGTTTGGCATAGATTAGATTACTTGGAGGCTTTGTCATATCTATTTCATTCCTAAATTTTGTCACAATATAGAAACTTGAGCTAGCATAACATGGGCGTTGGATTCATTTCATTTTGAGCTCTAAATCAAAAGTTATGGACGATTTAGTGCGGACAAGTCCAGTTGATCGGCCAGTTAAAATGGTCATTCTAAACTGATCATTGGTGCTCATTGATTAAAACCTCATAAGTGATGCATAATGCATGGCATCATTCAATTAGGGATATATTTGATTACTTGGAGGCTTTTTCGTATCTATTTCATTCCTAAATTTTGTCACAATATAGAAAATTGAGCTAGTTTAACATGGGCGTTGGATTCTTGTCATTCTGAACTCTAAATCTAAAGTGACGGATGATTTACTTTTGACATGTCAAGTTGATCGGCTAGCTAAAATGATCATTTTAAACGTATCAATGGTTCTCATTGAGTAAATGCTAATAAATGAATTATAATGCATGCTATCACGCAATTTGGGATAGATTGGATTACTTGGAAGCTTTGCGTATCTATTTGATTTCGAATTTTTTTCATATTATAGAAAATTGTGCTAGCATAACATCGGCGTTTGATTCATGTCATTCTAAGCTCTAAATCAAAAGTTACGGACGAATTAGTGTGGACAAGTAAAGTGGCTTGGCCAGTTCAAATGATCATTCTAAGGTGATCACTGGTGCTCATTGAGTAAAGTCTTATAAGTGAAGCATAATGCATGGCATCACGCAGTTTGGGATAGATTGGATTACTTGGAGGTTTTGTCGTATCTATTGAGTACGAAATTTTGTTACAATATAGAAAATTGAGCTAGCATAACTCAATCTTAAGTGTCATTCTGAGCTCTTAATCTAAAGTGACGGATGATTTACTTTTGACATGTCAAGTTGATCGGCTAGCTAAAATTATAATTCTAAACGGATCAATGGTTGTCATTGAGTAAAAGCTAATAAATGAATTATAATGCATGGTATCACGCAATATGGGATAGATTGGATTACTTGGAAGCTTTGCGTATCTATTTAATATTGAAACTTTTTCATAGTATAGAAAATTGAGCTAGCATAACGTGGGCGTTGGATTCATGTCATTCTATGCCCTAAATCAAAAGTTACGGACGAATTAGTGTGGATATGTCAAGTTGATCAGTTCAAATGATCATTCTAAGCTGATCACTGATGCTCATTGAGTAAAGGCTTATAAGTGAAGCATAATGCATGGCATCACGCAGTTTGGGATAAATTGGATTACTTGGAGGCTTTGTCATACTTATTTGAGTATGAAATTTAGTCACATTTTAGAAAATTGAGCTAGCATAACCTGGGCGTTGGATTCATGTCATTCTGAGCTATAAATCAAAATTGAAACCTCTTAAGTGAAGCATAATGCATTGCATCACGCAGTTCGGGATAGATTGGATTACTTGGAGGCTTTCACGCCGTATCTATTTCATTCCTAAATTTTGTCACAATATAGAAAATTGAGCTAGCATAACGTGGGCGCTGGATTCATGTCATTCTGAGCTCTAAATCAAAAGTTATGGACGATTTAGTGCGGACATATCCAGTTGATCGGGAAGTTAAAATGATCATTCTAAACTGATCACTGGTGCTCATTGATTAAAACCTCATAAGTGAAGCATAATGCATGGCATCATTCAGTTTGAGATATATTGGATTACATGGAGGCTTTTTCGTATCTATTTCATTCCTAAATTTTGTCACAATATAGAAAATTGAGCTAGTTTAACATGGGCGTTGGATTCTTGTCATTCTGAGCTCTAAATCTAAAGTGACGAATCAATTACTTTTGACATGTCAAGTTGATCGGCTAGCTAAAATGATCATTCTAAACGGATCAATGGTTCTCATTGAGTAAAAGCTAATAAATGAATTATAATGCATGGTATCATACAATTTGGGATAGATTGGACTACTTGGAAGCTTTGCGTGTCTATTTGATTTCAAATTTTTTCATATTATAGAAAATTGAGCTAGCATAACATGGACGTCGGATTCATGTCATTCTAAGCTCTAAATCAAAAGTTACAGACGAATTAGTGTGGAAATTTCACGTTGATTGGCCAGTTCAAATGATCATTCTATGCTAATCTCTGGTGCTCATTGAGTAAGGGCTTATAAGTGAAGCATAATGCATGGCATCACAAAGTTTGGGATAGATTGGATTACTTGGCGGCTTTGTCGTATTTAATTGAGTCTGATATTGTGTAACATTATACAAATTTGAGCTAGAATAACCTGGGCATTGGATTCATGTCATTCTGAGCTATAAATCAAAAGTTATGGACGATTTAGTGCGCAAATGTCAAGTTGATTGGCAAGTTAAAATGATCATTCTANTAAGCTGATCATTGGTGCTCATTGAGTAAAGGCTTATAAGTGAAACATAATGCATGGCATCACGCAGTTTGTGGTAGATTGGATTACTGGGAGGCTTTGTCATATCTATTTGAGTCTGAAATTTTGTCACATTATAGAAAATTGAGCTAGAATAACCTTGGCATTCGATTCCTGTCATTCTGAGTTATAAATCAAAAGTTATGGACGATTTAGTGCGGACATGTCAGGTTGATCGGCAAGTTAAAATTATCATCCTAAACTGATTATTGGGGCTCATTGATGAAAACCTCATATGTGAAGCATAATGCATGGCATCACGTAGTTTGGGATAGATTGGATTACTTTGAGGCTTTGTCGTATCTATTTCATTCCTAAATTTTGTCACAATATAGAAAATTGAGCTAGTATAACATGGGCGTTGGATTCATGTCATTCTGAGCTCTAAATCAAAAGTTATGGACGATTTAGTGCGGACATGTCCAGTTGATCGGCAAGTTAAAATGATTATTCTAAACTGATCATTGGTGCTCATTGATTAAAACCTTATAAGTGAAGCATAATGCATGTCATCATGCAGTTTTGGATACATTGCATAACTTGGAGGCTTTTTCGTATCTATTTCATTCCTGAATTTTGTCCCAAAAATAGAAAATTGAGCTAGTCTAACATGGGCGTTGGATTCGTGTCATTCTGAGCTCTAAATCTAAAGTGATGGATGATTTACATTTGACATGTCAAGTTGATTGGCTAGCTAAAACGATCATTCTAAATGGATCAATGGTTCTCATTTAGTAAAGGCTAATAAATGAATTATAATGCATAGTATCACGCAATTGGGGATAGATTGGATTATTTGGAAACTTTGTCGTATCTATTTGATTTTGAAATTTTTTTCATAGTATAGAAAATTGAGCTAGCATAACGTGGGCGTTGGATGCATGTGATTCTAAACTATAAATCAAAAGTTACGGACGAATTAGTGTGGACATGTCAAGTTCCTTGGCCAGTTCAAATGATCGCTCTAAGCTGATCACTCGTGCTCGTTGAGTAAAGGCTTATGAGTGAAGCATAATGCATGGCATCAAGCAGTTTGGGATAGATTGAATTACTTGGAGGCTTTGTCGTATCTATTTGAGTCTGAAATTTTTGACACATTATAAAAAATGAGCTAGCATAACGTGGGTGTTGGATTCATGTCATTATGATATCTAAATCAGATGTAATGGACGATTTAGTGCGGACATGTCAAGTTGATCGGTCAGTTAAAATGATCATTTTAAACTGGTCATTGGAGAGTATTGATTAAAACCTCATAAATGAAGCATAATACATGGCATCACGCAGTTTGGGATATATTGGATTACATGGAGGGTTTGTCGTATCTATTTCAATCCTAATTTTTGTCACAATATAGAAAATTGAGCTAGTTTAACACGGCCATTGGATTCGTGTCATTTTGAGCTCAAATTCTAAAGTGACGGAAAATTTAGTGTTGACATATCAAGTTGATCGGCTAGCTAAAATGATCATTCTAACCGGATCAATGTTCTCATTGAGTAAAGGCTACCAAATGAATTATAATGCATGACATCACACAATTTGGATAGATTGGATTACTTGGAGGCTTTGTGGTGTCTATTTCATTCCTCAATTTTGTCACAATATAGAAAATTCAACTAGCTTAACATGGGTGTTGGATTCGTGTAATTGTGAGCTCTAAGTCTAAATTGATGGACGATTTAGTGTTGACATGTCAAGTTGATCGGGAAGCTAAAATGATCATTGTAAACGGATCGATGAATCTCATTGAGTAAAGGCTATTAAATGAATTATAATGCATGATATCACGCAGTTTGGGATAGATTAGATTATTTGGAAGATTTGTCGTATCTATTTGAGTCAGAAATTTTGTCATAGTTTAGACAATTGAGCTAGCATAACGTTGGTGTTGGATTCATGTCATTATGTGCTCTAAATCCAAAGTTACGGACGATTTAGTGCGGACATGTCAAGTTGATTGGCCAGTTCAAATGATCATTCTAAGCTTATCATTGGTGCTCATTGAGTACATGCTTATACATGAAGCATAATGCATTGCATCACAAAGTTTGGGATAGATTGGATTACTTGGAAGCTTTGTTGTATCTATTTGAGTCTGAAATTTTATCACATTATAGAAAATTTAGCTAGCATATTGTGGGCGTTGGATTCATGTCATTCCAAGCTCTAAATCAAATGTTGTGGACGATTTAGTGCGGAAATGTCAAGTTGATCGATCAGTTAAAATGATCATTCTAAACTGATCATTGGGAATCATTCATTACAACTTCATCAGTGAAGCATAATGCATGGCATCACGCAGTTTGGGATAGATTGGATAACTTGGAGGCTTTGTCGTATCTATTTCATTCCTAATTTTTTTCACAATATAGAAAATTGAGGTAGATTAACATGGCCATTAGATTCGTGTCATTCTGAGCTCTAAATCTATAGTGACGGAAAATTTAGTGTTGACATGTCAAGTTGATCGGCTAGCTAAAATGATCATTCTAAATGGATCAATGGTTCTCATTGAGTAAAGGCTAATAAATGAATTATAATGCGTGGCATCACGCTGTATGGATAGATTGGACTACTTGGAGGCTTTGTCGTATCTATTTCATTCCTAAATTTTGTCACAATATTGAAAATTGAGCTAGCTTAACATGGGCGTTGGATTCGTGTCATTCTGAGCTTTAAATCTAATTTGACGGACGATTTAGTGTTGACATTTCAAGTTGATCAGCTAGCTGGAATGATCGTTCTAAACGGATCTATGAATCTCATTGAGTAAAGGCTAGTAAATGAATTATAATGCATGGTATCACACAGTTTGGGATATATTGGATTATTTGGAAGCTTTGTCGTATCTATTTGAGTCTGAAATTTTGTCATAGTTTAGAAAATTGAGCTAGCATAACGTGGGTGTTGGATTCATGTCATTACGAACTCTAAACTAAAAGTTACGGATTATTTAGTGCGGACATTTCAAGTTGGTTGGCCAGTTCAAATGATCATTCTAATTTGATCATTGGTGCTCAATGAGTGAAGCCTTATACATGAAGCATAATGCATGGCATCACACAGTTTGGAATAGATTGGATTATTTGGAGGCTTTGTCGTATCTATTTGAGTCTGAAATTACGTCACATTATAGATAATTGAGCTAGCATAACGTGGGCGTTGGATTCATGTCATTCTGAGCTCTAAATCAAAAGTTATAGATGATTTAGTGCGGGCATTTCAAGTTGATCGGTCAGTTAAATAGATCATTCTAAACTGATCATTGGGGATCATGGATTAAAACCTCATAAGTGAAGCATAATGCATGGACTAACACAGTTTGGGATAGATGAATTACTTGGAGGCTTTGTCGTATCTATTTAATTCCTAAATTTTGTCACAATATAGAAAATTGAGTTAGCTTAACATGGTCGTTGGATTCGTGTCATTCTGAGCTCTAAATCTAAAGTGACGGAAAATTTAGTGTTGACATGTCAAGTTGATCGGCTAACTAAAATGATCATTCTAAACGGATCAATGGTTCTCATTGAGTAAAGGCTAATAAATAAATTATAATGCATGGCATCACACAGTATGGATAGATTGGATTTCTTGGAGGCTTTGTCATATCTATTTCATTACTAAACTTTTTCACAATATAAAAAGTTGAGCTAGCTTAACATGGGCGTTGGATTTCTGTCATTCCGAGCTCTAAATCTAAATTGACGGACGATTTGGTGTTGACATATCAAGTTGATCGGCTAGCTAAAATGATCATTCAAAACGGATCGATGAATCTCATTGAGTAAAGGCTAGTAAATGAATTATAATGCATAGTATCATACAGTTTGGGATAAATTGGATTATTTGGAATCTTTGTCGTATCTATTGAGTCAGAAATTTTGTTAGAGTTTAGAAAATTTAGCTAGCATAACGTGAGTGTTGGATTCATGTCATTATGAGCTCTAAATCAAAAGTTACGGACGATTTAGTGCGGACATGTCAAGTTGATTGGCCAGTTCAAACGATCATTCTAAGCTCATCATTGGTGCTCATGGAGTAAAGGCTTATACATGAAGCATAAAGCATGGTATCACACAGTTCGGGATACATTGGATTACTTGGAGGCTTTGTCGTATCTATTTGAGTCTGAAATTTTGTCACTTTATAGAAAATTGAGCTAGCATAACGTGGGCGTTGGATTCATGTCATTCTGAGCTCTAAATCAAAAGTTATAGAAGATCTAGTACGGGCATGTCAAGTTGATCGGTCAGTTAAAATGATTATTCTAAACTGATCATTGGGGATCATGGATGAAAACCTCATAAGTGAAGCATAATGCATGGAATCACACAGTTTGGGATAGATGGATTACTTGGAGGCTTTGTCGTATCTATTTAATTCCTAAATTTTGTCACAATATAGAAAATTGAGCTGGCTTAACATGGTCGTTGGATTCGTGTCATTCTGAGCTCTAAATCTAAAGTGACAGAAAATTTAGTGTTCACATGTCAAGTTGATCGGCTTGCGAAAATGTTCATTCTAAACAGATCAATTGTTCTCATTCAGTAAAGGCTATTAGAGGAATTATAATGCATGGCATCATGCAATTAGGAAAGATTGGATTACTTGTAGGCTTTGCCGTATCTATTTCATTACTAAATTTTGTCACAATATAGAAATTTGAGCAAGCTTAACATGGGCGGTTGATTCGTGTCATTCTGAGCTCTAAATCTAAATTGACGGAAGATTTAGTGTTGACATATCAAGTTGATCGGCTAGATAAAATGATCATTCCAAACGGATCGATGAATTTCATTGAGTAAAGGCTAGTAAATGAATTATAATGCATGGTATCATGCAGTTTGGAAAAAAATGGATTATTTGGAAGCTTTGTCATAACTATTTGAGTCTGAAATTTCGTCGTAGTTTAGAAAATTGAGCTAGCATAACGTGGGTGTTGGATTCATGTCATTATGAGCTCTAAATCAAAATTTATGGACGAGTTAGTGTGGACATGTGAAGTTGATTGCCCAGTTCAAATGATCATTCTAAGCTGATCATTGGTGCTCATTGAGTAAAGGCTTATACATGAAGCATAATGCATGGCATCACACAGTTTGGGATAGATTGGATTACTTGGAGGCTTTATCGTATCTATTTGAGTCAGGACTTTTGTCACATTATCGAAAATTAAGCTAGCATAATGTGGGTGTTGGATTCATGTCATTCTGAGCTCCAAAATCAAAAGTTATGGACGATTTAGTGCGGGAATGTCAAGTTGATCGGTCAGTTAAAATGATCATTCTAAACTGATCATTGGGTATCATTGATTAAAACCTCCTAAGTGAAGCATAATGCATGGAATCACGCAGCTTCGGATAGATTGGATTACTTGGAGGCTTTGTCTTATCTATTTAATTCCTAAATTTTGTCACAATATAAAAAATTGAGGTATCTTAACAAGGTCGTTGGATTCGTGTCATTCTGAGCTCTAAATCTAAAGTGACAGAAAATTTAGTGTTCACATGTCAAGTTGATCGGCTAGACAAAATGATCATTCTAAACAGATCAATTGTTCTCATTCAGTAAAGGCTAATAAAGGAATTATAATGCATGGCATCATGCAATTAGGAAAGATTGGATTACTTGGAGGCTTTGCCGTATCTATTTCATTACTAAATTTTGTCACAATATAGAAATTTGAGCTAGCTTAACATGGGCGGTTGATTTGTGTCATTCTGAGCTCTAAATCTAAATTGACGGACGATTTAGTGTTTACATATCAAGTTGATCGGCTAGCTAAAATGATCATTCTAAACGGATCGATGAATCACATTGAGTAAAGGCTAGTAAATGAATTATAATGCATAGTATCATACAGTTTGGGATAAATTGGATTATTTGGAATCTTTGTCGTATCTATTTGAGTCTCAAATTTTGTCATAGTTTAGAAAATTTAGCTAGCATAACATGAGTGTTGGATTCATGTCATTATGAGCTCTAAATCAAAAGTTACGGACGATTTAGTGCGGACATGTCAAGCTGATCGGCCAGTTCAAATGATCATTCTAAGCTCATCATTGGTGCTCATTTAGTAGAGGCTTATACATGAAGCATAATGCATGGAATCACACAGTTTGGGATAGATTGGATTATTTGGAGGCTTTGTCGTATCTATTTGAGTCTGAAATTTTGTCACATTATAGAACATTGAGCTAGCATATTGTGGGCGTTGGATTCATGTCATTCTTAGCTCTAAATCAAATGTTATGGACGATTTAATGTGGACATGTCAAGTTGATCGTTCAGTTCAAATGATCATTCTAAACTGATCATTGGGGATCATTGATTAAAACCTCATAAGTGAAGCATAATGCATGGCATCACGCTATTTGGGATAGATTGGATTACTTGGAGGTTTTGACATATCTATTTCAATCTTAAATTTTGTCACAATATAGAAAATTGAGCTAGCTTCACATGGCCGTTGGATTCGTGTCATTCGGAGCTGTAAATCTAAAGTGACGGAAAATTTAGTGTTCAAAGGTCAAGTTGATCGGCTAGCTAAAATGATCATTCTAAACGGATCATTGGGTATCATTGATTAAAACGTCATAAGTGAAGCATAATGCATGGAATCACGCAATTTGGGATAGATTGTATTACTTGGAGGTTTTTGTAAGAATATTGAGATTATAGAGGAGAAATGTGAAGAATTGAATCTGAAAACTCAAAGAGAAGTATGAGAAAATGAGAAATGACTTAGACTTATGGAGAAGAATCTCCTAAGAGTATATTATACATTGAGTCTTTACAGCCCTTTTATAGAGGATTTACAATGTGAACACAAAAGAAAACGAATTCAAACTTGTGGATGAGTTTGAATAGAGGAGGAGCCTGTCAACAACCAATGAGAAGAGAGGAGACAGCATGGGCATGACTGTTTGGTGTGGTTGCCAAGACTGTGTGCAACATGGGCATGACTGTTTGGTGTGGTTGCCAAGACTGTGTGCAGCATGGGCATGACTGTTTGGTGTGGTTGCCAAGACTTTGTGCAGCATGGGCATGACTTTTTCACCTTGATTCTTCTCCCAAGGTAGCTATTTAACCATTTCAACCATGTGGTTAATAGTAACCCATCCTTTTTCATTTCTCTTGTTATTCAAACTGAATTTTCGTGCTCACACTTGCCTTGTAGGTCAAGATAGGTCTTATTTGATTTTCCTATGTCAATACTCCCCTCAAGCTAAAGACTTTGGAATCACCCTAAAGTCTTAAGCTTGGGAACCCAAGGCAACACCTCATTAAAAAACCTTATTAAGGAAAACCACTTGGGACAAAACCTTAATAAGGGAAAAAGAGTCTGTTGCTCTTGAATTAGGAGACCTTTGATCATGGGTGTGATAAATCAACAAGCCCAAGTTTGCTAAAGATGTTCTTGCAAACTTTGAGACTTGCTGCCTTTGTGAAGATGTCAGCTAGTTGGTCTTCACTCCTTGTATAAAATGGCAGAATGGTTCCATCTTGAACTTTCTCCCTAACCTTATGGCAGTCGATCTCTATGTGCTTGGTCCTCTCGTGAAACACTGAGTTTGAAGCTATGTGAATGGCTGCCTGATTATCACAATGGAAGGTAATTGGCCCTGGTTGTGCAATACCGAAATCTTTCAAGAGTGCTTTGAGCCAAGTTACTTCATTTGTCAGCTTCCTCATAGCCCTATATTCTGCTTCAGCACTAGAACATGATACCACCTTCTGCTTCTTAGTCTTCCAAGTGACTAAGTTCCCACCAACGAAGGTGCAATACCCAGTGGTTGATTTCCTATCCACCCTATCACCAGCCAATCCGCATCACAATACCCGACAATCTCAGTGTTCCCATTCTTGCCCATCCATATACCTTGACCAGGAGATCCTTTGATGTATCTAAGGATCCTTTCTACCATGCTCCAATGATATACAGTAGGCTTTTGCATATGTTGACTTACTTGATTCACAGCAAAACACAAGTCTGGTCGTGTGAGGGTGAGGTAGATCAGCTTCCCAACTAGTCTCCTATACTGAGAAACATCCTTAAATAACTCATCAGCTTTCTCCCCCTTTCCGTTGACCTTGTAGCCATCTTCAAGAGGAGTTTTGGCCGGTTTAGCCCCAAGCTTTCCCGTGTCTGTCAACAGATCAAGAGCATACTTTCTTTGGGATAGAAAGAGCCCTTCCTGAGACCGACACACTTCAATACCCAAGAAGTACTTCAACTCTCCAAGATCCCTGATGTCAAATGATCTGTTTAAGAAGGCCTTTGTGGACTGAATTCCTTCCTTATCATCTCCTGTGATGATAAGGTCATCCACATAAACCAAGACCGCCACGATTCCTTTGGAGTTTTGACGAGTGAACAAAGTATGATCTGAATGGGATTTCCTAAACCCATTATCAGTAAGTGTGGAGCTTAATTTGTGATACCAGGCCCTTGGTGACTGCTTCAACCCATATATTGCCTTCCTAAGTCTTAGAACCTGTCCCTCTTTGCAAAAGTCTTCAAGGCCTGGTGGTGGAGTCATATACACTTCCTCTTCAAGTTCTCCTTGTAGGAATGCGTTCTTGACATCCATTTGCCATAAGTCCCAAGTCAGATTCGTAGCTAGTGGAAGAACAACCCTTACAGTGTGTAGCTTAGCCACCGGTGCAAATGTATCAGTATAGTCCTCTCCATATGTCTGAGTGAAACCTCTTGCAACTAGACGTGCCTTGTACCTTTCTATGTTCCCATTGCTCTTATACTTGATGGTGAACACCCNATCGATGAATATCATTGAGTAAATGCTAGTAAATGAATTAGTATGCATGGTATCACGCAGTTTAGGATATATT
This sequence comes from Pugionium dolabratum, assembly GCA_018901945.1. NCBI lineage: Eukaryota > Viridiplantae > Streptophyta > Magnoliopsida > Brassicales > Brassicaceae > Pugionium > Pugionium dolabratum. Next base: position 594,134 of record JAEVFF010000253.1, on the reverse strand, counting down.
GGATTATTTGGAAGCTTTGTCGAATCTATTTGAGTCTGAATTTTGTCATAGTTTAGAAAATTGAGCTAGCATAACGTGGGTGTTGGATTCATGTCATTATGAGCTCTAAATCAAAAGTTATGGATGATTTAGTGCGGACATGTCAAGTTGATCGGTCAATTAAAATGATCATTCTAAACTGATCATTGGGGATCATTGATTAAAACCTCATAAGTGAAGCATAATGCATGGAATCACGCAGTTTGGGATAGATTGGATTACTTGGAGGCTTTGTCGTATCTATTTCATTCATAAATTCTTTCACAATATAGAAAATTGAGCAAGCTTAACATGGCCGTTGGATTCGTGTCACTGTGAGCTCTAAATCTAAAGTGACAGAAAATTTAGTGCTGACATGTCAAGTTGATCGGCTAGCTAAACCAAACGTTTTAAACGGATCAATGGCTCACATTGATTAAAGGCTTATACATGAAGCATAATGCATGGCATCACATAGTTTGGGATAGATTCGATTACTTGGACGCTTTGTCGTATCTATTTGAGTCTGAAATTTTGTCACATCATAGAAAATTGAGCTAGCATAATGTCGGCGTTGGATTCATGTCATTCAGAGCTCTAAATCAAAAGTTATGGACGATTTAGTGTGGGCATGTCAAGTTGATCGGTCAGTTAAAATGATCATTCTAAATTGATCAATGGGGATCATTGATTAAAACCTCATAAGTGAAGCATAATGCATGGAATCACGCAGTTTGGGATAGATTGGATTACTTGGAGCCTTTGTCATATCTATTTAATTTCTAAATTTTGTCACAATATAGAAAATTGAGCTAGCTTAACATGGCCGGTTGATTCGTGCCATTATGAGCTCTAAATCTAAAGTGACGGAAAATTTTGTGTTGACATGTCAAGTTGATCGGCTAGCTAACATGATCATTCTAAACGGATCAATGGTTCTCATTGGTTAAAGGGTAATAAATGAATTATAATGCATGGCATCACGCAGTTTGGATAGATTTGATTACTTGGACGCTTTGTCGTATTTATTTCATTACTAAATTTTGTCACAATATAGAAAATTGAGCTAGATTAACATGGGTGTTGGATTCGTGTCATTCTGAGCTCTAAATCTAAATTGACGGACGATTTGTTTTGACATATGGAGTTGATCGGCTATCTAAAATGATCATTTTAAACGGATCGATGAATCTCATTGAGTAAAGGCTAGTAAATGAATTATAATGCATGGTATCACGCAGTTTGGGATAGATTGGATTATTTGGAAGATTTGTCGTATCTATTTGAGTCTGAAATTTTGCAAAGTTTAAAAAATTGAGCTAGCATAACGTGGGCGTTGGATTCATGTCATTCTGAGCTCTAAATCAAAAGTTACGGACAATTTAATGCGGACATGTCAAGTTGATTGGCCAGTTCAAATGATCATTCTAAGCTGATCATTGGCGCTCATGTAGTAGAGGCTTATAAGTGAAGCATAATGCAGGGCATCACACAGTTTGGGATAAATTGGATTACTTGGAGGCTTTGTCGTATCTATTTCATTCCTAAATGTTTCACAATACACAAAATTGAGTTAGCTTAACATTGCCGTTGGATTCGTGTCATTCTAAGCTGTAAATCTAAAGTGATGGAAAATTTAGTGTTGACATGTCAAGTTGATCAACTAGCTAAAACGATCATTCTACATGGATCAATGGGTTTGATTGAGGAAAAGCTAATAAATGAATTATAATGCATGGTATCACGCAATTTGGATAGATTGGATTACTTGGAGGCTTTGTCATATCTATTTCATTCCTAAATTTTGTCACAATATAGAAAATTGAGCTAGCTTAACATGGGTGTTGTATTCATGTCATTCTGAGCTGTAAATCTAAATTGACAAACGATTTAGTGTTGACATGTCAAGTTGATCGGCTAGCTAAAATGATCATTCTAAACGGATCGATGAATCTCATTGAGTAAAGGCTAGTAAATGAATTATAATGCATGGCATCACGCAGTTTGGGATAGATTGGATTACTTGGAGGCTTTATCGTATCTATTTAATTCCTAAATTTTGTCACAATATAGAAAATTGAGCTAGCTTAACATGGCCGTTGGACTCGTGTCATTCTGACCTCTAAACCTAAAGTGACAGAAAATTTAGTGTTGACATGTCAAGTTGACCGGCTAGCTAAAACGATCATTCTAAACGGATTAATTGTTTTCATTGAGTAAAGGCTAATAAATAAATTATAATGCATGACATCACGTAGTTTGGATAGATTGGATTACTTGGAGGCTTTGTCATATTTATTTCATTCTTAGATTTTGTCACAATATAGAAAATTGAGATAGCTTAACATGGGCATTGGATTTGTGTCATTCTGAGCTCTAAATTTAAATTGATGGATGATTTAGTGTTGACATATCAAGTTGATCGGCTCGCTAAAATGATAGTTCTAAAGGGATCGATAAATCTCATTGAGTAAAGGATAGTAAATAAATTATAATGCATAGTATCACGTAATTTAGTGTAGTTTGGAGTATTGGGAAGATTTGTCGTATCTATTTGAGTCTGAAATTTTGTCATAGTTTAGAAAATTGAGCTAGCATAACGTGGGTGTTGGATTCATGTCATTATGAGCTCTAAATCAAAATTTATGGACGATTAAATGGGGACATATCAAGTTGATTGGCCAGTTCAAATGATCATTCTAAGCTGATCATTGGTGCTCATTGAGTAAAGCCTTATACATGAAGCATAATGCATGGCATCACAGTTTGGGATAGATTGGATTAGTTGGAGGCTTTGTCGTATCTATTTGAGTCTGAAATTTTGTCACGTTATAGAAAATTTAGCTAGCTTATCATGGGCGTTGGATTCATGTCTGATGCGAACCTCCCAAGGAATGCACTTCTGGATGCGGTTGAGATAGGCTTTGAAACAGAATGAATCGAAATTCAATCTGTTCAAAGGTTGTGGATTGAAGGGTCACACAGTAGTTGCGGAAAGACTACTGATTTACCTAAGATAGTAGCTTAGATATTACACACTAAGGCTACTAAATATTGACTGAAGGATATTACACACCAACAATCAAATTAAGAAGAGAATCACTCTCAAACTTAAGAAAAGAAGCTGTTTTTATTTGAAAAGTTGAATGATCAAGTTTACAACTGAAAGCCCCTATTTATACTATAAGGGGACGTAAATATGAGGAGCCTACAACATTAAATTGGTTACAATTACAAGGGAAGACTTGACTAAAGACCTTGACCAAAGACCTTGACTTCATTAACTTTTATTTTGACCATGAATGTAGACACTTTCCCCCCCCCCCTTTGATGATTGAGCATTTTGAATTGAACTCTTTTTGATTTTAAACAACAAATTGGGTTGGTTGTAATTTTATTCATTTGCCTCGTTAAAAACCTTACCAAGAAAACCCAATGGGAGAAAACTTGGATAAGGGAAAAAGAGTACAAATGGATCACATACCCATTTGTATGCTTTCTTGAGCTTGTACTAAAATCAGAGTGCTTTTAGGCACTTCTACATTCAAGCTCAAGTGAATTTGTTGTGCATTCTCCTTGTTGAGCATGCGGCTGATTGCCTCTTTGAGTTTCTTGGCTTTGGCTCCGGTTAATGGTCCAGCTGGTAGTGCAAGAGATTCTTCATGTTCCACTGGTTCATTCCTAGCCATGAGCTTCTCCTTTTGTGTGCTTTCTATGCTCGTATCATCCCCCTCCTCTTGAAAAGGATTTGACCTCAAATCTGGTTCATCTGCAATTAAAGGCACAAGATCAGAAACATTGAAGCTTGAACTCACATTATACTTACCTTGAAGATCAATTTGGTAGGCGTTTTTGCTGATCTTCTGAACTATCTTGAAAGGTCCATCAATTTTGGGCATAAGTTTGGATTTCCTTTTAGCTGGAAATCTTTCTTTCCTCAAGTGAACCCACACGAGGTCTCCCACCTCAAATACCATTTCAAGTCTTCTTTTGTTGGCCTTTCTTGCATATTGTTGGGTTCTGGCCTCAATATTCTTCCTTGCATTCTCATGGATCTGTTTAACAATCTCAGCTTTTCTTTTTCCATCAATACTAGCTCTTTCACTTAAAAGCAAAGGGGTTAGATCCAAAGGAGATAAAGGATTGAAACCGTACACAATTTGAAAAGGAGAATACTTAGAAGCAGAATGTACAGAATGGTTATATGCAAATTCAGTATGTGGTAAACATTCTTCCCATGTTCTAAGATTTCGTTTGATTAATGCACGCAATAAAGTAGACAAGGTTCTATTAACTACTTCAGTTTGACCATCCGTTTGTGGGTCACATGTTGTAGAGAATACCAGCTTAGTTCCTAACTTAGACCAAAGAGTTTTCCAAAAGTAACTCAAGAACTTAGTGTCTCTATCAGAAACTATGGTCCTAGGCATTCCATGCAATCGAACTACCTCTTTAAAGAACAGATTGGTTATATGCAATGCATCATCAGTCTTGTGACATGCTATAAAATGAGCCATCTTAGAGAATCTATCAACCACAACAAAGATAGAATCCTTTCCTGTCTTAGTTCTAGGCAATCCAACCACAAAGTCCATTGATATGTCAATCCAGGGATGAGTAGGAATGGGTAAAGGAGTGTACAAACCGTGGGGTTGAACCTTAGAATTAGCCTGTTTGCATGTGGCACACCTTGCACAGATTCTTTCTATGTCTCTCTTCATGTGTGGCCAATGGAAATGATCCTGCATTACTTTAAGGGTTTTGGCAACTCCAAAATGCCCCATCAGTCCTCCTCCATGAGCTTCCCTAACTAGCAAGTCTCGAATGGAACAGTTAGGCACACATAATCTATTATTATAAAATAGGAATCCATCATGCCAATAGTATTTTCCTGAAGTGAACTTTTTGCTAGCAATGTATACATCTTTAAATTCAGGATCAGTTTCATATAGCTCTTTAAGCTGTTCAAAACCTAACAACTTAGCATCAAGAGTAGAGATTAAGGCATACCTCCGTGACAATGCATCTGCCACAACATTTTCTTTACCTTGTTTGTATTTAATGACATACGGAAATGTTTCTATAAACTCAACCCACCGTGCATGCCTTTTGTTCAGCTTCTGTTGGCCCTTTAAGTGCTTGAGTGACTCATGATCAGTGTGAATCACGAACTCCTTAGGCCATAAGTAGTGTTGCCAAGTTTGCAAAGCACGGACCAAGGCGTACAATTCCTTGTCGTAGGTTGGATAGTTGAGGGTGGCTGCTCCAAGCTTCTCACTGAAATAGGCTATAGGTTTCTTATCCTGCACCAAAACAGCTCCAATACCTATACCAGAAGCATCACATTCTATCTCAAAGGTTTTAAGAAAATCAGGTAAAGATAGAAGAGGTGCATGTCTAAGCTTTTCTTTCAAAGCTTGGAATGAGCTTTCTTGAGCATGTCCCCATTTGAATCCTACGTCTTTCTTGATTACTTCCGTAAGTGGGGCAGCAATAGTGCTAAAATCCTTGACAAATCGTCTATAGAAGCCAGCTAGCCCATGGAAACTTCTCACTTCTCCTACTGTTTTTGGACTTGGCCATTCCTTAATAGCTTTGACCTTCTCCTCATCAACCTTAATACCATCTGCACTTATAACAAAGCCTAGGAACACAATGTTATCTGTACAAAAAGTGCATTTCTTAAGATTGGCATATAGTTTTTCTTTTCTAAGAACGCTTAGAACCAATGTCAAATGACTAGCATGCTCTTCTAGATTCTTGCTGTAGATTAAGATGTCATCAAAGTATACTACAACAAAGACTCCTATGAAATGCTCTAAGAACATGATTCATCAACCTCATGAAAGTACTAGGTGCATTTGTTAACCCAAATGGCATGACTAACCATTCATATAATCCATGCTTAGTTTTAAATGCAGTTTTCCATTCATCCCCTTCCTTCATGCGTATTTGATGGTACCCACTCTTAAGATCTATCTTAGAAAAGATTCTGGAACCATGCAATTCATCAAGCATGTCATCTAACCTAGGGATTGGATGGCGATACTTTACCGTAATGTTGTTGATTGCTCTACAATCAACACACATGCGCCAGCTGCCATCTTTCTTTGGCACAAGTAGAACTGGCACAGCACAAGGACTCATGCTCTCCCTGATGTAGCCCTTCTCCATTAGCTCATTAACTTGTCTTTGCAGCTCCTTAGTCTCAACGGGGTTGGTTCTATAAGCTGGTCTATTTGGTAGTGAGGCTCCAGGTACAAAATCAATCTGATGTTCAATGCCTCTGATGGGTGGTAGCCCCTTTGGATTGTCTTCTGGAAAGACATCTTCATAATCCTGCAAAATAGAAGTCACTTCACTCGGTAATACCGGTGCAACGTTAGTTAAGCTCATGAGAGCTTCCTTATAGATAAACAAAAGAACAGGTTGTTGTGAGAAGAGAGCCTTCTTAACTCCACCAGTTCTCACAAAGAAACTTGAGTGCTTTTTGTTCTTGTTCTCACAGCCTCTGTCACTTTTGGTGCTTATGGTTTCTTTTGAAGTTCCAGCTGTTTTCCTTTGCTCCAACACGAGCTGATCTTGGTACACCTCCTGTGGTGTCATAGGAACAAGTGTGATCTTCTTACCTTTGTGTTCAAACGAGTGTTGGTTGGTGTAACCATCATGAATGACCTTTCGATCAAATTGCCATGGTCTTCCAAGCAGAATGTGGCCAGCCTCCATTGGTAAAACATCACAAAGGATCTCATCTTGGTACTTTCCAATGGTTATAGGTACCTTGACTTGGCTGCTTACCTTCATTTCGCCACACTCATTAAGCCATTGCAGCTTATACGGCTTTGGGTGCTTGAACACTTCCAGACCTAACTTGTTTACCATAGTTTCACTAGCCACATTAGTGCAGCTGCCTCCATCAATAATGATGCTGCAAACCTTTCCTTGGACGTGGCATCTTGAGTGAAACAGGTTCTCTCTTTGCTCATGTTCTTTGGTTTTGTTTTGTACGCTTAGGGTTCTTCTTGTTACCAATAATTCTCCTGCCATAGGAGGTTCAAGATGCTCTTCTGAAGAATCAGAAAAGACTTCTTCTTCCTCGGATTCTATTTCACCATTATCCAACAGAATCATGATCTTCTTGTTGGTGCATTCATTCGCATAATGCCCTCTTCCTTGGCATTTGAAACACTTCACATCTCTTGTTCTAGTAGATGTAGTAGCTTCAGATTTTCCCTTGACGTCTTGAGTGGTTGTTGAAGGTTTGGAATCAACTTTAGCAATCTGTTTTCCTTCCCTTTGGTAGCTAGGCTTATTGTTAGCTGCTCCATAGCTTGGCCTAGTATAACTTTTTTTTTAGCTGTTGTTCCACCAGTATAGCTTTGTGCAACATTTCCTCTAGCTCCACATAATGTTCCAGCTCCATTCTATCTTGAATGTTCACGGTTAAGTCCTCCTAAAAATCTTGCCATAGTAGCTTCTCTGTCTTCTGAAATGTCTGCCCTGATCATGAGGGTTTCCAACTCCTGGTAATAGTCCTCAACACTTCGGCTTCCTTGATTGAGTCTCCTTAGCTTTTGGTGAAGCTCACGGTGGTAATGGCTGGGCACAAACCTTTTCCTCATTATGGCTTTCATCTCAGCCCATGTTTCTACTGGATACTCACCATTACGTCTTCTGGAAGTCACCAATTGATCCCACCAGCTGAGTGCATACTCATAAAATTCAGTAGCAGCTATGCGGACCTTGTTGAGCTCGGAATAGTGTTGACAATCAAACACCAGCTCGATCTTCTTCTCCCATTCCAGGTAAGTGTCTGGATCATTTTGGCCATAGAATGATGGTATCTTAAGTTTAAGACCTCTTGAGGTGTCATTAAGCGTCACCCTTTCTTTTCTTACACGCCTATGCCTCCTTTGGGTTCTCCTACTCCCTTCACTGCCATGACTATAGTAGGCTTCTATTTCTTTATTATGGCCATGTCTAAAGGGATTCCTGGTTCTCCTTGGACCTGCTTCAGTGTTACTATTGTTCTGAACATCATCAAGCCGCAAATGAATGGCTTCCAGCTCTACTTGTAGTACTTTCTTCATTTCTGCTACTAGAGCCTCCATTAACAAGTTTGGTGCTTCTGAAGTTTGATTTCCTCCTGACATAGCTACAAATACACTTAACAAATGCGTTAAAAATACCTGTTCTGAAAAAATATTTTCGATGGAAGATGAAGAGTTGCGAGTGTGTTATTTTCTAATCTGAAAATGCAATGGGTTGGGGTCGATTTTGATGTTATAAACTGATGTAATATTGGATAAAAACAACAATGCAATTATATGAATAGGGTTTTTTCGATTAATCAACTGATGCAAATCGATACACAAGCATATGCAATCTAAATANAATGATCATTCTAAACTTATCATTGGTGCTCATTGATTAAAACCTCATAAGTGAATCATAATGCATGACACCATGCAGTTTGGGATATATTGGATTACTTCGAGCATTTTTTGTATCTATGTCATTCCTAAATTTTCTCACAATATAGAAAATTGCGCTAGTTTAACAGGGGCGTTGGATTCGTGTCATTCTGAGCTCTAAATCTAAATTTGACGGATGATTTACTTTTGACATGTCAAGTTGATTTGCTAGCTAAAGTTATCATTCTAACGGATCAATTGTTCTCATTGAGTAAAAGCTACTAAATGAATTATAATGCATGATATCACACAATTTGGGATAGAATAGATTACTTGGAAGCTTTATGTATCTATTTGATTTTGAATTTTTTTTTTATCATATTACTGAAAATTGAGCTCGCATAATGTGGTTGTTGGATTCATGTCATTCTTAGCTCCAAATCAAAAGTTATAGACGAATTAGTGTGGACATGTCAAGTTAATTAGACAGTTCAAATGATCATTCTAAGCTGACCACTGGTGCTCATTGAGTAAAGGTTTATAAGTGAAACATAATGCATGGTATCACGCAGTTTGGGATATATTGGATTACTTGGAGGCTTCGTCGTATTTGTTTGAGTCTGAAATTTTGTCACATTTTTGAAAATTGAGCAAGCATAACGTGGGCGTTGGATTCATGTCATTCTGAGCTATAAATCAAAATTTATGGACAATTAAGTGCGGACAGGTCAAGTTGATCCGCCAGTTAAAATGATCATTCTAAACTGATCATTGGGGCTCATTGATTAAAACCTCATAAGTGAAGCATAATGCATGGCATCACACAGTTAGGGGTAGATTGGATTACTTGGAGGCTTTGTCGTATCTATTACATTCCTAAATTTTGTTCAATATAGAAAATTGAGCTAGCATAACGTGGGTGTTGGATTCATGTCATTCTGAGCTCTAAATCAAAAGTTATGGACGATTTAGTGCGGACATGTCCAATTGATCGGTCAGTTAAAATGATCATTCGTGCTCATTGATTAAAACCTCATAAGTGAAGCATAATGCATGGCATCATGCAGTTTCGGATAGATTGGATTACTTGGACGCTTTTTCATATCTATTTCATTCCTAAATTTTGTCACAATATAGAAAATTGAGCTAGCATAACGTGGGCATTGGATTCATGTCATTCTGAGCTCTAAATCAAAAGTTATGGATGATTTAGAGCGGACATGTATAGTTGATCGGCCAGTTAAAATGATCATTCTAAACTTATCATTGGTGCTCATTGATTAAAACCTCATAAGTGAATCATAATGCATGACATCATGCAGTTTGGGATATATTGGATTACTTCGAGCATTTTTCGTATCTATGTCATTCCTAAATTTTCTCACAATATAGAAAATTGAGCTAGTTTAACAGGGGCGTTGGATTCCTGTCATTCTGAGCTCTAAATCTAAATTTGACGGATGATTTACTTTTGACATGTCAAGTTGATTTGCTAGCTAAAGTTATCATTCTAACGGATCAATTGTTCTCATTGAGTAAAAGCTACTAAATGAATTATAATGCATGATATCACACAATTTGGGATAGAATAGATTACTTGGAAGCTTTATGTATCTATTTGATTTTGAATTTTTTTTTATCATATTACTGAAAATTGAGCTCGCATAATGTGGTTGTTGGATTCATGTCATTCTTAGCTCCAAATCAAAAGTTATAGACGAATTAGTGTGGACATGTCAAGTTAATTAGACAGTTCAAATGATCATTCTAAGCTGACCACTGGTGCTCATTGAGTAAAGGTTTATAAGTGAAACATAATGCATGGTATCACGCAGTTTGGGATATATTGGATTACTTGGAGGCTTCGTCGTATTTGTTTGAGTCTGAAATTTTGTCACATTTTTGAAAATTGAGCAAGCATAACGTGGGCGTTGGATTCATGTCATTCTGAGCTATAAATCAAAATTTATGGACAATTAAGTGCGGACAGGTCAAGTTGATCCGCCAGTTAAAATGATCATTCTAAACTGATCATTGGGGCTCATTGATTAAAACCTCATAAGTGAAGCATAATGCATGGCATCACGCAGTTTGGAATAGATTGGATTTATTGGATGCTTTGTCATATCTATTTCATTCCTAAATTTTGTCACAATATAGAAAATTGGGCTTGCATAACGTGGGCGTTGGATTCATGTCATTCTGAGCTCTAAATCAAAAGTTATGGACGATTTAGTGCGGACATGTCCAATTGATCGGTCAGTTAAAATGATCATTCGTGCTCATTGATTAAAACCTCATAAGTGAAGCATAATGCATGGCATCATGCAGTTTCGGATAGATTGGATTACTTGGACGCTTGGATAGATTGGATTACTTGGAGATTTTTTCGTATCTATTTCATAACTAAATTTTGTCACATTATAGAAAATTGAGCTAGCATAACGTGGGCATTGGATTCATGTCATTCTGAGCTCTAAATCAAAAGTTATGGATGATTTAGAGCGGACATGTATAGTTGATCGGCCAGTTAAAATGATCATTCTAAACTGATCATTGGTGCTCATTGATTAAAACCTCATAAGTGAATCATAATGCATGACATCATGCAGTTTGGGATATATTGGATTACTTCGAGCATTTTTCGTATCTATGTCATTCCTAAATTTTCTCACAATATAGAAAATTGAGCTAGTTTAACAGGGGCGTTGGATTCGTGTCATTCTGAGCTCTAAATCTAAATTTGACGGATGATTTACTTTTGACATGTCAAGTTGATTTGCTAGCTAAAGTTATCATTCTAACGGATCAATTGTTCTCATTGAGTAAAAGCTAATAAATGAATTATAATGCATGATATCACACAATTTGGGATAGAATAGATTACTTGGAAGCTTTATGTATCTATTTGATTTTGAATTTTTTTTTTATCATATTACTGAAAATTGAGCTCGCATAATGTGGTTGTTGGATTCATGTCATTCTTAGCTCCAAATCAAAAGTTATAGACGAATTAGTGTGGACATGTCAAGTTAATTAGACAGTTCAAATGATCATTCTAAGCTGACCACTGGAGCTCATTGAGTAAAGGTTTATAAGTGAAACATAATGCATGGTATCACGCAGTTTGGGATATATTGGATTACTTGGAGGTTTCGTCGTATTTTTTGAGTCTGAAATTTTGTCACATTTTTGAAAATTGAGCTAGCATAACGTGGGCGTTGGATTCATGTCATTCTGAGCTATAAATCAAAATTTATGGACAATTAAGTGCAGACAGGTCAAGTTGATCCGCCAGTTAAAATGATCATTCTAAACTGATCATTGGGGCTCATTGATTAAAACCTCATAAGTGAAGCATAATGCATGGCATCACGCAGTTTGGAATAGATTGGATTTATTGGATGCTTTGTCATATCTATTTCATTCCTAAATTTTGTCACAATATAGAAAATTGGGCTTGCATAACGTGGGCGTTGGATTCATGTCATTCTGAGCTCTAAATCAAAAGTTATGGACGATTTAGTGCGGACATGTCCAATTGATCGGCCAGTTAAATGATTAAAATGATCATTGTGCTCATTATTAAAACCTCATAAGTGAAGCATAATGCACGGCATCATGCAGTTTGGGATATATTGGATTACTTGGAGACTTTTGCTTATCTATTTCAATCCTAAATTTTATCACAATATAGAAAATTGAGCTAGTTTAACATGGGCGTTGGATTCGTGTCATTTTGAGCTCTAAATCTAAACTGACGTATGATTTAGTGTTAAAATGTCAAGTTGATCGGCTAGCTAAAATGATCATTCTAAACGGATCAATGGTTCTCATTGAGTAAAGTCTAGTAAATGAATTATAATGCATTGGGATAGAATGGATTATTGGAAGCTTTATATATCATTTGATTTGAAATTTTTTCATATTATAGAAAATTGAGCTAGCATAAAGTGGGCGTTGGATTCATTGTCATTCTAAGCTCTAAATCAAAAGTTACGGACGAATTAGTGTGGACATGTCAAGTTTTTTTGGCCAGTTCAAATGATCATTCTAAGCTGATCACTGGTGCTCAATGAGTAAAAGCTTATAAATGAAGCATAATACCATCATGCAGTTTAGGATAGATTAGATTACTTGGAGGCTTTGTTGAATCTATTCCATTCCTAAATTTTGTCACATTATATAAAATTTGAGCAACCATATTCTAGGCATTGGATTCATGTCATAATGAGCTCTAAATCAAACGTTATGGACGATTTAGTGCGGACATGTCCAGTTGATCGGCCAGTTAAAATGATCATTCTAAACTGATCATTTGGTGCTCATTGATTAAAACCTAATAAGTGAAGCATAATGCATGGCATCATGCAGTTTGGGATATATTGGATTACTTGCAGGCTTTTTCCTATCTATTTCAATCCTAAATTTTGTCACGAAATAGAAAATTGATCTAGTTTAACATGGGTGTTGGATTCGTGTCATTCAGAACTCTAAATCTAAAGTGACGGGTGATTTAGTGTTGACATGTCAAGTTGATCGGCTCGCTAAAATGATCATTCTAAACTGGATCAATGGTTCCCATTGAGTAAAACTAGTAAATGGATTATAATGCATGGTATCACGCAATTTGGGATATATTGGATTACTTGGAAGCTTTGTCGTATCTATTTGATTTGAAAATTTTTCATAGTATAGAAAATTGAGCTCGCATAACATGGGCGTTGTATTAATGTCATTCTAGGCTCTAAATAAAAAGTTACGGACGAATTAGTGTGGACATTTTAAGTTGATTGGCAGTTCAAATGATCATTCTAAGCTGATCACTAATGCTCATTGAGTAAAGGCTTAGAAGTTAAGCATAATGCCATCACGCAGTTTGGGATATATTGGATTACTTGGAGGCTTTGTCGTATCTTTTTGAGTCAGAAATTTTGACACATTTTATAAATTTGAGCTAGCATATCCTGGGCGTCGTATTCATGTCATTCTGAACACTAAATCAAAAGGTATGGACTATTTAGTAGGGACATGTCAAGTTGATCGGCCAGTTAAAATGATTATTCTAAACTGATCATTGGGGGTCATTGATTAAAACCTCATAAGTGAAGCATAATGCATGGCATCACACATGTTGGGATAGATTGGATTACTTGGAGATTTTGTCGTATCTATTTCATAACTAAATTTTGTCACATTATAGAAAATTGAGATAGCATAACGTGGGCGTTGGATTCATGTCATTTTGAGCTCTAAATCAAAAGTTATGGATGATTTATTGGGGACATGTCCAGTTGATCGGCAGTAAAAATGATCATTCTAAACTGATTATTGGGGCTCATTGATTAAAACCTCATAAGTGAAGCATAGAGCATGATATCACGCAGTTTGGGATAGATTTGATTACTTGGAGGATTTGCAGTATCTATTTCATTCCAAAATTTTGTCACAATAAAGGAAACTGAGCTAGCTTAACCTATCCGTTGGATTTGTGTCATTCCGAGCTCTAAATCTGAAGTGACGGACGATTTAGTGTTGACATGTCAAGTTGATCGGCTAGCTAAAATGATCATTCTAAACGGATCAATGGTTCTCATTGAGTAAAGGCTAATAAATGAATTATAATGCATGGCATCACGCAGTTTGGATAGATTGGATTACTTGGAAGCTCTGCGTATCTATTTGATTTTGAAATTTTGTCACATTATAGAAAATTGAGCTAGATTAACATGGGCGTTGGATTCATGTCCTTCTAAGCTCTAAATCAAAAGTTACGGATGAATTAGTGTGGACATGTTAAGTTGATTGGCCAGCTCAAATGATCATTCTAAGCTGATCGATGAATCTCATTGAGTAAACACTTATAAGTGAAGCATAATGCATGGCATCACACAGTTTGGGATATATTGAATTACTTGGAGGTTTTGTCGTATTTATTTGAGTCTGAATTTTTTTCACAGTATAGAAAATTGAGCTAGCATAACGTGGGTGTTGGATTCATGTCATTATGAGCTCTAAATCAAAAGTTACGGATGATATAGAGCGGGCAAGTCAAGTTTATCGGCCAGTTAAAATGATCATTCTAAACTGATCACTGGGGCTCATTAATTAAAACCTCATAAGTGAAGCATAATGCATGGCATCACACAGTTTGGGATAGATTTGATTACATGGAGGCTTTGTCGTATCTATTTGAGTCTGAAATTTTGTCACAATATAGAAATTTGAGCTAGCATAATGTGGGAGTTGGAGTCATGTCATTCAGCGCTCTAATTCAAAAGTTATGGATGATTTAGTGCGGATATGTCCAGTTTATTGGCCAGTTATAATGATCATTCCAAAACTGATCATTGGTGCTCATTGATTAAAACATCATAAGTGAAGCATAGTGTATGGCATCATGTAGTTTGGGATATATTGGATTACTTGGAGCCTTTTTCGTATCTATTTCATTCCTAAATTTAGTCACAATATAGAATATTGAGCTAGTTTAACATGGGCGTTGGATTCGTGTCATTTTGAGCTCTAAATCTATGGTGATGGATAATTTACTTTTGACATGTCAAGTTGATCGGCTAGCTAAAAAGATCATTCTAAACGGATCAATGGTTCTCATTGAGTAAAAGCTAATAAACGAATTATAATGTATGGTATAACGCAATATGGAAAAGATTGGATTACTTGGAAGCTTTACGTATCTATTTGATTTTGAAATTTTTTCATATTATAGAAAATTGAGCTAGCATAAAGTGGGTGTTGGATTCATGTCATTCTAAGCTCTAAATCAAAAGTTACGGACCAGTAAGTGTGGACATGTCAAGTTGATTGGACAGTTCAAATGATCATTCTAAGATGATCACTGGTGCTCATTGAGTTAAGGCTTAAAATGAAGCATAATGCTTGGCATCACGTATTTTGGGATAGATTGGATTAAGTGGTGGCTTTGTCGTATTTATTTGAGTATGAAATTTTGTCACATTATAGAAAATAGAGCTAGCATAACCTGGGCGTTGGATTCATGTCATTCTAAGCAATAAATCAAAAAGTGATGGATGATTTAGTGCGGACATGTCAAGTTTATCGACTAGTTAAAATGATCATTCCAAACTGATCATTGGAGCTCATTGATTAAAACCTCATAAGTGAAGCATAATGCATGCCATCATGTAGTTTGGGATAGATTGGATTACTTGGAGATTTTGGCGTATCTATTTCATTCCTAAATTTTGTCACAATATAGAAATTTGAGCTAGCATAACGTTGGAGTTGGATTCACGTCATTCTGAGCTCTAAATCAAAAGTTATGGGCGGTTTAGTGCGGACATGTCTAGTTGATCGGCCAGTTAAAATGATCATTCTAAACTGATCATTGGTGCTCATTGATTAAAACCTCATAAGTGAAGCATAATGCATGGTATCATGCAGTTTGGGATATATTGGATTACTTGGAGGCTTTTTCGTATCTATTTCATTCCTAAATTTTGTCACAATATAAAAAATTGAGCTAGTTTCTGGGCGTTGGATTCTTGTCATTCTGAGCTCTAAATCTAAAGTGACGGATGGTTTACTTTTGATATGTCAAGTTCATCGGCTAGCTAAAATGATCATTCTAAACTGATCAATGGTTCTCATTGAGTAGAAGGTAATAAATGAATTATAGTGCATGGTGTCACGCAATTTGGGATAGATTGGATTACTTGGAAGCTTTGCGTATCTATTTCATTTCAAATTTTTTTCATATTAGAGAAAATTGAGCTAGCATAACGTGGGCGTTGGATTCATATAATTCAAAGCTCTATATCAAAAGTTACGGACGAATTAGTGTGGAAATGTCAAGTTTATTGGCCAGTTCAAATGATCATTCTAAGCTGATCACTGGTGCTCATTGAGTAAAGGCTTGTAAGTGAAGCATAATGCATGACATCACGCTGTTTGGGATAGATTGGATTACTTGGAGCCTTTGTCATATTTATTTGAGTCGATCTGAAATTTTGTCACATTATAGAAAATTAAGCTAGCATAACCTGGGCATTTGATTCATGTCATTCTGAGCTCTAAATCAAAAGTTATGGACGATTTAGTGCGGACATATCCAGTTGATCGGCCTGTTAAAATGATCATTCTAAACTGATCATTGGTGCTCATTGATTAGAACCTCATAAGTGAAGCATAATGCATGGCATCATGCAGTTTGGGATAGATTGGATTATTTGGAGGCTTTGTCTTATTTTGTTCATTCCTACATTTTGTCACAATATAGAAAATTGAGCTAGCATAACGTGGGCATTGGGCTCATGTCATTCTGAGCTCTAAATCAATAGTTATGGACGATTTAGAGCAGACATGTATAGTTGATCGGCCATTTAAAATGATCATTCTAAACTGATCATTGGTGCTCATTATTAAAACCTCATAAGTGNCTCTAAATCAAAAGTTACAGACGATTTAGTGCAGACATGTCAAGTTGATTGGCCAGTTCAAATGATCATTGTAAGCTGATCATTGGTGCTCATTGAGTAAAGGCTTATACATGAAGCATAATGCATGGCATCACATAGTTTGGGATAGATTGGGTTACTTGGAGGGTTTGTCGTATCTATTTGAGTCTAAAATTGTCACATTCTAGGTAGCATAACGTGGGCATTGTATTCATGTCATTTTGAGCTCTAAATCAAAAGCTATGGATGATTTAGTGCGGACATGTCAAGTTGATCGGTCAGTTAAAATAATCATTCTAAACTAATCAGTGGGGATCATTGACTAAAACCTCATAAGTGAAGCATAATGCATGCCATCACGCAGTCTGGGATAGATTGGATTTCTTGGAGGCTTTGTTGTATCGATTTCATTCCTAAATTTTGTCACAATATAGAAAATTGATCTAGCTTAACATGGCTGTTGGATTCGTGTCATTCTGAGCTCTAAATCTAAAGTGACCGAAAATTTAGTGTTGACATGTCAAGTTGATCGACTAGCTAAAATGATCATTCTAAACGGATCAATGGTTCTCATTGAGTAAAGGCTCATAAATGAATTATAATGCATGGCATCATGTAGTTTGGATAGATTGAATTACTTGGAGGCTTTGTCGTATCTATTTCATTCCAAAATTTGGTAACAATATAGAAAATTGAGCTAGTTTAACATGGGCGTTGGATTCGTGTCATTCCGAGCTCTAATTCTAAAGTTACAGATTATTTATTGTTGACATGTGAAGTTGATCGGCTAGCTAAAATGATTATTCTAAATTAATCAATGGTTCTCATTGAGTGAAGGCTAATAAATGAACTATAATGCATGGTATCACGCAATTTGGGATAGATTGGATTACTTGGAAGCTTTGTCGTATCTATCTGAGCCTGAAATTTTGTCATAGTATAGAAAATGGAGCTAGCATAACATGGGCGTTGCATTCGTGTCATTCTAAGCTCTAAATCAAAAGTTACGGACAATTTAGTGCGGACATGTCAAGTTGTTTGGCCAGGTAAATCGATCTTTTTAAGTTGATCATTTGGACCCATTGATTAAAACCTCATAAGTGAAGCATAATGCATGGCATCACGCAGCTTGGGATAGATTGGATTAGTTGGAGGCTTTGTCGTATCTATTTGAGTCTGAAATTTTGTCACATTATAGAAAATTGAGGTAGCATAACGTGGGCGTTGGAATCATGTCATTCTGAGTTCCAAATTAAACCTTATGGAAGATTTAGTGTGGACATTCTAAACTGATCGTTGGTGCTCATTGATTAAAACCTCATAAATGAAGCATAATGCATGGCAACACGCAGTTTGGGATATATTGGATTACTTGGAGGCTTTGTGGTATCTGTTTGAGCCTGAAACTTTGTCACTATATAGAAAATGGAGCTAGCATAACGTGGGCGTTGGATTCATGTCATTCTGAGCTCTAAATCAAAAGTAATGGACAATTTAGTGCGGATATGTCAAGTTGATCGGCCAGGTAAATCGATCTTTTTAAGTTGATCATTGGGACCCATTGATTAAAACCTCATAAGTGAAGCATAATGCATGTCATCACCATCTTGGGATAGATTGGATTAG
This sequence comes from Pugionium dolabratum, assembly GCA_018901945.1. NCBI lineage: Eukaryota > Viridiplantae > Streptophyta > Magnoliopsida > Brassicales > Brassicaceae > Pugionium > Pugionium dolabratum. The sequence goes on along the minus strand of JAEVFF010000253.1, from coordinate 575,638 downwards.
TTGGAGGCTTTGTCGTATCTATTTGAGTCTGAAATTTTTTCACATTATAGAAAATTGAGCAAGCGTAACGTGGGCGTTGGAGTCATGTCATTCTGAGCTCTAAATCAAAAGTTATGGATGATTTAGTGCGGACATGTCAAGTTGATCGGCCAGTTAAAATGATCATTCTAAACTGATCATTGGGGCTCATTGATTAAAATCTCATAAGTGAAGCATAATGCATGGCATCACGCAGATTGGGATAGATTGGATTACTTGGAAGCTTTGTCATATCTATTTCATTTCTAAATTTTGTCACAATATAGAAACTTGAGCTAAGTTAACATGGGTGTCGGATTCGTGTCATTCTAAGCTCTAAATCTAAAGTGACGGTTTATTTAGTGTTGACATGTCAAGTTGATCGGCTAGCTAAAATGGCCATTCTAAACGGATCAGTGGTTCTCATTGAGTAGAGGCTAATAAATGAATTATAATGCATGGTATCATGCAATTTGGGATAGATTGGATCACTTGGAAGCTTTGTCGTGTCTATTTGATTTTGAAAATTTGTCGTTGTATAGAAAATTGAGCTAGCATAATGTGGGCGTTGGATTCATGTCATTATGATCTCTAAATCAAAAGTTACGAACAATTTAATGCAGACATGTCAAGTTGATTGGCAAGTTCAAAGGATCATTCTAAGCTGATCACTGTTACTCATTGAGTAAAGGCTTATAACTGAAGCATAATGCATGGCATCACGCAGTTCGGGATAGATTGTATTACTTAGAGGCTTTGTCGTATCTATTTGAGTCTGAATTTGTGTCACAATATAGAAAATTGAGCTAGCATAACGTGGGCAATGGATTCCAGTCATTTTGAGGTCTAAATCAAAAGTTATGGATTATTTAGTGCGGACATGTCCAGTTGATCTGCGAGTTAAAATGATCATTCTTAACTGATTATTGGTGCTCATTTATTAAAACCTCATAAGTGAAGCATAATGCATGGTATCATGCAGTTTGGGATATATTTGATTGCTTGGAGGCTTTGTCGTATCTATTTCATTCCTAAATTTTGTCACAATATAGAAAATTGATCTAGTTTAACATGCGGTAGATTCGTGTCATTCTGACCTATAAATAAAAAGTGACAGATTATTTAGTGTTGACATGTCAAGTTGATCGGCTAGCTAAAATGATCATTCAAAACGGATCAATGGTTCTCATTGAGTAAGGACTAATAAATGAATTGTAATGCTTGGTATCACGCAATTTGGGATAGATTGGATTACTTGGAAGCTTTGTCGTATCTATTTCATTTTGAAAATTTGTCATAGTATATTAAATTGAGCTAGCATAACGTGGGCTCTGGATTCATGTCATTCTAAGCTCTAAATCAAAAGTTATGGACGAATTATTGTGGACATGTCAAGTTGATGGGTCCGTTCAAATGATCATTCAAAGCTGATCACTGGTTGTCATTGAGTTAAGGCTTTTAATTGAAGCATAATGCATGGCATCACGTAGTTTCGGATAGATTGGATTACTTGGAGGCTTTGTCGTATTTATTTTAGTGTAAAATTTTTGTCACATTATAGAAAATTGAGCTACCATAACGAGAATGTTGGATTCATGTCATTCTGACCTCTAAATCAAAAGTGATGGATGATTTAGTGTGGACATGTCAAGGTGATCGGCCAGTTAAAATGATCATTCTAAACAGATCATTGGGGATCATTGATTAAAACCTCATAAGTGAAGCATAATGCATGGCATCACGCAGTTTGGGATAGATTGGATTACTTGGAGGATTTGTCGTATCTATTTCATTCCCAAATTTTCCACGATATAGAAAATTGAGATAGCATAATGTGGGCGTTGGATTCATGTCATTCTTAGCTCTAAATCAAAGGTTATGTACGATTTAGTGTGGACTTGTCAAGTTGATCGGCCTGTTAAAATGATCAGTCTATACTGATCATTGGGGCTCATTGATTAAAACCACATAAGTGAAGCATAACGCATGACATCACACATTTTGGGATAGATTGGATTACTTGGAGGCTTTTTCGTATCTATTTCAATCCTAATTTTTTCACAATATAGAAAATTGAGCTAGTTTAACATGGGCGTTGGATTCGTGTCATTTTGAGCTCTAAATCTAAACTGACGTATGATTTAGTGTTAAAATGTCAAGTTGATCGGCTAGCAAAAATGATCATTCTAAACGGATCAATGGTTCTCATTGAGTAAAGTCTAGTAAATGAAATATAATGCATGGTATCACGCAATTTGAGATATAATAGATTATTGGGAAGCTTTGTCGTATCAATTTGATTTTGAAAATTTTTCATAGTATAGAAAATTGAGCTAGCATAACGTGGGCGTTGGATTCTTGTCATTCTAAGCTCTAAATCAAAAGTTACGGACGAATTAGTGTGGACATGTCAAGTTTTTTTGGCCAGTTCAAATGATCATTCTAAGCTCATCACTGGTGCTCATTGAGTAAAAGCTTGGAAATGAAGCATAATAACCGTCACGCAGTTTAGGATAGATTGGATTACTTGGAGGCTTTGTTGTATCTATTCCATTCCTAAATATTTGTCACATTATATAAAATTTGAGCTACCATATTCTAGGCGTTGGATTCATGTCATTCTGAGATATAAATCAAAAGTTACAGACGATTTAGTGCAGACATGTCAAGTTGATCGGCCACTTAAAATGATCATTCTAAACTTATCATTGGCGCTCATTGAATAAAACCTCATAAGTGAAGCATAATGCATGGCATCATGCAGTTTCGGATAGATTGGATTACTTGGAGGCTTTGTCGTATCTATTTCATTCCTCAATTTTGTCACAATATAGAAAATTGAGCTAGCATAACGTGGGCATTGGATTCATGTCATTATGAGCTCTAAATCAAAAGTTATGGATGATTTAGAGCGGACATGTATAGTTGATCGGCCAGTTAAAACGATCATTCTAAACTGATCATTGGTGCTCATTGATTAAAACCTCATAAGTGAATCATAATGCATGACATCCTGCGGTTTGGGATATATTGGATTACTTGGAGCATTTTTCGTATCTATTTCATTCCTAAATTTTCTCACAATATAGAAAATTGAGCTAGTTTAACAGGGGCGTTGGATTCGTGTCATTCTGAGCTCTAAATCGAAAATTGACGGATGATTGACTTTTGACATGTCAAGTTGATTTGCTAGCTAAAGTTATCATTCTAAATGGATCAATGGTTCTCATTGAGTAAAAGGTAATAAATGAATTATAACGCATGATATCACGCAATTTGGGATATAATAGATTACTTAGAAGCTTTGTGTATCTATTTGATTTTGAATTTTTTTATCATATTACTGAAAATTGAGCTCGCATAACGTGGGCGTTGGATTCATGTCATTCTTAGCTCTAAATCAAAAGTTACAGACGAATTAGTGTGGACATGTCAAGTTAATTAGACAGTTCAAATGATCATTCTAAGCTGACCATTGGTGCTCATTGAGTAAAAGCTTATAACTGAAGTATAATACCGTCACGCAGTTTAGGATAGATTGGATTACTTGGAGGCTTTGTTGTATCTATTCCATTCCTAAATTTTGTCACATTATATAAAATTTGAGCTACCATATTCTAGGCGTTGGATTCATGTCATAATGAGCTCTAAATCAAAAGTTACGGACGAATTAGTATGGACAATTCAAGTTGATTGGCTAGTTCAAATGATCATTCTAAGCTGATAACTGGTTCTCATTGAGTTAAAGCTTATAAGTGAAGCATAATGCATGGCATCACGTAGTTTGGGGGAGATTGGATTTTTTGGAGGCTTTGTCGTATTTATTTGAGTCGGAAATTTTGTCACACTATAGAAAATTGAGCTAGCAAAACCTGGGCGTTGGATTCATGTCTTTCTGAGATCTAAATCAAAAGTTATGGATGATTTAGTGCAGACATGTCAAGTTGATCGGCCACTTAAAATGATCATTCTAAACTTATCATCGGCGCTCATTGATTAAAACCTCATAAGTGAAGCAATGCATGGCATCATGCAGTTTGGGATAGATTGGATTACTTGGAGGCTTTTTCGTATCTATTTCATTCCTAAATTTTGTCACAATATAGAAAATTGAGCTAGCATAACGTGGGCATTGGATTCATGTCATTATGAGCTGTAAATCAAAAGTTATGGATGATTTAGAGCGGACATGTATAGTTGATTGGCCAGTTAAAATGATCATTCTAAACTGATCATTGGTGCTCATTGATTAAAACCTCATAAGTGAATCATAATGCATGACATCCTGCAGTTTGGGATATATTGGATTACTTGGAGCATTTTTCGTATCTATTTCATTCCTAAATTTTCTCACAATATAGAAAATTGAGCTAGTTTAACAGGGGCGTTGGATTCGTGTCATTCTGAGCTCTAAATCGAAAACTGACGGATGATTGACTTTTGACATGTCAAGTTGATTTGCTAGCTAAAGTTATCATTCTAAATGGATCAATGGTTCTCATTGAGTAAAAGGTAATAAATGAATTATAATGCATGATATCACGCAATTTGGGATAGAATAGATTACTTGGAAGCTTTGTGTATCTATTTCATTCCTAAATTTTCTCACAATATAGAAAATTGAGCTAGTTTAACAGGGGCGTTGGATTCGTGTCATTCTGAGCTCTAAATCGAAAACTTACGGATGATTGACTTTTGACATGTCAAGTTAATTTGCTAGCTAAAGTTATCAGTCTAAATTGATCAATGGTTCTCATTGAGTAAAAGGTAATAAATGAATTGTAATGCATGATATCACACAACTTGGGATAGAATAGATTACTTGGAAGCTTTGTGTATCTATTTGATTTTGAATTTTTTTATCATATTACTGAAAATTGAGCTCGCATAACGTGGGCATTGGATTCATGTCATTCTTAGCTCTAAATCAAAAGTTACAGACCAATTAGTGTGGACATGTCAAGTTAATTAGACAGTTCAAATGATCATTCTAAGCTGACCACTGGTGCTCATTGAGTAAAGGCTTATAAGTGAAACATAATGCATGGTATCACGCAGTTTGGGATATATTTGATTACTTGGAGGCTTTTGTCGTATTTGTTTGAGTCTGAAATTTTGTCACATTCTTGAAAATTGAGCTAGCATAGCGTGGGTGTTGGATTCATGTCATTCTGAGCTATAAATCAAAAGTTATGGACAATTAAGTGCAGACATGTCAAGTTTATCGGCCAGTTAAAATGATCATTCTAAACTGATCGTTGGGGCTCATTGATTAAAACCTCATAAGTGAAGCATAATGCATGGCATCACGCAGTTTGGGATAGATTGGATTTATTGGATGCTTTGTCATATCTATTTCATTCCTAAATTTTGTCACAATATAGAAAATTGGGCTTGCATAACGTGGGCGTTGGATTCATGTCATTTTGAGCTCTAAATCAAAAGTTATGGACGATTTAGTGTGGACATGTCCAATTGATCGGTCAGTTAAAATGATCATTCTAATCTGATCATTCGTGCTCATTGATTAAAACCTCATAAGTGAAGCATAATGCACGGTATCATGCAGTTTGGGATATATTGGATTACTTGGAGACTTTTGCTTATCTATTTCAATCCTAATTTATTCACAATATAGAAAATTGAGCTAGTTTAACATGGGCGTTGGATTCATGTCATTTTGAGCTCTAAATCTAAACTGACGTATGATTTAGTGTTAAAATGTCAAGTTGATCGGCTAGCAAAAATGATCATTCTAAACGGATCAATGGTTCTCATTGAGTAAAGTCTAGTAAATGAATTATAATGCATGGTATCACGCAATTTGGGATATAATAGATTATTGGGAAGCTTTGTCGTATCAATTTTATTTTGAAAATTTTTCATAGTATATAAAATTGAGCTAGCATAACGTGGGCATTGGATTCTTGTCATTCTAAGCTCTAAATCAAAAGTTACGGACGAATTAATGTGGACATGTCAAGTTTTTTTGGCCAGTTCAAATGATCATTCTAAGCTGATCACTCGTGCTCATTGAGTAAAAGCTTATAAATGAAGCATAATACCGTCATGCAGTTTAGGACAGATTGGATTACTTGGAGGCTTTGTTGTATCTATTCCATTCCTAAATTTTGTCACATTATATAAAATTTGAGCTACCATATTCTAGGCGTTGGATTCATGTCATAATGAGCTCTAAATCAAAATTTACGGACGAATTAGTATGGACATGTCAAGTTGATTGGCCAGTTCAAATGATCATTCTAAGCTGATAAATGGTGCTCATTGAGTTAAAGCTTATAAGTGAAGCATAAGGCATGGCATCACGTAGTTTGGGGTAGATTGGATTACTTGGAGGCGTTGTCGTATTTATTTGAGTGAGAAATTTTGTTACACTATAGAAAATTGAGCTAGCAAAACGTGGGCGTTGGATTCATGTCATTCTGAGATGTAAATCAAAAGTTATGGACAATTTAGTGCAGACATGTCAAGTTGATCGGCAACTTAAAATGATCATTATAAACTTATCATTGGCGCTCATTGATTAAAACCTCATAAGTGAAGCATAATGCATGGCATCATGCAGTTTGGGATAGATTTGATTACTTGGAGGCTTTTTCATATCTATTTCATTCCTAAATTTTGTCACAATATAGAACATTGAGCTAGCATAACGTGGGCATAGGATTCATGTCATTCTAAGCTCTAAATCAAAAGTTATGGATGATTTAGAGCGGACATGTATAGTTGATCGGCCATTTAAAATGATCATTCTAAACTTATCATTGGTGCTCATTGATTAAAACCTCATAAGTGAATCATAATGCATGACACCATGCAGTTTGGGATATATTGGATTACTTCGAGCATTTTTTGTATCTATGTCATTCCTAAATTTTCTCACAATATAGAAAATTGCGCTAGTTTAACAGGGGCGTTGGATTCGTGTCATTCTGAGCTCTAAATCTAAATTTGACGGATGATTTACTTTTGACATGTCAAGTTGATTTGCTAGCTAAAGTTATCATTCTAACGGATCAATTGTTCTCATTGAGTAAAAGCTACTAAATGAATTATAATGCATGATATCACACAATTTGGGATAGAATAGATTACTTGGAAGCTTTATGTATCTATTTGATTTTGAATTTTTTTTTATCATATTACTGAAAATTGAGCTCGCATAATGTGGTCGTTGGATTCATGTCATTCTCAGCTCCAAATCAAAAGTTATAGACGAATCAGTGTGGACATGTCAAGTTAATTAGACAGTTCAAATGATCATTCTAAGCTGACCACTGGTGCTCATTGAGTAAAGGTTTATAAGTGAAACATAATGCATGGTATCACGCAGTTTGGGATATATTGGATTACTTGGAGGCATCGTCGTATTTGTTTGAGTCTGAAATTTTGTCACTTTTTTGAAAATTGAGCTAGCATAACGTGGGCGTTGGATTCATGTCATTCTGAGCTATAAATCAAAATTTATGGACAATTAAGTGCAGACAGGTTAAGTTGATCCGCCAGTTAAAATGATCATTCTAAACTGATCATTGGGGCTCATTGATTAAAACCTCATAAGTGAAGCATAATGCATGGCACCACGCACTTTGGGATAGATTGGATTTATTGGATGCTTTGTCATATCTATTTCATTCCTAAATTTTGTCACAATATAGAAAATTGGGCTTGCATAACGTGGGCGTTGGATTCATGTCATTCTGAGCTCTAAATCAAAAGTTATGGACGACTTAGTGCGGACATGTACAATTGATCGGTCAGTTAAAATGATCATTTGTGCTCATTGATTAAAACCTCATAAGTGAAGCATAATGCACGGCATCATGCAGTTTGGGATATATTGGATTACTTGGAGACTTTTGCTTATCTATTTCAATCCTAAATTTTATCAAAATATAGAAAATTGAGCTAGTTTAACATGGGCGTTGGATTCGTGTCATTTTGAGTTCTAAATCTAAACTGACGTATGATTTAGTGTTAAAATGTCAAGTTGATCGGCTAGCTAAAATGATCATTCTAAACGGATCAATGGTTCTCATTGAATAAAGTCTAGTAAATGAATTATAATGCATGGTATCACGCAATTTGGGATATAATAGATTATTGGGAAGCTTTGTCGTATCAATTTGATTTTGAAAATTTTCATAGTATAGAAAATTGAGCTAGCATAACGTGGGCGTTGGATTCATGTCATTCTGAGATATAAGTCAAAAGTTATGGACAATTTAGTGCAGACATGTCAAGTTGATCGGCCACTTAAAATGATCATTCTAAACTTATCATTGGCTCTCATTGATTAAAACCTCATAAAGTGAAGCATAATGCATGGCATCATGCAGTTTGGGATAGATTGGATTACTTGGAGATTTTTTCGTATCTATTTCATAACTAAATTTTGTCACATTATAGAAAATTGAGATAGCATAAGTAGGCGTTGGATACATGTCATTCTGAGGTCTAAATCAAAAGTTATGGACGATTTATTGGGGACATGTCCAGTTGATCAGCAGTAAAAATGATCATTCTAAACTGATTATTGGGGCTCATTGATTAAAACCTCATAAGTGAAGCATAGAGCATGATATCACGCTGTTTGGGATAGATTTGATTACTTGGAGGATTTGCAGTATCTATTTCATTCCAAAATTTTGTCACAACAAAAAAAACTGAGCTAGCTTAACCTATCCGTTGGATTCGTGTCATTCAGAGCTCTAAATCTGAAGTGACGGACGGTTTAATGTTGACATGTCAAGTTGATCGGCTAGCTAAAATGATCATTCTAAACGGATCAATGGTTCTCATTGAGTAAAGGCTAATAAATGAATTATAATGCATGGTATCACGCAGTTTGGATAGATTGGATTACTTAGAAGCTCTGCGTATCTATTTGATTCTGAAATTTTGTCACATTATAGAAAATTGAGCTAGATTAACATGGGCGTTGGATTCATGTCCTTCTAAGCTCTAAATCAAAAGTTACGGATGAATTAGTGTGGACATGTTAAGTTGATTGGCCAGCTCAAATGATCATTCTAAGCTGATCGATGAATCTCATTGAGTAAACACTTATAAGTGAAGCATAATGCATGGCATCACACAGTTTGGGATATATTGAATTACTTGGAGGTTTTGTCGTATTTATTTGAGTCTGAATTTTTTTCACAGTATAGAAAATTGAGCTAGCATAACGTGGGTGTTGGATTCATGTCATTATGAGCTCTAAATCAAAAGTTTCAGATGATTTAGAGCGGGCAAGTCAAGTTTATCGGCCAGTTAAAATGATCATTCTAAACTGATCATTGGGGCTCATTAATTAAAACCTCATAAGTGAAGCATAATGCATGGCATCACGCAGTTTGGGATAGATTTGATTACATGGAGGCTTTGTCGTATCTATTTGAGTCTGAAATTTTGTCACAATATAGAAATTTGAGCTAGCATAATGTGGGAGTTGGAGTCATGTCATTCAGCGCTCTAATTCAAAAGTTATGGATGATTTAGTGTGGACATGTCCAGTTTATCGGCCAGTTATAATGATCATTCCAAAACTGATCATTGGTGCTCATTGATTAAAACCTCATAAGTGAAGCATAGTGTATGGCATCATGTAGTTTGGGATATATTGGATTACATGGAGCCTTTTTTGTATCTATTTCATTCCTAAATTTGGTCACAATATAGAATATTGAGCTAGTTTAACATGGGCGTTGGATTCGTGTCATTTTGAGCTCTAAATCTAAGGTGACGGATAATTTACTTTTGACATGTCAAGTTGATCGGCTAGCTAAAAAGATCATTCTAAACGGATCAATGGTTCTCATTGAGTAAAAGCGAATAAATGAATTATAACGCAATATGGGATAGATTGGATTACTTGGAAGCTTTATATATCTATTTGATTTTGAAATTTTTTCATATTATAGAAAATTGAGCTAGCATAAAGTGGGCGTTGGATTCATGTCATTCTAAGCTCTAAATCAAAAGTTACGGACGAGTAAGTGTGGACATGTCAAGTTGATCGGCCAGTTAAAATGATCATTCTAAACTTATCATTGGGGCTCATTGATTATAACCTCATAAGTGAAGCATAATGCATGGCATCATGCAGTTTGGGATAGATTGGATTACTTGGAGGCTTTGTCGTATCTATTTCATTCCTAAATATTTCACAATATAGAAATTGAGCTAGCATAACGTAGGCATTGGATTCATGTCATTCTGAGCTCTAAATCAAAACTTATGGACGGTTTAGTGCGGACATGTCCAGTTGATCGGCCAGTTAAAATGATCATTCTAAACTGATATTTGGTGCTCATTGATATCAGTGAAGCATAATGCATGGCATCAAACAGTTTGGGATATATTGGATTACTTGCAGTCTTTTTCCTATCTATTTCAATCCTAAATTTTGTCACGAAATAGAAAATTGATCTAGTTTAACATGGGTGTTGGATTCGTGTCATTCAGAACTCTAAATCTAAAGTGACGGGTGATTTAGTGTTGACATGTCAAGTTGATCGGCTCGCTAAAATGATCATTCTAAATGGATCAATGGTTCCCATTGAGTAAAAGCTAGTAAATGGATTATAATGCATGGTATCACGCAATTTGGGATATATTGGATTACTTGGAAGCTTTGTCGTATCTATTTGATTTGAAAATTTTTCATAGTATAGAAAATTGAGCTCGCATAACATGGGCGTTGTATTAATGTCATTCTAGGCTCTAAATAAAAAGTTACGGACGAATTAGTGTGGACATTTTAAGTTGATTGGCAGTTCAAATGATCATTCTAAGCTGATCACTAATGCTCATTGAGTAAAGGCTTAGAAGTTAAGCATAATGCCATCACGCAGTTTGGGATATATTGGATTACTTGGAGGCTTTGTCGTATCTTTTTGAGTCAGAAATTTTGACACATTTTATAAATTTGAGCTAGCATATCCTGGGCGTCGTATTCATGTCATTCTGAACACTAAATCAAAAGGTATGGACTATTTAGTAGGGACATGTCAAGTTGATCGGCCAGTTAAAATGATTATTCTAAACTGATCATTGGGGGTCATTGATTAAAACCTCATAAGTGAAGCATAATGCATGGCATCACACATGTTGGGATAGATTGGATTACTTGGAGATTTTGTCGTATCTATTTCATAACTAAATTTTGTCACATTATAGAAAATTGAGATAGCATAACGTGGGCGTTGGATTCATGTCATTTTGAGCTCTAAATCAAAAGTTATGGATGATTTATTGGGGACATGTCCAGTTGATCGGCAGTAAAAATGATCATTCTAAACTGATTATTGGGGCTCATTGATTAAAACCTCATAAGTGAAGCATAGAGCATGATATCACGCAGTTTGGGATAGATTTGATTACTTGGAGGATTTGCAGTATCTATTTCATTCCAAAATTTTGTCACAATAAAGGAAACTGAGCTAGCTTAACCTATCCGTTGGATTTGTGTCATTCCGAGCTCTAAATCTGAAGTGACGGACGATTTAGTGTTGACATGTCAAGTTGATCGGCTAGCTAAAATGATCATTCTAAACGGATCAATGGTTCTCATTGAGTAAAGGCTAATAAATGAATTATAATGCATGGCATCACGCAGTTTGGATAGATTGGATTACTTGGAAGCTCTGCGTATCTATTTGATTTTGAAATTTTGTCACATTATAGAAAATTGAGCTAGATTAACATGGGCGTTGGATTCATGTCCTTCTAAGCTCTAAATCAAAAGTTACGGATGAATTAGTGTGGACATGTTAAGTTGATTGGCCAGCTCAAATGATCATTCTAAGCTGATCGATGAATCTCATTGAGTAAACACTTATAAGTGAAGCATAATGCATGGCATCACACAGTTTGGGATATATTGAATTACTTGGAGGTTTTGTCGTATTTATTTGAGTCTGAATTTTTTTCACAGTATAGAAAATTGAGCTAGCATAACGTGGGTGTTGGATTCATGTCATTATGAGCTCTAAATCAAAAGTTACGGATGATATAGAGCGGGCAAGTCAAGTTTATCGGCCAGTTAAAATGATCATTCTAAACTGATCACTGGGGCTCATTAATTAAAACCTCATAAGTGAAGCATAATGCATGGCATCACACAGTTTGGGATAGATTTGATTACATGGAGGCTTTGTCGTATCTATTTGAGTCTGAAATTTTGTCACAATATAGAAATTTGAGCTAGCATAATCTATTTCAATTCCTAAATTTTGTCACAAATAGAAAAATTAGCTAGTTTAACATGGGCGTTGGATTCGTGTCATTCTGAGCTCTAAATCTAAAGTGACGGATGATTTACTTTTGACATGTCAAGTTGATCGGCTAGCTAAAATGATCATTCTAAACGGATCAATGGTTCTCATTGAGTAAAGGCTAATAAATGAATTATAATGCATGGTATCACGCAATTTGGGATAGATTGGATTACTTGGAAGCTTTGCGTATCTATTTGATTTCGAAAAATTTTCATATTATAGAAAATTGATGTAGCATAATGTGGGCGTTGGATTCATGTCATTCAACGCTCTATATCAAAAGTTGCGGATGAATTAGTGTGGACATGTCAAGTTTATTGGCCAGTTCAAATGATCATTCAAAGGTGATCACTGGTGCTCATTGAGTAAAGGCTTGTAAGTGAAGCATAATGCATTGTATCACACAGTTTGGGATAGATTGGATTACTTGGAGGTTTTGTCGTATTTATTTGAGTCTGAAATTTTGTCACATTGTTGAAAATTGAGCAAGCATAACGTGGGCGTTGGATTCATGTCATTCTTAGCTATAAATTAAAAGTTATGGACAATTAAGTGTGGACATGTCAAGATGATCGGCCAGTTAAAATGATCATTCTAAACTGATCATTGGGGCTCATTGATTAAAACCTCATAAGTGAAGCATAATGCACGGCATCACACAGTTTAGGATAGATTGGATTACTTGGAGGCTTTGTCGTATCTATTTCATTCCTAAATTTTGTCCCAATATAGAAAATTGAGCTAGCATAACATTGGATTCATGTTATTCTGAGCTCTAAATCAAAAGTTATGGACGATTTAGTGCGGACATGTCCATTTGATCGGCCAGTTAAAATGATCATTCTAAAATGATCATTGGTGCACATTGATTAAAACCTCATAAGTGAAGCATAATGCATGGCATCATGCAGTTTGGGATATATTGGATTACTTGGAGGCTTTGTCGTATGTTTTTGAATCTGAAATTTTGACACATTATATAAAATTGAGCTAGCATATTCTAGGCGTTGGATTCATGTCATAATGAGCTCTAAATCAAATGTTATGGACGATTTAGTGCGGACATGTCCAGTTGATCGGACAGTTAAAATGAGCATTCTAAACTAATCAATGGTGCTCATTGGTTAAAACCTCATAAGTGAAACATAATGCATGACATCATGCAGTTTGGGATATATTGGATTGCTCGGAGGCTTTGTCGTATCTAATTCATTCCTAAATTTTGTCACAATATAGAAAATTGAGCGAGTTTAACATGGGTGTTGGATTCGTGTCATTTGGAGCTGTAAATATAAAGTGACGGATGATTTACTTTTGACATGTCAAGTTGATCGCCTATCTAAAATGATCATTCTAAACGGATCAATGGTTCGCATTGTGTAAAAGCTAATAAATGAATTATAATGCATGGTATCATACAATTTGGGATAGATTGGATTAGTTGGAAGCTTTGCGTATCTATTTGAAATTGAAAAATTTTCATATTATAGAAAATTGAGCTAGCATAACGTGGGCGTTGGATTCATTTCATTCTAAGCTCTAAATCAAAAGTTACGATCGAATTAGTATGGACATGTCAAGTTGATTGGCCAGTTCAAATGATCATTCTAAGCTGATAACTGGTGCTCGTTGAGTTAAGGCTTATAAGTGAAGCATAATGCATGGCATCACGTAGTTTGGGACAGATTGGATTACTTGGAGGCTTTGTCGTACTTATTTGAGTCTGAAATTTTATCACATTATAGAAAATTGAGCTAGCATAACATGAGCGTTGGATTCATGTCATTCTGAGATATATATCAAAAGTTATGGACGATTTAGTGCGGACATGTCAAGTTGATCGGCCAGTTAAAATGATCATTCTAAACTTATCATTGGGGCTCATTGATTAAAACCTCATAAGTGAAGCATAATGCATGGCATGATGCAGTTTGGGATCGATTGGATTACTTGGAGGCTTTGTCGTATCTATTTCATTACTAAATTTTGTCACAATATAGAAAATTGAGCTAGCATAACGTGGGCATTGGATTCAAGTCATTCTGAGCTCTAAATCAAAAGTTATGGACGATTTAGAGCGGACATGTATACTTGATCGGCCAGTTAAAATGATCATTCTAAACAGATCATTGATGCTCATTGATTAAAAACTCAGAAGTGAAGCATAATGCATGACATCATGCAGTTTGGGATATATTGGATTACTTCGAGCCGTTTTCGTATCTATTTCATTTCTAAATTTTCTCACAATATAGAAAATTGAGCTAGTTTAACAGGGGCGTTGGATTCGTGTCATTCTGAGCTCTAAATCTAAAGTGACGGATGAATTAGTGTGGACATGTCAAGTTGATTGGCCAGTTCAAATGATCATTCTAAGCTGATCGATGAATCTCATTGAGTAAAGGCTGATAAGTGAAGCATAATAAATGGCATCACACAGTTCGGGATATATTGGATTATTTGGAGGTTTTTTCGTATTTATTTGAGTTTGAATTTTTTTCACAGTATAGAAAAATTAGCTAGCATAACGTGGGTATTGGATTCATGTCATTATGAGCTATAAATCAGAAGTTACAGACGATTTAGTGCGGGCAAGCCAAGTTTATCGGCCAGTTAAAATGATCATTCTAAACTGAACATTGGGGCTCATTGATTAAAACCTCATAAGTGAAGCATAATGCATGGCATCACGCAGTTTGGGATAGATTGGATTACTTGAAGGCTTTGTCGTATCTATTTTAGTCTGAAATTTTGTCACAATATAGAAAATTGAGCTACCATAACGCGGGAGTTGGAGTCATGTCATTCAGAGCTCTAAATCAAAAGTTATGGATGATTTAGTGCGGACATGTCCAGTTGATCGGCCAGTTATAATGATCATTGGTGCTCATTGATTAAAACCTCATCACTGAAGCACAGTGCATGGCATCATGTAGTTTGGGATATATTGGATTACTTGGAGCCTTTTTCGTATCTATTTCATTCCTAAATTTGGTCACAATATAGAAAATTGAGCTAGTTTAACATGGGCGTTGGATTCGTGTCCTTTTGAGCTCTAAATCTAAAGTGACTGATGATTTACCTTTGACATGTCAAGTTGATCGGCTAGCTAAAAAGATCATTCTAAACGGATCAATGGTTCTCATTGAGTAAAAGCTAATAAATGAATTATAATGTATGGTATATCGCAATATGGGATAGATTGGATTACTTGGAAGCTTTACGTATCTATTTGATTTTGAAATTTTTTCATATTATAGAAAATTGAGCTAGCATAAAGTGGGCGTTGGATTCATGTCATTCTAAGCTCTAAATCAAAAGTTACGGACGAGTAAGTGTGGACATGTCAAGTTGATTGGCCAGCTTAAATGATCATTCTAAGATGATCACTGGTGCTCATTGAGTTAAGGCTTGAAATAAAGCATAATGCTTGGCATCACGTATTTTGGGATATATTGGATTACTTGGTGGCTTTGTCGTATTTATTTGAGTCTGAAATTTTGTCACATTATAGAAAATTGAGCTAGCCTAACCAGGACGTTGGATTCATGTCATTCTAAGCTATAAATCAAAAGGTGATGGACGATTTAGTGCGGACATGTCAAGTTAATCGACCGGTTAAAATGATCATTCTAAACTGATCATTCGTGCTCATTGATTAAAACATCATAAGTGAAGCATAATGCACGGTTCATTCAGTTTGGGATATATTGGATTACTTGGAGACTTTTTCGTATCTATTTCAATCCTAAATTTTGTCACAATATAGAAAATTGAGCTCGTTTAACATGGGCATTGGATTCGTGTCATTTTGAGCTCTAAATCTAAAATGTCGGATGATTTAGTGTTAAAATGTCAAGTTGATCGGCTAGCTAAAACGATCATTCTAAATGGATCAATGGTTCTCATTGAGTAAAGTCTAGTAAATGAATTATAATGCATGGTATCACGCGATTTGGGATATAATAGATTACTTGGAAGCTTTGTCGTATCAATTCGATTTAGAAAATAATTCATAGTATAGAAAATTGAGCTACCATAACGTGGGCGTTGGATTCTTGTCATTCTAAGCTCTAAATCAAAAGTTAAGGACAAATTAGTGTGGACATGTCAAGTTTTTTGGCCAGTTCAAATGATCATTCTAAGCTGATCATTGGTGCTCATTGAGTAAAAGCTTATAAATGAAGCATAATACCATCACACAGTTTAGGATAGATTGGATTACTGTGAGGCTTTGTTGTATCTATTTCATTCCTAAATTTTGTCACATAATATAAAATTGAGCTAGCATATTCTGGGCGTTGGATTCATGTCATAATGAGCTCTAAATCAAAAGTTATGGACGATTTAGTGCGGACATATCCAGTTGATCGGCCAGTTAAAATGATCATTCTAAACTAATCATTGGTGCTCATTGATTAAAACCTCATAAGTGAAGAATAATGCATGACATCATGCAATTTGGGATATATTGGATTACTTGGAGGCTTTGTCGTATCTAATTCATTCCTATATTTTGTCACAATATAGAAAATTGAGCGAGTTTAACATGGGCGTTGGATTCGTGTCATTCTGAGCTCTAAATGTAAAGTGACGGATGATTTACTTTTGACATGTCAAGTTGATCGCCTAGCTAAAATGCTCATTCTAAACAGATCAATGGTTCACATTGAGTAAAAGCTAATAAATGAATTATAATGCATGGCATCACACAATTTGGGACAGATTGGATTAGTTGGAAAGTTTGTGTATCTATTTGATATTGAAATTTTTTCATATTATAAAAAATTGAGATAGCATAACGTTGGCGTTGGATTCATGTCTTTCTAAGCTCTAAATCAAAAGTTATGGATGAATTAGTATGGACATGTCAATTTGATTGGCCAGTTCAAATGATCATTCTAAGCTGATAACTGGTGCTCATTGATTTAAGGCTTATAAGTGGATCATAATGCTTGGCATCATGCAGTTTGGGATAGATAGGATTACTTGGAGACTTTGTCGTATTTATTTGAGTCTGAAATTTTGTAACATTATAGAAAATTGAGCTACCATAACATGGGCGTTGGATTCATGTCATTCTGAGATATAAATCAAAAGTTATGGACAATTTAGTACAGACATGTCAAGTTGATCGGCCAGTTAAAACGATCATTCTAAACTTATCATTGGGGCTCATTGATTAAAACCTCATAAGTGTAGCATAATGCATGGCATCATGCAGTTTGGGATAGATTGGATTACGTGGAGGCTTTGTCGTATCTATTTCATTCCTAAATTTTGTCACAATATAGGAAATTGAGCATGTCATTCTGAGCTCTAAATCAAAAGTTATGGACGATTTAGTGCGGACATGTCCAGTTGATCGGCCAGTTAAAATGATCAGTCTAAACTGATCATTGGTGCTCAATGACTAAAACATCATAAGTGAAGCATAATGCATGGCATCATGCAGTTTCGGATATATTGGTTTACTTGCAGGCTTTTTCCTATCTATTTCAATCCTAAATTTTGTCACGAAATAGAAAATTGAGCTAGTTTAACATGGTTGTTGGATTCGTGTCATTCAGAGCTCTAAATCTAAAGTGGCGGGTGATTTAGTGTTGACATGTCAAGTTTATCGGCTAGCTAAAATGATCATTCTAAACGGATCAATGGTTCTCATTGAGTAAAGGCTAGTAAATGGATTATAATGCATGGTATCACACAATTTGGGATATATTGGATTACTTGGAAGCTTTTTTCGTATCTATTTGATTCGAAAATTTTTCATGGTATAGAAAATTGAGCTCACATAACGTGGGCATTGAATTCATGTCATTTTAAGCTCTAAATAAAAAGTTACGGATAATTAATGTGGACATTTCAAGTTGATTGGCCAGTTCAGATGATCATTCTAAGCTGATCACTGGTGCTCATTGAGTAAAGGCTTATAAGTTAAACATAATGCCATCACGCAGTTTGTGATATATTGGATTACTTGGAGGCTTTGTCATATCTTTTTGAGTCTGAAATTTTGACACATTATATAAAATTGAGATACATATCCTGGGCGTTGGATTCATGTCATTCTGAGCTCTAAATCAAAAGGTATGGACTATTTATTAGGGACATGTGAAGTTGATCGGCCAGTTAAAATGATTATTCTAAACTGATCATTGGGGGTCATTGATTAAAACCTCATAAGTGAAGAATAATGCACGGCATCACACAGTTTTGGATAGATTGGATTACTTGGTGATTTTTTCGTATCTATTTCATAACTAAATTTTGTCACATTATAGAAAATTGAGATAGCGTAAGTGGATGTTGGATACATGTCATTCTGAGCTCTAAATCAAAAGTTATGGATGATTTATTGGGGACATGTCCAGTTGATTGGCAGTAAAAATGATCATTCTAAACTGATTATTGGGGCTCATTGATTAAAACCTCATAAGTGAAGCATAGAGCATGATATCACGCAGTTTGGGATAGATTTGATTACTTGGAGGATTTGCAGTATCTATTTCATTCCAAAATTTTGTCACAACAAAAAAAACAGAGCTAGCTTAAGCTATCCATTGGATTCGTGTCATTCTGAGCTCTAAATCTGAAGTGACGGACGATTTAATGTTGACATGTCAAGTTGATCGGCTAGCTAAAATGATCATTCTAAACGGATCAATGGTTCTCATTGAGTAAAGGCTAATAAATGAATTATAATGCATGGCATCTGGCAGTTTGGATAGATTGGATTACTTGGAAGCTCTGCGTATCTATTTGATTTTGAAATTTTGTCACATATAGAAAATTGAGCTAGATTAAAATGGCCGTTGGATTCATGTCCTTCTAAGCTCTAAATCAAAAGTCACGGATGAATTAGTGTGGACATGTCAAATTGATTGGCCAGTTCAAATGATCATTCTAAGCTGATCGATGAATCTCATAGAGTAAAGGCTTATAAGTGAAGCATAATGCATGGCATCACACAGTTCGGGATATATTGGATTATTTGGAGGTCTTGTCGTATTTATTTGAGTCTGAATTTTTTTCACAGTATAGAAAATTGAGCTAGCATAACGTGGGTGTTGGATTCATGTCATTATGAGCTCTAAATCAAAAGTTGCAGACGATTTAGTGCGGGCAAGTCAAGTTTATCGGCCAGTTAAAATGATCATTCTAAACTGATCGCTAGGGCTCATTGATTAAAGCCTCATAAGCGAAGCATAATGCATGGCATCACGCAGTTTGGGATAGATTGGAAATTTTGTAACAATATAGCAAATTGAGCTAGCATAACGTGGGAGTTGGAGTCATGTCATTCATAGCTCTAAATCAAAAGTTATGGATGATTTAGTGCGGACATGTCCAGTTGATCGGCCAGTTATAATGATCAACCCAAAACTGATCATTGGTGCTCATTGATTAAAACCTCATCAGTGAAGCATAGTGCATGGCATCATGTAGTTTGGGATATATTGGATTACTTGGAGCCTTTTTCGTATCTATTTCATTCCTAAATTTTGTCACAATATCGAAAATTGAGCTAGTTTAACATGGGCGTTGGATTCGTGTCATTTTGAGCTCTAAATCTAAAGTGATGGATGATTTACTTTTGACATGTCAAGTTGATCGGCTAGCTAAAAAGATCATTCTAAACGGATCAATGGTTCTCATTGAGTAAAAGCTAATAAATGAATTATAATGTATGGTATAACGCAATATGGGATAGATTGGATTACTTGGAAGCTTTACGTATCTATTTGATTTTGAAAATTTTTCATATTATAGAAAATTGAGCTAGCATAAAGTGGGCGTTGGATTCATGTCATTCTAAGCTCTAAATCAAAAGTTACGGACGAGTAAGTGTGGACATGTCAAGTTGATTGGACAGTTCAAATGATCATTCTAAGATGATCACTGGTGCTCATTGAGTTAAGGCTTAAAATGAAGCATAATGCTTGGCATCACGTATTTTGGGATAGATTGGTTTACTTGGTGGCTGTGTCGTATTTATTTGAGTATGAAATTTTGTATCATTATAGAAAACTGAGCTAGCATAACCTGGGCGTTCGATTCATGTCATTCTAAGCTATAAATCAAAAAGTGATGGATGATTTAGTGCGGACATGTCAAGTTTATCGACTAGTTAAAATGATCATTCCAAACTGATCATTGGAGCTCATTGATTAAAACCTCATAAGTGAAGCATAATGCATGCCATCACGTAGTTTGGGATAGATTGGATTACTTGGAGGCTTTGGCGTATCTACTTCATTCCTAAATTTTGTCACAATATAGAAATTTGAGCTAGCATAACGTCGGAGTTGGATTCATGTCATTCTGAGCTCTAAATTAAACGTTATGGGCGGTTTAGTGCGGACATTTCTAGTTGATCGGCCAGTTAAAATGATCATTCTAAACTGATCATTGGTGCTCATTGATTAAAACCTCATAAGTGAAGCATAATGCATGGTATCATGCAGTTTGGGATATATTGAATTACTTGGAGGCTTTTTCGTTTCTATTTCAATCCTAAATTTTGTCACAATATAAAAAATTGAGCTAGTTTCTGGGCGTTGGATTCTTGTCATTCTGAGCTCTAAATCTAAAGTGACAGATAGTTTACTTTTGATATGTCAAGTTCATCGGCTAGCTAAAATGATCATTCTAAACGGATCAATGGTTCTCATTGAGTAGAAGGTAATAAATGAATTATAGTGCATGGTATCACACAATTTGGGATTGGATTACTTGGAAGCTTTGCGTTGCTATTTCATTTCAAATTTTTTCATATTATAGAAAATTGAGCTAGCATAACGTGGGCGTTGGATTCATATCATACAAAGCTCTATATCAAAAGTTACGGATGAATTAGTGTGGAAATGTCAAGTTTATTGGCCAGTTCAAATGATCATTCTAAGCTGATCACTGGTGCTCATTGAGTAAAGGCTTGTAAGTGAATCATAATGCATGACATCACGCTGTTTGGGATAGATTGGATTTCTTGGAGGCTTTGTCATATTTATTTGAGTCAATCTGAAATTTTGTCACATTATAGAAAATTAAGCTAGCATAACCTGGGCATTTGATTCATGTCATTCTGAGCTCTAAATCAAAAGTTATGGACGATTTAGTGCGGACATATCCAGTTGATCGGCCTGTTAAAATGATCATTCTAAACTGATCATTGGTGCTCATTGATTAGAACCTCATAAGTGAAGCATAATGCATGGCATCATGCAGTTTGGGATAGATTGGATTATTTGGAGGCTTTGTCTTATTTTGTTCATTCCTACATTTTGTCACAATATAGAAAATTGAGCTAGCATAACGTGGGCATTGGGCTCATGTCATTCTGAGCTCTAAATCAATAGTTATGGACGATTTAGAGCAGACATGTACAGTAGATCGGCCAGTTAAAGTGATCATTCTAAACTGATCATTGGTGCTCATTGATTAAAAGCTCATAAGTGAAGCATAATGCATGACATCATGCAGTTTGGGATATATTGGATTACTTCGAGCCTTTTTCGTATCTATTTCTTTCCTAAATTTTGCCACAATATAGAAAATTGAGCTAGTTTAACATGGGTGTTGGATTCGTGTCATTCGGAGCTCTAAATCCAAAGTGACGGTTGATTTACTTTTGACATGTCAAGTGGATTTGCTAGCTAAATTGATCTTTCTAAACAGATCAATGGTTCTCATTGAGTAAAAGCTAATAAATGAATTATAATGCATGATATCACGCAATTTGGGATAGATTGGATTACTTGGAAGCTTTGTGTATCCATTTGATTTTGAAATTCTACTCATATTACAGAAAACTGAGCTCGCATAACGTGGGCGTTGGATTCATGTCGTTCTTAGCTCTAAATCAAAAGTTACAGACGAATTAGTGTGGAAATGTCAAGTTAATTGGCCAGTTGTAATGATCATTCTAAGCTGACCACTGGTGCTCATTGAGTAAAGGCTTATAAGTGGAACATAATGCATGGTTTCACGCAGTTTGGGATATATTGGATTACTTGGAGGCTTTGTCGTAATTGTTTGAGTCTGAAATTTTGTCACATTGTTGAAAATTGAGCTAGCATAACGTGGGCCTTGGATTCACGTCATTCTGAGCTATAAATCAAAAGTTATGGACAATTAAGTGCGGACATGTCAAGTTGATCGGTCAGTTAAAATGATCATTCTAAACTGATCATTGGGGCTCATTGATTAAAACCTCATAAGTGAAGCATAATGCATGGCATCACGCAGTTTGGGATAGATTGGATTAATTGGAGGCTTTGTCATATCTATTTCATCCCTAAATTTTGTCACAATTTAGAAAATTGGGCTAGCATAACGTGGGCGTTGGATTCATGTCATTTTGAGCTCTAAATCAAAAGTTATGGACAATTTAGTGCGGACATGTCCAATTGATCGGTCAGTTAAAATGATCATTCTAAACTGATCATTCGGGCTCATTGATTAAAACCTCATAAGTGAAGCATAATGCACGGCAACATGCAGATTGGGATATATTGGATTACTTGGAGACTTTTTCGTATCTATTTCAATCCTAAATTTGGTCACAATATAGAAAATTGAGCTAGTTTAACATGGGCATTGGATTTGTGTCATTTTGTGCTCTAAATCTAAACTGACGGATGATTTAGTGTTAAAATGACAAGTTGATCGGCTAGCTAAAATGATCATTCTAAACGGATCAATGGTTCTCATTGAGTAAAGTCTAGTAAATGAATTATAATGGATTGTATCACAAAAATTGGGATATAATAGATTACTTGGAAGCTTTGTCGTATCAATTTGATTTTGAAAATTTTTCATAGTATAGAAAATTGAGCTAGCATAACGTGGGCGTTGAATCTTGTCATTCTAAGCTCTA
The DNA here is from genome assembly GCA_018901945.1 of Pugionium dolabratum. NCBI lineage: Eukaryota > Viridiplantae > Streptophyta > Magnoliopsida > Brassicales > Brassicaceae > Pugionium > Pugionium dolabratum. Next base: position 552,439 of record JAEVFF010000253.1, on the reverse strand, counting down.
AATCAAAAGTTACAGACGAATTAGTGTGGACATGCCAAGTTTTTTGGCCAGTTCAAATGATCATTCTAAGCTGATCACTGGTGCTCATTGAGTAAAAGCTTATAAATGAAGCATATTACCATCACGCAGTTTAGGAGAGGTTGGATTACTTGGAGGCTTTGTTGTATCTATTTCATTCCTAACTTTTGTCACATTATATAAAATTGAGCTAGCATATCATGGGCGTTGGATTCATGTCATAATGAGCTCTAAATCAAAACTTATGGACGATTTAGTGCGGACATATCCAGTTGATCGGCTAGTTAAAATTATCATTCTAAACTAATCATTGGTGCTCATTGATTAAAACTCATAAGTGAAACATAATGCATGACATCATGAAGTTTGGGATATAATCGATTACTTGGAGGCTTTGTCGTACCTAATTCATTCCTAAATTTTGTCACAATATAGAAAATTGAGCGAGTTTAACATGGGTGTTGGATTCGTGTCATTCTGAGCTCTAAATATAAAGTGACGGATGATTTACTTTTGACATGTCAAGTTGATCGCCTAGCTAAAATGCTCATTCTAAACGGATCAATGATTCGCATTGAGTAAAAGCTAATAAATGAATTATAATGCATGGTATCACACAATTTGGGATAGATTGGATTAGTTGGAAGCTTTGCGTATCTATTTGATATTGAAATTTTTTCATATTATAGAAAATTGAGATAGCATAACGTGGGCGTTGGATTCATGTCTTTCTAAGCTCTAAATCAAAAGTTACGGACGAATTAGTATGGACATGTCAATTTGATTGGCCAGTTCAAATGATCATTCTAAGCTGATAACTGGTGCTCAATTATTTAAGGCTTATAAGTGAATCATAATGCATGGCATCATGCAGTTTGGGATAGATTGGATTACTTGGAGACTTTGTCGTATTTATTTGAGTCTGAAATTTTGTCACATTATAGAAAATTGAGCTACCATAACATGGGCGTTGGATTCATGTCATTCGTAGATATAAATCAAAAGTTATGGACGATTTAGTACAGACATGTCAAGTTAATCGGCCAGTTAAAATGATCATTCTAAACTTATCATTGGGGCTCATTGATTAAAACCTCATAAGTGAAGCATAATGCATGGCATTATGCAGTTTGGGATAGATTGGATTACTTGGAAGCTTTGTCGTATCTATTTTGATTCCTAAATTTTGTCACAATATAGAAAATTGAGTTAGTATAACGTGGGCATTGGATTCATGTCATTCTGAGCTCTAAATCAAAAGTGATGGACGATTTAGTGCGGACATGTCCAGTTGATCGGCCAGTTAAAATGATCATTCTAAACAGATCATTGGTGCTTATTGATTAAAACCTCATAAGTGAAGCATAATGCATGGCATCATGCAGTTTGGGATATATTGGATTACTTTCAGGCTTTTCCTATCTATTTCAATCCTAAATTTTGTCACGAAATAGAAAATTGAGCTAGTTTAACATGGGTGTTGGATTCGTGTCATTCAGAGCCCTAAATCTAAAGTGACGGGTGATTTAGTGTTGACATGTCACGTTTATCGGCTAGCTAAAACGATCATTCTAAACGGATCAATGGTTCTTGTTGAGTAAAGGCTAGTAAATGGATAATACTGCATGGTATCACGCAATTTGGGATATATTGTATTACTTGGAAGCTTTGTCGTATCTATTTGATTCAAAAAAATTTCATAGTATAGAAAATTGAGCTCGCATAACGTGGGCGTTGAATTCATGTCATTCTAAGCTCTAAACAAAAAGTTACGGACGAATTAGTGTGGACATTTAAAGTTGATTGGCCAGTTCAAATGATCATTCTAAGCTGCTCACTGGTGCTCATTCAGTAAAGCCTTATAAGTTAAGCATAATGCCATCACGCAGTTTGGGATATATTGGAGTACTTGGAGGCTTTGTCGTATCTTTTTGAGTCTGAAATTTTGACACATTATATAAAATTGAGCTAGCATATCCTGGGCGTTGGATTCATGTCATTCTGAGCTCTAAATCAAAAGGTATGGACTATTTATTAGGGACATGTGAAGTTGATCGGCCAGTTAAAATGATTATTCTAAACTGATCAATGGGGGTCATTGATTAAAACCTCATAAGTGAAGCATAATGCATGGCATCACACAGTTTTGGATAGATTGGATTACTTGGAGATTTTTTCGTATCTATTTCATAACTAAATTTTGTCACATTATAGAAAATTGAGATAGCATAAGTGGGCGTTGGATACATGTCATTCTGAGGTCTAAATCAAAAGTTATGGACGATTTATTGGGGACATGTCCAGTTGATCAGCAGTAAAAATGATCATTCTAAACTGATTATTGGGGCTCATTGATTAAAACCTCATAAGTGAAGCATAGAGCATGATATCACGCTGTTTGGGATAGATTTGATTACTTGGAGGATTTGCAGTATCTATTTCATTCCAAAATTTTGTCACAACAAAAAAAACTGAGCTAGCTTAACCTATCCGTTGGATTTGTGTCATTCAGAGCTCTAAATCTGAAGTGACGGACGGTTTAATGTTGACATGTCAGGTTGATCGGCTAGCTAAAATGATCATTCTAAACGGATTAATGGTTCTCATTGAGTAAAGGCTAATAAATGAATTATAATGCATGGCATCACGCAGTTTGGATAAATTGGATTACTTGGAAGCTCTGTTTATCTATTTGATTTTGAAATTTTGTCACATTATAGAAAATTGAGCTAGATTAAAATGGCCGTTGGATTCATGTCCTTCTAAGCTCTAAATCAAAAGTTACGGATGAATTAGTGTGGACATGTCAAGTTGATTGGCCAGTTCAAATGATCATTCTAAGTTGATCGATGAATCTCATTGAGTAAAGGCTTATAAGTGAAGCATAATGCATGGCATCACACAGTTCGGGATATATTGGATTATTGGGAGGTTTTGTCGTATGCATGACATCATGCAGTTTGGGATATATTGGATTACTTGGAGGCTTTGTCGTATCTAATTCATTCCTAAATTTTGCCACAATATAGCAAATTGAGCGAGTTTAACATGGGCGTTGGATTTGTTTCATTCTGAGCTCTAAATATAAAGTGACGGATGATTTACTTTTGACATGTCAACTTGATGGCCTAGCTAAAATGATCATTCTAAACGGATCAATGGTTGGCATTGAGTAACAGCTAATAAATGAATTATAATGCCTGGTATCACACAATTTGGGATAGATTGGATTAGTTGGAAGCTTTGTTTATCTATTTGATACTGAAATTTTTTCATATGATAGAAAATTGAGATAGCATAACGTGGGCGTTGGATTCATGTCATTCTAAGCTCTAAATCCAAAGTTACAGACGAATTAGTATGGACATGTCAAGTTGATTGGCAAGTTTAAATGATCATTCTAAGCTGATAACTGGTGCTCATTGATTTAAGGCTTATAAGTGAATCATAATGCTTGGCATCATGCAGTTTGGGATAGATAGGATTACTTGGAGACTTTTTCGTATTTATTTCATTCCTAAATTTTGTCACAATATAGAAAATTGAGCTAGCATAACGTGGGCATTGGATTCATGTCATTCTGAGCTCTTAATCAAAAGTTTTTGACGATTTAGTGGACATGTCAATTTGATCGGCCAGTGAAAATGATCATTCTAAACTGATCATTGGTGCCCATTGATTAAAACCTCATAAGTGAAGCATAATGCATGGCATCACGCAGTCTGGGATATATTGGATTACTTGGAGGCTTTTTCCTATCTATTTCAATCCTAAATTTTGTCACGAAATAGAAAATTGAGCTAGTTTAACATGGGTGTTGGATTCGTGTCATTCAGAGCTCTTAATCTAAAGTGACGGGTGATTTAGTGTTGATATGTCAAGTTGATCGGCTAGCTAAAATGATCATTCTAAACGGATCAATGGTTCTCATTGAGTAAAGTCTAGTAAATGAATTATAATGCATGGTATCACGCATTTTGGGATATAATAGATTACTTGGAAGCTTTTTCGTATCAATTTGATTTTGAAATTTTTTCATAGTATAGAAAATGGAGCTAGCATAACGTGGGCGTTGGATTCTTGTCATTCTAAGCTCAAAATCAAAAGTTACGGATGAAATAGTATGGACATGTCAAGTTTTTTGGCCAGTTCAAATGATCATTCTACGCTGATCACTGATGCTCATTGAGTAAACGCTTATAAATGAAGCATAATACCATCACACAGTTTAGGATAGATTGGATTACTTGGAGGCTTTGTTGTATCTATTTCATTCCTAAATTTTGTCACAATATCGAAAATTGAGCTAGTTTAACATGGGCGTTGGATTCGTGTCATTTTGAGCTCTAAATCTAAAGTTATGGACGATTTAGTACAGACATGTCAAGTTAATCGGCCAGTTAAAATGATCATTCTAAACTTATCATTGTGGCTCATTGATTAAAACCTCATAAGTGAAGCATAACGCATGGCATCATGCAGTTTTGGATAAATTGAATTACTTGGAGGCTTTGTCGTATCTATTTCATTCCTAAATTTTGTCACAATATAAAAAATTGAGCTAGCATAACGTGGGCATTGGATTCATGTCATTCTGAGCTCTTAATCAAACGTTATGGACGATTTAGTGCGGACATGTCCAGTTGATCTACCAGTTAAAATGATCATTCTAAACTGATCATTGGTGCCCATTGATTAAAACCTCATAAGTGAAGCATAATGCATGGGATCATGCAGTTTGGGGTATCTTGGATTACTTGGAGGCTTTTTCCTATCTATTTCAATCCTAAATTTTGTCACAAAATAGAAAATTGAGCTAGTTTAACGTGGGTGTTGGATTCGTGTCATTCAGAGCTCTAAATCTAAAATGACGGGTGATTTAGTGTTGATATGTCAAGTTGATCGGCTAGCTAAAATTATCATTCTAAACGGATCAATGGTTCTCATTGAGTAAAAGTCTTGTAAATGAATTATAATGCATGGTATCACGCAATTGGGGATATATTAGATTACTTGGAAGCTTTGTCGTATCAATTTGATTTTGAAATTTTTTCATAGTATAGAAAATTGAGCTAGCATAACGTGGGCGTTGGATTCTTGTCATTCTAAGCTCTAAATCAAAAGTTACGGACGAATTAGAGTGGACATGTCAAGTTTTTTGGCCAGTTCAAATGATTATTCTAAGCTGATCACTGTTGCTCATTGAGTAAAAGCTTATAAATGAAGCATAATACCATCACGCAGTTTAGGATAGATTGGATTACTTGGAGGCTTTGTCGTATCTTTTTGAGTTTGACATTTTGACACATTATATAAAATTGAGCTAGCATATCCTGGGCATCGGATTCATGCCATTCTGAGCTCTAAATCAAAAGGTATGGACTATTTAGTCGGGACTTGTTAAGTTGATCGGCCAGTTAAAATGATTATTCTAAACTGATCACTGGGGGTCATTGATTAAAACCTCATAAGTGAAGCATAATGCATGGCATCACACAGTTTGGGATATATTGGATTACTTGAAGATTTTGTCATATCTATTTCATAACTAAATTTTGTCACAATATAGAAAATTGAGATAGCATAACGTGGGCGTTGGATTCATGTCATTCTGAGCTCTAAATCAAAAGTTATGGACCATTTATTGGGGACATCTCCAGTTGATCAGCAGTAAAAATGACCATTCTAAACTGATTATTGGGGCTCATCGATTAAAACCTCATAAGTGAAGCATAGATCATGATATCACGTAGATTGGGATAGATTTGATTTCTTGGAGGATTTGCAGTATCTATTTCTTTCCAACATTTTGTCACAATATAGAAAACTGAGCTAGCTTAACCTATCCGTTGGATTCGTGTCATTCTGAGTGCTAAATCTGAAATGATGGACGATTTATTTTTTACATGTCAAGTTGATCGGCTAGCTAAAATGATCATTCTAAACGGATCAATGGTTCTCATTGAGTAAAGGCTAATAAATTAATTATAATGCGTGGCATCACATGGAAGTTTGGATAGATTGGATTACTTGGAAGCTCTGCGTATCTATTTGATTTTGAAATTTTGTCACATTATAGAAAATTGTGCTAGATTAACATGGGCGTTGGATTCATGTCCTTCTAAGCTCTAAATCAAAAGTTACGGATGAATTAGTGTGGATATGTGAAGTTGATTGGCCAGTTCAAATGATCATTCTAACCTGATAAATGAATCTCATTGAGTAAAGGCTTATAAGTGAAGCATAATGCATGGCATCACGCAGTTCCGGATATATTGGATTATTTGGAGGTTTTGTCGTATTTATTTGAGTCTGAAATTTTTTCACAGTATAGAAAATTTAGCTAGCATAACGTGGGTGTTTGATTCATGTCATTATGAGCTCTAAATCAAAAGTTACAGACGATTTAGTGCGAACAAGTCAAGCTGATCGGCCAGTTAAAATAATCATTCTAAACTGATCATTGGGGCTCATTGATTAAAACCTCATAAGTGAAGCATAATGCATGGCATTACGCAGTTTGGGATAGATTAGATTATTTGAAGGCTTTGTTGTATCTATTTGAGTCTCAAATTTTGTCACAGTATAGAAAATTGAGCTAGCATAACGTGGGCGTTGGAGTCATGTCATTCAGAGCTCTAAATCAAAAGTTATGGATGATTTAGTGTGGACATTTCCAGTTGATCGGCTAGTTATAATGATCATTCTAAACTTATCATTGGTGCTCATTGATCAAAACCTCATAAGTGAAGCATAGTGCATGGCATCATGCAGTTTGGGATATATTGGATTACTTGGAGCCTTTTTCGTATCTATTTCATTCCTAAATTTGGTCACAATATAGAAAATTGAGCTAGTTTAACATGTGCGTTAGATTTCTGTCATTTTGAGATCTAAATCTAAAGTGACGGATGATTTACTTTTGACATGTCAAGTTGATCGGCTAGCTAAACTGATCATTCTAAACGGATCAATGGTTCTCATTGAGTAAAAGCTAATAAATGAATTATAATGTATGGTATCACGCAATATGGGATAGATTGGATTACTTGGAAGGTTTACGTATCTATTTGATATTGAAATTTTTTTCGTATTATAGAAAATTGAGCCAGCATAAAGTGGGCATTGGATTCATGTCATTCTAAGCTCTAAATCAAAAGGTACGGACGAATAAGTGTGGACATGTCAAGTTGATTGGCCAGTTCAAATGATCATTCTAAGATGATCACTGGTGCTCATTGAGTTAAGGCTTATAATGAAGCATAATGCATGGCGTCACATAGTTTGGGATAGATTGGATTACTTGGTGGCATTGTCGTATTTATTTGAGCCTGAAATTTTGTCATATTATAGAAAATTGAGCTAGCATAACCTGGGCGTTGGATTCATGTCATTCTAAGCTATAAATCAAAAAGTGATGGACGATTTAGTGCGGACATGTCAAGTTGATCAACCAGTTAAAATGATCATTCAAAACTGATCATTGGGGCTCACTGATTAAAACCTCATAAGTGAAGCATAATGCATGGCATCATGCAGTTTGGGATAGATTGGACTACTTGGAGGCTTTGTTGTTTCTATTTCAATATAGAAAATTGAGCTAGGATAATGTTGGCTTTGGATTCATGTCATTCTGAGCTCTAAATCAAAAGTTATGGGCGTTTAGTGCGGACATATCTAGTTGATCGGGCAGTTAAAATGATCATTATAAACTGATCATTGGTGCTCATAGATTAAAACCTCATAAGTGAAGCACAACGCAGGGTATCATGCAGTTTGGGATATATTGGATTACTTGGAGGCTTTTTCGTATCTATTTCATTCCTAAATGTTGTCACAATATAGAAAATTGAGCTAGTTTAACATGGGCTTTGGATTCTTGTCATTCTGAGCTCTAAATCTAAAGTGACGGATGGTTTACTTTTGACATGTCAAGTTCATCGGCTAGCTAAAATGATCATTCTAGATGGAGCAATGGTTCTCATTGAGTAGAAGGTAATAAATGAATTATAATGCATGGTATCACGCAATTTGGGATAAATTGGATTACTTGGAAGCTTTGCGTATCTATTTCATTTCAAAAAAATTTCATATTATAGAAAATTGAGCTAGCATAACGTGGGCGTTGGATTCATGTCATTCAAAGCTCTATATCAAAAGTTACGGACGAATTAGTGTGGACATGTCAAGTTTATTGGCCAGTTCAAATGATCATTCTAAGCTGATCACAGGTGCTCATTGAGTAAAGGCTTGTAAGTGAAGCATAATGCATGGCATCACACTGTTTCGGATAGATTGGTTTCCTTGGAGGCTTTGTCGTATTTATTTGAGTCGATCTGAAATTTTGTAATATTATAAAAAATTGAGCTAGCATAACCTGGGCGTTGGATTCATGTCATTCTCAGTTCTAAATCAAAAGTTATGGACGATTTAGTGTGGACATATCCGGTTGATCGGCCTGTTAAAATGATCATTCTAAATTGATCATTGGTGCTCATTGATTAAAACCTCATAAGTGAAGCATAATGCATGGCATCATGCAGTTTGGGATATATTAGATTACTTGAAGACTTTTTCGTATCTATTTCATTCCTAAATTTTGTCACAATATAGAAAATTGAGATAGTTTAACATGGGTGTTGGATTCGTGTCATTCTGAGCTCTAAATCTAAAGTGACGGATGATATACTTTTGACATGTCAAGTTGATTGGCTAGCTAAAATGATCATTCTAAACGCATCAATGGTTCTCATTGAGTAAAGGCTAATAAATGAATTATAATGCATGGTATCACGCAATTTGGGATAGTTTGGATTACTTGGAAGCTTTGCGTATTTATTTGATTTTGAAATTTTATCTTATTATAGAAAATTGAGCTAGCATAACGTGGACGTTGGATTCATGTCATTCTAAGCTCTAAATCAAAAGTTACGGACAAATTAGTGTGGACATGTCAAGTTGATTGGCAAGTTCAAATGATCATTCTAAGATGATCACTGGTACTCATTGAGTAAAGGCTAATAAGTGAAACATAATGTATGGCATCACGCAGTTTGGGATAGATTGGACTACTTGGAGGCTTTGTCGTATCAATTTGAGTCTGAAATTTTGTCACATTACAGAAAATTGATCTAGCATAACCTTTTTATTGGATTCATGTCATTTTGAGCTTTAAATCAAAACATATGGACTATTTAGTGCGAACATGTCAAGTTGATCGGCCAGTCAAAATGATCATTCTAAACTGATCATTGGGGCTCATTTGGGATCATTAATTAGAACCTCATAACTGACGCAAAATGCATGGCATCACGCAGATTGGGAAGATTGGATTACTTGGGAGTTTTGTCGTATCTATTTCATAACTAAATTTTGTCACAATATAGAAAATTGAGCTAGCATAACGTGGGCATTGGATTCATGTCATTCTGAGCTCTAAATCAAAAGTTATGGATGAGTTAGTGCGGACATGTCCAGTTGATCAGCCAGTTAAAATTATCATTCTAAACTGATCATTAGAGCTCATTGATTAAAACCTCATAAGTGAAGCATAGAGCAAGAAATCACGCAGTTTATGATAGATTTGATAACTTAGAGGCTTTGTCGTATCTATTTCATTCCTAAATTTTGTCACAATATTGAAAATTGAGCTAGATTAACATGGCCATTGGATTCGTGTAATTCCGAGCTCTAAATCTGAAGTGACGGACGATTTAGTGTTAAAATGTCAAGTTGATCGGCTAGCTAAAATGATCATTCTAAACGGATCAATGGTTCTCATTGAGTAAAGGCTAATAAATGAATTATAATGTCTGGCATCACACAGTTTGGAAAGATTGAATTACTTGGAAGCTTTGCGTATCTATATGATTTTGAAATTTTGTCACTATATAGAAAATTGAGCTAGATTAGCATAGACGTTGGATTCTTGTCATTCTAAGCACTAAATCAAAAGTTACGGATGCATTAGTGTGGACATGTCAAGTTAATTGGCCAGTTCAAATGATCATCCTAATCTAATCGATGAATCTCATTGAGTAAAGGCTTATAAGTGAAGCGTAATGCATGGCATCACGCTGTTTGGGAAAGATTGGACTATTTGGTGGCTTTGTCGTATTTATTTGAGTCTGAAACCTTTTTATAACCTAGAAAATTAGGCTTGCATAACGTGTGTGTTGGATTCATGTCATTATGAGCTCTAAATCAAAAGTTACGGACGATTTAGTGCGGACATTTCAAGTTAATCAGCCAGTTAAAATGATCATTCTAAACAGATCATTGGGGCTCATTGATTAAAACCTCATAAGTGAACCATAATGCATGGCATCACGCAGTTTGGGATGGATTGGATTACTTGGAGGCTTTGTCGTATCTATTTGAGTATGAAATTTTGTAACAATATAGAAAATTAGGATAGCATAACATTGGCATTGGAGTCATGTCATTCTCAGCTCTAAATCAAAAATTATGGACGATTTAGTGCGGACATGTCCAGTTGATCGGCCCGTAATGATCATTCTAAACTGATCATTGGTGCTCATTGATTAAAACCCCATAAGTGAAGCATAATGCATGGCATCATGGAGTTTGGGATATATTGGATTACTTGGAGGCTTTGTCGTATCTATTTGAGTATGAAATTTTGTTACAATATAGAAAATTAGGATAGCATAACATTGGCATTGCAGTCATGTCATTCTCAGCTCTGAATCAAAAATTATGGACGATTTAGTGCGGACATGTCCAGTTGATCGGCCCATAATGATCATTCTAAACTGATCATTGGTGCTCATTGATTAAAACCCCATAAGTGAAGCATAATGCATGGAATCATGGAGTTTGGGATATATTGGATTACTTGGAGGCTTTTTCGTATCTATTTCATTCCTAAATTTTGTCAAAATATAGAAAATTGAGCTAGTATAACATGGGTGTTGGATTCGTGTCATTCTGAGCTCTAAATCTAAAGTGACGGATGATTTTATTTGGACATGTCAAGTTGATCGGCTAGCTAAAATTATCATTCTAAACGGTTCAATGGTTCTCATTGAGTAAAAGCTGATATATGAATTAAAATGCATGGTATCACGTAATATGGGATAGATTGGATTACTAGGAAGCTTTGCGTATCTATTTGATTTTGAATTTTTTTCGTATTATAGAAAATTGAGCAAGCATAAAGTGCGCATTGGATTCATGTCATTCTAAGCTCTAAATCAAAAGTTACGGATGAATAAGTGTGGACATGTCAAGTTGATTGGCCAGTTCAAATGATCATTCTAAGATGATTACTGGTGCTCATTGAGTTAAGGATTATAATGAAGCATAATGTATAGCGTCACGTAGTTTGGGATATATTGGATTACTTGGTGGCATTGTCGTATTTATTTGAGTCTGAAATTTTGTCACATTATAGAAAATTGAGCTAGCATAACCTGGGCGTTGGGTTCATGTCATTCTAAGCTATGAATAAAAAAGTGATTTTCGATTTAGTGCGGACATGTCAAGTTGATCAACCAGTTAAAATGATCATTCCAAACTGATCTTTGGGGCTCACTGATTAAAACCTCATAAGTGAAGCATAATGCATGGCATCACGCAGTTTCGGATAGATTGGAGTACTTGGAGGCTTTGTCGTATCTATTTCATTCCTAAATTTTGTCACAATATAGAAAATTGAGCTAGCATAGTGTTGGCGTTGGATTCATGTCATTCTGAGCTATAAATCAAAAGTTATGGGCGATTTAGTGCGGACATGTCTAGTTGATCGGGCAGTTAAAATGATCATTATATACTGATCATTGGTGCTCATAGATTAAAATCTCATAAGTGAAGCATAATGCATGGTATCATGCAGTTTAGGATATATTGGATTACTTGGAGGCTTTTTCGTATCTATTTCATTCCTAAATTTTGTCACAATATAGAAAATTGAGCTAGTTTAACATGGGCGTTGGATTCTTATCATTCTGACCTCTAAATCTAAAGTGACGGATGGTTTATTTTTGACATGTCAAGTTCATCGGCTAACTAAAATGATCATTCTAAATGGAGCAATGGTTCTCATTGAGTTGAAGGAAACAAATGAATTATAATGCATGGTATCACGCAATTTGGGATAAATTGGATTACTTGGAAGCTTTGCGTATCTATTTCATTTCAAAAAAAATTCATATTATAGAAAATTTAGCTAGCACAATGTGGGCGTTGGATTCATGTCATTCAAAGCTCTATATCAAAAGTTACAAACGAATTAGTGTGGACATGTCAAGTTTATTGGCCAGTTCAAATGATCATTCTAAGCTGATCACTGGTGCTCGTTGAGTAAAGGCTTGTAAGTGAAGCATAATGCATGGCATCACACTGTTTACTTGGAGGCTTTGTCGTATTATTTGAGTCTGAAATTTTGTCACATTATAGAAAATTGAGCTAGCATAACCTGGGCGTTGGATTCATGTCATTCTGATAAATCAAAAGTTATGGACTATTTAGTGCGGACATTTCAGTTGATCGGCCTGTTAAAATGATCATTCTAAATTGATCATTGGTGCTCATTGATTAAAACCTCATAAGTGAGCATAATGCATGGCATCATGCAGTTTGGGATATATTGGATTACTTGGTATCTATTTCATTCCTAAATTTTGTCACAATATAGAAAATTGAGCTAGTTTAACATGGGCGTTGGATTCGTATCATTCTGAGCTCTAAATCTAAAGTGACGGATGATTTACTTTTGACATGTCAAGTTGATCGGCTAGCTAAAATGATCATTCTAAACGGATCAATGGTTCTCATTGAGTAAAGGAAATAAATGAATTATAATGCATGGTATCACGCAATTTGGGATAGATTGGATTACTTGGAAGCTTTGCGTATCTATTTGATTTGAAATTTTTCATATTATAGAAAATTGAGCTAGCATAACGTGGGCGTTGGATTCATGTCATTCTAAGCTCTAAATCAAAAGTTACAAACGAATTAGTGTGGACATGTCAAGTTGATTGGCCAGTTCAAATGATCATTCTAAGCTGATCACTGGTGCTCATTGAGTAAAGGCTTATAAGTGAAGCATAATGCATGGCATCACGCTAGTTTACTTGGAGGCTTTGTCGTATCTATTTGAGTCTGAAATTTTGTCACATTATAGAAAATTGAGCTAGCATAACCTGTTTGTTGGATTAATGTCATTTTGAGTTTTAAATCAAAACATATGGACTATTTACTGCGGACATGTCAAGTTGATCGGCCAGTTAAAATGATCATTCTAAACTGATCATTAGGGCTCATTTGGGCTCATTGATTAAAACCTCATAACTGACGCATAATGCATGGCATCACGCAGATTGGGATAGATTGGTTTACTTGGAGGTTTTTCGTATCGATTTCATAACTAAATTTTGTCACAATATAGAAAATTGAGTAGCATAACGTGGGCGTTGGATTCATGTCATTCTGAGCTCTAAATCAAAAGTTATGGATGATTTAGTGCGGACATGTCCAGTTGATCGGCCAGTTAAAATTATCATTCTAAACTGATCATTAGAGCTCATTGATTAAAACCTCATAAGTGAAGCATAGAGCATGAAATCACGCAGTTTGGGATAGATTTGATTACTTAGAGGCTTTGTCGTATCTATTTCATTCCTAAATTTTGTCACAATATAGAAAATTGAGCTAGATTAACATGGCCGTTGGATTCGTGTAATTCCGAGCTCTAAATCTGAAGTGACGGACGATTTAGTGTTAACATGTCAAGTTGATCGGCTAGCTAAAATGATCATTCTAAACGGATCAATGGTTCTCATTGAGTAAAGGCTAATAAATGAATTAAAATGTTTGGCATCACGCTGTTTGGAAAGATTGAATTACTTGGAAGCTTTGCGTATCTATTTGATTTTGAAATTTTGTCACTATATAGAAAATTGAGCTAGCTTAGCATAGACTTTGGATTCTTGTCATTCTAAGCTCTAAATCAAAAGTAACGGATGCATTAGTGTGGACATGTCAAGTTGATTGGCCAGTTCAAATGATCATCCTAATCTAATCGATGAATCTCATTGAGTAAACGCTTATAAGTGAAGCATAATGCATGGCATCAAGCTGTTTGGGATAGATTGGATTATTTGGTGGCTTTGTCGTATTTATTTGAGTCTGAAACCTTTTCATAGCCTAGAAAATTGGGCTAGCATAATGTGTGTGTTGGATTCATGTCTTTATGAGCTCTAAATCAAAAGTTACGGACGATTTAGTGCGGACATTTCAAGTTGATCGACCAGTTAAAATGATCATTCTAAGCAGATCATTGGGGCTCATTAATTAAAACCTCATAAGTGAACCATAATGCATGGCATCACGCAGTTTGGGATAGATTGGATTACTTGGAGGCTTTGTCATATCTATTTGAGTCTGAAATTTTGTTACAATATAGAAAATTGAGATAGCATAACATTGGCGTTGGAGTCATGTCATTCTTAGCTCTAAATCAAAAATTATGGACGATTTAGTGCGGACATGTCCAGTTGATCGGCCCGTAATGATCATTCTAAACTGATCATTGGTGCTCATTGATTAAAACCTCATAAGTGAAGCATAATGCATGGCATCATGGAGTTTGGATATATTGGATTACTTGGAGGCTTTTTCGTATCTATTTCATTCCTAAATTTTGTCACAATATAGAAAATTGAGCTAGTTTAACATGGGTGTTGGATTCGTGTCATTCTGAGCTCTAAATCTAAAGTGACGGATGATTTTATTTTGACATGTCAAGTTGATCGGCTAGCTAAAATTATCATTCTAAACGGTTCAATGGTTCTCATTGACTAAAAGCTGATATATGAATTAAAATGCATGGTATCACGCAATATGGGATAGATTGGATTACTAGGAAGCTTTGCGTATCTATTTGATTTTGAAATTTTTTCGTATTATAGAAAATTGAGCAAGCATAAAGTGCGCATTGGATTCATGTCATTCTAAGCTCTAAATCAAAAGTTACAGATGAATAAGTGTGGACATGTCAAGTTGATTGGCCAGTTCAAATGATCATTCTAAGATGATCACTGGTGCTCATTGAGTTAAGGCTTATAATGAAGCATAATGCATAGCGTCACGTAGTTTGGGATAGATTGGATTACTTGGTGGCATTGTCGTATTTATTTGAGTCTGAAATTTTGTCACATTATAGAAAATTGAGCTAGCATAACCTGGCGTTGGATTCATGTCATTCTAAGCTATAAATCAAAAAGTGATGGACGATTTAGTGCGGACATGTCAAGTTGATCAACAGTTAAAATGATCATTCCAAACTGATCATTGGGGCTCACTGATTAAAACCTCATAAGTGAAGCATAATGCATGGCATCACGCAGTTTCGGATAGATTGGACTACTTGGAGGCTTTGTCGTATCTCTTTCATAACTAAATTTTGTCACAATATAGAAAACTGAGATAGCATAACGTGGGCATTGGATTCATGTCATTCTGAGCTCTAAATCAAAAGTTATGGACAATTTATTGGGGACATCTCCAGTTGATCAGCTGTAAAAATGATCATTCTAAACTGATTATTGGGGCTCATCGATTAAAACCTCATAAGTAAAGCATAGAGCGTTACATCATGTAGTTTGGGATAGATTTGATTACTTGGAGGATTTGCAGTCTCTATTTCATTCCAAAATTTTGTCACAGTATAGAAAACTGAGCTAGCTTAACCTATCCGTTGGATTCGTGTCATTCTGAGTTCTAAATCTGAAATGACGGACAATTTATTGTTGACATGTCAAGTTGATCGGCTAGCTAAAATGATCACTCTAAACGGATCAATGGTTCTCATTGAGTAAAGGCTAATAAAATAATTATAATGCATGGCATCACGTAGTTTGGATAGATTGGATTACTTGGAAGCTCTGCGTATCTATTTGATTTTGAAATTTTGTCACATTATTGAAAATTGTGCTAGATTAACATGGGCGTTGGATTCATGTCCTTCTAAGCTCTAAATCAAAAGTTACGGATGAATTAGTGTGGACATGTCAAGTTGATTGGCCAGTTCAAATGATCATTCTAACCTGATCGATGAATCTCATTGAGTAAAGGCTTATAAGTGAAGCATAATGCATGGCATCACGCAGTTCTGGATATATTGGATTATTTGGAGGTTTTGTCGTATTTATTTGAGTCTGAAATTTTTTTCACAGTATAGAAAATTTAGCTAGCATAACGTGGGTGTTGGATTCATGTCATTATGAGCTCTAAATCAAAAGTTACATACGATTTTGGTGCGAACAAGTCAAGTTGATCGGCTAGTTAAAATAATCATTCTAAACTGATCATTGGGGCTCATTGATTAAAACCTCATAAGTGAAGCATAATGCATGGCATTACGCAGTTTCGGATAGATTGGATTATTTGAAGGCTTTGTCGTATCTATTTGAGTCTAAAATTCTTTCGCAATATAGAAAATTGAGCTAGCATAACGTGGGCGTTGGAGTCATGTCATTCAGAGCTCTAAATCAAAAGTTATGGATGATTTAGTGCGGACATATCCAGTTGATCGGCTAGTTATAATGATCATTCTAAACTTATCATTGGTGCTCATTGATCAAAACCTCATAAGTGAAGCATAGTGCATGGCATCATGCAGTTTAGGATATATTGGATTACTTGGAGCCTTTTTCGTATCTATTTCATTCCTAAATTTGGTCACAATATAGAAAATTGAGCTAGTTTAACATGTGCGTTGGATTTGTGTCATTTTGAGGTCTAAATCTAAAGTGACGGATGATTTACTTTTGACATGTCAAGTTGATCGGCTAGCTAAACTGATCATTCTAAACGGATCAATGGTTCTCATTGAGTAAAAGCTAATAAATGAATTATAATGTATGGTGTCACGCAATATGGGATAGATTGGACTACTTTGAAGGTTTACGTATCTATTTGATATTGAAATTTTTTTTGTATTATAGAAAATTGAGCAAGCATAAAGTGGGCATTGGATTCATGTCATTCTAAGCTCTAAATCAAAAGTTACGGACGAAAAAGTGTGGACATGTCAAGTTGATTGGCCAGTTCAAATGATCATTCTAAGATGATCACTGGTGCTCATTGAGTTAAGGCTTATAATGAAGCATAATGCATGGCGTCACGTAGTTTGGGATAGATGGGATTACTTGGTGGCATTGTCGTACTTATTTGAGTCTGAAATTTTGTCACATTATAGAAAATTGAGCTAGCATAACCTGGGTGTTGGATTCATGTCATTCTAAGCTATAAATCAAAAAGTGATGGACGATTTAGTGCAGACATGTCAAGTTGATCAACCAGTTAAAATGATCATTCCAAACAGATCATTGGGGCTCACTGATTAAAACCTCATAAGTGAAGCATAATGCATGGCATCATGCAGTCTGGGATAGATTGGACTACTTGGAGGCTTTGTCGTATCTATTTCAATATAGAAAATTGAGCTAGCATAATGTTGGCTTTGGATTCATGTCATTCTGAGCTCTAAATAAAAAGTTATGGGCGTTTAGTGCGGACATATCTAGTTGATCGGGCAGTTAAAATGATCATTATAAACTGATCATTGGTGCTCATAGATTAAAACCTCATAAGTGAAGCGTAACGCATGGTATCATGCAGTTTGGGATATATTGGATTACTTGGAGGCTTTTTCATATCTATTTCATTCCTAAATTTTGTCACAATATAGAAAATTGAGCTAGTTTAACATGGGCGTTGGATTCTTGTCATTGTGAGCTCTAAATCTAAAGTGACGGATGGTTTACTTTTTACATGTCAAGTTCATCGGCTAGCTAAAATGTCATTCTAAACGGAGCATTGGTTCTCATTGAGTAAAAGGTAATAAATGAATTATAATGCATGGTATCACGCAATTTGGGATAAATTGGATTACTTGGAAGCTTTGCGTATCTATTTCATTTCAAAATTTTGTCATATTATAGAAAATTGAGCTAGCATAACGTGGGTGTTAGATTCATGTCATTCAAAGCTCTATATCAAAAGTTACGGACGAATTAGTGTGGACATGTCAAGTTTATTGGCCAGTTAAAATGATCATTCTAAGCTGATCACAGGTGCTTATTGAGTAAAGGCTAATAAATGAATTATAATGCATGGTATCACGCCATTTGGGATAGTTCGGATTACTTGGAAGCTTTGCGTATTTATTTGATTAGGAAATTTTATCTTATTATAGAAAATTGAGCTAGTATAACATGGGCGTTAGATTCATGTCATTCTAAGCTCTAAATCAAAAGTTACGGACGAATTAGTGTGGACATGTCAAGTTGATTGAAAAGTTCAAATGATCATTCTAAGGCGATCACTGGTGCTCATTGAGTAAAGGCTAATAAGTGAAACATATGGCATCACGCAATTTGGGATAGATTGGACTACTTGGAGGCTTTGTCGTATCTATTTGAGTCTGAAATTTTGTCACATTACTGAAAATTGATCTAGCATAACCTGTTCGTTGGTTTCATGTCATTTTGAGCTTTAAATAAAAACATATGGACTATTTAGTGCAAACATGTCAAGTTGATCGGCCAGTTAAAATGATCATTCTAAACTGTTCATTGGGGCTCATTTGGGCTCATTAATTAGAACCTCATAACTGACGCATAATGCATGGCATCACGCAGATTGGGATAGATTGGATTACTAGGGAGTTTGTCGTATCTATTTCATAACTAAATTTTGTCGCAATATAGAAAATTGAGCTAGCATAACGTGGGCGTTGGATTCATGTCATTCTGAGCTCTAAATCAAAAGTTATGGATGAGTTAGTGCGGACATGTCCAGTTGATCGGCCCGTAATGATAATTCTAAACTGATCATTGGTGCTCATTGATTAGAACCTCATAAGTGAAGCATAATGCATGGCATCATGGAGTTTGGGATATATTGGATTACTTGGAGTCTTTTTCGTATCTATTTCATTACTAAAATTTGTCACAATATAGAAAATTGAGCTAGGTTAACATGGGTGTTGGATTCTTGTCATTCTGAACTCTAAATCTAATGTGACGGATGATTTACTTTTGATATGTCAAGTTGATCGGCTAGCTAAAATTATCATTCGAAACGTTTCAATGGTTCTCATTGAGTAAAAGCTGATATATGAATTATAATGCATGGTATCACGCAATATGGGATAGATTGGATTAGTAGGAAGCTTTGCGAATCTACTTGATTTTGAAATTTTTTCATATTATAGAAAATTGAGCTAGCATAACGTGGACATTGGATTCATGTCATTCTAAGCTCTAAATCAAAAGTTACAGACGAATTAGTGTGGACATGTAAAGTTGATTGTCCAGTTCAAATAATCATTCTAAGCTGATCACTGGTGCTCATTGAGTAAAGGCTTATAAGTGAAGCATAATGCATGGCATCACGCAGTTTGGGATATATTGGATTACTTTGAGGCTTTGTCATATTTATATGGGTGTGAAATTTTGTCACATTATAGAAAATTGAGCTAGCATAACCTGGGCGGTGGATTCATGTCATTCTGATCTATAAATAAAAGGTTATGGACAATGTAGTGCATACATGTCACATTGATTGACCAGTTAAAATGATCATTCTAAACTGATCATTGGGGCTCATTGATTAAAACCTCAAAAGTGAAGCATAATGCATGGCATCATGCAGTTTGGGATATATTGGATTACTTAGATTACTTAGAGGCTTTTTCGTATCTATTTCATTCCTAAATTTTGTCACAATATAGAAAATTGAGTAGTTTAACATGGGCAGTGGATTCATGTCATTCTCAGCTCTAAATACGAAGTTATGGACGATTTAGTGCAGAAATGTCCAGTTGATCGGCCAGTCAAAATGATTACTCTAAACTGATCATTGGTGCTCATTGATTAAAATCTCATAAGTGAAGCATAATGCATGGCATCATTCAGNAATGCATGGCATCATGCAGTTTGGGATAGATTGGATTACTTGGAGGCTTTTTCGTATCTATTTCATTCCTAAATTTTGTCACAATATAGAAAAATTGAGCTAGCATAACGTGGGCATTGGATTCATGTCATTATGAGCTCTAAATCAAAAGTTTTGGATGATTTAGAGCGGACATGTATAGTTGATCGGCCAGTTAAAATAATCATTCTAAACTGATCATTGGTGCTCATTGATTAAAACCTCATAAGTCAATCATAGTGCATGACATCCTGCAGTTTGGGATATATTGGATTACTTGGAGCATTTTTCGTATCTATTTCATTCCTAAATTTTCTCACAATATAGAAAATTGAGCTAGTTTAACAGGGGCGTTGGATTCGTGTCATTCTGAGCTCTAAATCGAAAATTGACGGATGATTAACTTTTGACATGTCAAGTTGATTTGCTAGCTAAAGTTATCATTCTAAATGGATCAATGGTTTTCATTGAGTAAAAGGTAATAAATGAATTATAATGCATGATATCACTCAATTTGGGATAGAATAGATTACTTGGAAGCTTGTGTATCTATTTGATTTTGAATTTTTTATCATATTACTGAAAATTGAGCTCGCATAACATGGGCGTTTGATTCATGTCATTCTTAGCTCTAAATCAAAAGTTACAGACGAATTAGTGTGGACATGACAAGTTAATTAGACAGTTCAAATGATCATTCTAAGCTGACCATTGGTGCTCATTGAGTAAAAGCTTATAACTGAAGCATAATACCGTCACGCAGTTTAGGATAGATTGTATTACTTGGAGGCTTTGTTGTATCTATTCCATTCCTAAATTTTGTCACATTATATAAAATTTAAGCTACGATATTCTAGGCGTTGGATTCATGTCATAATGAGCTCTAAATCAAAAGTTACGGATGAATTAGTATGGACAAGTCAAGTTGATTGGCCAGTTCAAATGATCATTCTAAGCTGATAACTGGTTCTCATTGAGTTAAAGCTTATAAGTGAAGCATAATGCATGGCATCACGTAGTTTGGGGGAGATTGGAGTTTTTGCAGGCTTTGTCGTATTTATTTGAGTCTGAAATTTTGTCACACTAAAGAAAATTGAGCTAGCATAACGTGGGCGTTGGATTCATGTCATTCTGAGATATAAATCAAAAGTTATGGACGATTTAGTGCAGACATGTCAAGTTGATCGGCCACTTAAAATGATCATTCTTAACTTATCATTGGCGCTCATTGATTAAAACCTCATAAGTGAAGCATAATGCATGACGTCATTCAGTTTGGGATAGATTGGATTACTTGGAGGCTTTGTCGTATCTATTTCATTCCTAAATTTTCTCACAATATAGAAAATTGAGCTAGCATAACGTGGGCATTGGATTCATGTCATTCTGAGATCTAAATCAAAAGTTATGGATCATTTAGAGCGGACATGTATAGTTGATCGGCCAATTAAAATGATCATTCTAAACTGATCATTGGTGCTCATTGATTAAAACCTCATAAGTGAATCATAATGCATGACATCATGCAGTTAGGGATATATTGGATTACTTGAAGCATTATTCGTATCTATTTCATTCCTAAATTTTCTCACAATATAGAAAATTGAGCTAGTTTAACAGGGGCGTTGGATTCGTGTTATTCTGAGCTCTAAATCTAAATTTGACGGATGATTTACTTTTGACATGTCAAGTTGATTTGCTAGCTAAAGTTATCATTCTAAACGGATCAATGGTTCTCATTGAGTAAAAGCTAATAAATGAATTATAATGCATGATATCACACAATTTGGGATAGAATAGATTACTTGGAAGCTTTGTGTATCTATTTGATTTTGAATTTTTTTATCATATTACTGAAAATTGAGCTCGCATAACGTGGGCATTGGATTCATGTCATTCTTAGCTCTAAATCAAAAGTTACAGACCAATTAGTGTGGACATGTCAAGTTAATTAGACAGTTCAAATGATCATTCTAAGCTGACCACTGGTGCTCATTGAGTAAAGGCTTATAAGTGAAACATAATGCATGGTATCACGCAGTTTGGGATATATTTGATTACTTGGAGGCTTTTGTCGTATTTGTTTGAGTCTGAAATTTTGTCACATTCTTGAAAATTGAGCTAGCATAGCGTGGGTGTTGGATTCATGTCATTCTGAGCTATAAATCAAAAGTTATGGACAATTAAGTGCAGACATGTCAAGTTTATCGGCCAGTTAAAATGATCATTCTAAACTGATCGTTGGGGCTCATTGATTAAAACCTCATAAGTGAAGCATAATGCATGGCATCACGCAGTTTGGGATAGATTGGATTTATTGGATGCTTTGTCATATCTATTTCATTCCTAAATTTTGTCACAATATAGAAAATTGGGCTTGCATAACGTGGGCGTTGGATTCATGTCATTTTGAGCTCTAAATCAAAAGTTATGGACGATTTAGTGTGGACATGTCCAATTGATCGGTCAGTTAAAATGATCATTCTAATCTGATCATTCGTGCTCATTGATTAAAACCTCATAAGTGAAGCATAATGCACGGTATCATGCAGTTTGGGATATATTGGATTACTTGGAGACTTTTGCTTATCTATTTCAATCCTAATTTATTCACAATATAGAAAATTGAGCTAGTTTAACATGGGCGTTGGATTCATGTCATTTTGAGCTCTAAATCTAAACTGACGTATGATTTAGTGTTAAAATGTCAAGTTGATCGGCTAGCAAAAATGATCATTCTAAACGGATCAATGGTTCTCATTGAGTAAAGTCTAGTAAATGAATTATAATGCATGGTATCACGCAATTTGGGATATAATAGATTATTGGGAAGCTTTGTCGTATCAATTTTATTTTGAAAATTTTTCATAGTATATAAAATTGAGCTAGCATAACGTGGGCATTGGATTCTTGTCATTCTAAGCTCTAAATCAAAAGTTACGGACGAATTAATGTGGACATGTCAAGTTTTTTTGGCCAGTTCAAATGATCATTCTAAGCTGATCACTCGTGCTCATTGAGTAAAAGCTTATAAATGAAGCATAATACCGTCATGCAGTTTAGGACAGATTGGATTACTTGGAGGCTTTGTTGTATCTATTCCATTCCTAAATTTTGTCACATTATATAAAATTTGAGCTACCATATTCTAGGCGTTGGATTCATGTCATAATGAGCTCTAAATCAAAATTTACGGACGAATTAGTATGGACATGTCAAGTTGATTGGCCAGTTCAAATGATCATTCTAAGCTGATAAATGGTGCTCATTGAGTTAAAGCTTATAAGTGAAGCATAAGGCATGGCATCACGTAGTTTGGGGTAGATTGGATTACTTGGAGGCGTTGTCGTATTTATTTGAGTGAGAAATTTTGTTACACTATAGAAAATTGAGCTAGCAAAACGTGGGCGTTGGATTCATGTCATTCTGAGATGTAAATCAAAAGTTATGGACAATTTAGTGCAGACATGTCAAGTTGATCGGCAACTTAAAATGATCATTATAAACTTATCATTGGCGCTCATTGATTAAAACCTCATAAGTGAAGCATAATGCATGGCATCATGCATTTTGGGATAGATTCGATTACTTGGAGGGTTTGTCGTATCTATTTCATTCCTAAATTTTGTCACAATATAAAAAATTGAGCTAGCATAACGTAGGCATTGGATTCATGTCATTCTGAGCTCTAAATCAAAAGTTATGGATGATTTAGAGCGGACCTGTATAGTTGATCGGCTAGTTAAAATGATCATTCTAAACTGATCATTTGTGCTCATTGATTAAAACCTCATAAGTGAATCATAATGCATGACATCATGCAGTTTGGGATATATTGGATTACTTGGATCATTTTTCGTACCTATTTCATTCCTAAATTTTCTCACAATATAGAAAATTGAGCTAGTTTAACAGGGGCATTCTGAGCTCTAAATCTAAATTTGACGGATGATTTACTTTTGACATGTCAAGTTGATTTGCTAGCTAAAGTTATCATTCTAACGGATCAATTGTTCTCATTGAGTAAAAGCTACTAAATGAATTATAATGCATGATATCACACAATTTGGGATAGAATAGATTACTTGGAAGCTTTATGTATCTATTTGATTTTGAATTTTTTTTTATCATATTACTGAAAATTGAGCTCGCATAATGTGGTCGTTGGATTCATGTCATTCTCAGCTCCAAATCAAAAGTTATAGACGAATTAGTGTGGACATGTCAAGTTAATTAGACAGTTCAAATGATCATTCTAAGCTGACCACTGGTGCTCATTGAGTAAAGGTTTATAAGTGAAACATAATGCATGGTATCACGCAGTTTGGGATATATTGGATTACTTGGAGGCATCGTCGTATTTGTTTGAGTCTGAAATTTTGTCACATTTTTGAAAATTGAGCTAGCATAACGTGGGCGTTGGATTCATGTCATTCTGAGCTATAAATCAAAATTTATGGACAATTAAGTGCAGACAGGTTAAGTTGATCCGCCAGTTAAAATGATCATTCTAAACTGATCATTGGGGCTCATTGATTAAAACCTCATAAGTGAAGCATAATGCATGGCACCACGCACTTCGGGATATATTGGATTTATTGGATGTTTTGTCATATCTATTTCATTCCTAAATTTTGTCACAATATAGAAAATTGGGCTTGCATAACGTGGGCGTTGGATTCATGTCATTCTGAGCTCTAAATCAAAAGTTATGGACGACTTAGTGCGGACATGTCCAATTGATCGGTCAGTTAAAATGATCATTCGTGCTCATTGATTAAAACCTCATAAGTGAAGCATAATGCACGGCATCATGCAGTTTGGGATATATTGGATTACTTGGAGACTTTTGCTTATCTATTTCAATCCTAAATTTTATCACAATATAGAAAATTGAGCTAGTTTAACATGGGCGTTGGATTCGTGTCATTTTGAGCTCTAAATCTAAACTGACGTATGATTTAGTGTTAAAATGTCAAGTTGATCGGCTAGCTAAAATGATCATTCTAAACGGATCAATGGTTCTCATTGAGTAAAGTCTAGTAAATGAATTATAATGCATGGTATCATGCAATTTGGGATATAATAGATTATTGGGAAGCTTTGTCGTATCAATTTGATTTGAAAATTTTCATAGTATGGAAAATTGAACTAGCATAACGTGGGCATTGGATTCTTGTCATTCTAAGCTCTAAATCAAAAGTTACGGACGAATTAGTGTGGACATGTCAAGTTTTTTTGGCCAGTTCAAATGATCATTCTAAGCTGATCACTGGTGCTCAATGAGTAAAAGCTTATAAATGAAGCATAATACCGTCATGCAGTTTAGGATAGATTGGATTACTTGGAGGCTTTGTTGTATCTATTCCATTCCTAAATTTTGTCACATTATATAAAATTTGAGCTACCATATTCTAGGCGTTGGATTCATGTCATAATGAGCTCTAAATCAAACGTTATGGACGATTTAGTGCAGACATGTCCAGTTGATCGGCCAGTTAAAATGATCATTCTAAACTGATCATTGGTGCTTATTGATCAAAACCTAATAAGTGAAGCATAATGCATGGCATCATGCAGTTTGGGACATATTGGATTACATGCAGGCTTTTTCCTATCTAATTCAATCCTAAATTTTGTCACGAAATAGAAAATTGATGTAGTTTAACATGGGTGCTGGATTCGTGTCATTCAGAGCTCTAAATCTAAAGTGACGGGTGATTTAGTGTTGACATGTCAAGTTGATCGGCTCGCTAAATTGGTCATTCTAAACGGATAAATGGTTCTCATTGAGTAAAGGCTAGTAAATTGATTATAATGCATGGTATCACGCAATTTGGGATATATTGGATTACTAGGAAGCTTTGTTGTATCTATTTGATTCGAAAATTTTTCATTGTATAGAAAATTGAGCTCGCATAACGTGGTCATTGTATTCATGTCATTCTAAGCTCTAAATAAAAAGTTACGGATGAATTAGTGCGGACATTTCAACTTGATTGGCCCGTTCAAATGATCATTCTAAGCTGATCACTAAGGCTCATTGAGTAAAGGCATATAAGTTAAGCATAATGTCATCACGCAGTTCGGGATATATTGGATTACTTGGAGGCTTTGTCGTATCTTTTTGAGTCTGAAATTTTGACACATTATATTAAATTGAGCTAGCATATCCTGGGCATCGGATTCATGTCATTCTGAGCACTAAATCAAAAGGTATGGACTATTTAGTAGGGACAAGTCAAGTTGATCGGCCAGTAAAAATGATTATTCTAAACTGATCATGGTGGGTCACTGATTAAAACCTCATAAGTGAAGCATAATGCATGGCATTACACAGGTTGGGATTGATTGGATTACTTGGAGATTTTGTCGTATCTATTTCATAACTAAATTTTGTCACATTATAGAAAATTGAGACTGCATAACGTCGGCTTTGGATTCATGTCATTCTGAGCTCTAAATAAAAAGTTATGGACGATTTATTGGGGACATGTCCAGTTGATCGGCAGTAAAAAGGATCATTCTAAACTGATTATTGGGGCTCATTGATTAAAACCTCATAAGTGAAGCATAGAGCATGATATCACGCTGTTTGGGATGGATTTGATTACTTGGAGGATTTGCAGTATCTATTTCATTCCAAAATTTTGTCACAATAAAGAAAACTGAGCTAGCTTAACCTATCCGTTGGATTCGTGTCATTCTGAGCTCTAAATCTGAAGTGACGGACAATTTAGTGTTGACATGTCAAGTTGATCGGCTAGCTAAAATGATCATTCTAAACGGATCAATGGTTCTCATTCAGTAAAGGCTAATAAATGAATTATAATGCATGGCATCACGCAGTTTGGATAGATTGGATTACTTAGAAGCTCTGCGTATCTATTTGATTTTGAAATTTTGTCACATTATAGAAAATTGAGCTAGATTAACATGGGCGTTGGATTCATGTCCTTCTAAGCTCTAAATCAAAAGTTACGGATGAATTAGTGTGGACATGTTAAGTTGATTGGCCAGTTCAAATGATCATTCTAAGCTGATCGATGAATCTCATTGAGTAAACACTTATAAGTGAAGCATAATGCATGGCATCACACAGTTTGGGATATAATTAATTACTTGGAGGTTTTGTCATATTTATTTGAGTCTGATTTTTTTTCACAGTATAGAAAATTGAGCTAGCATAACGTGGGTGTTGGATTCATGTCATTATGAGCTCTAAATCAAAAGTTTCAGATGATTTAGAGCGGGCAAGTCAAGTTTATCGGCCAGTTAAAATGATCATTCTAAACTGATCATTGGGGCTCATTAATTAAAACCTCATAAGTGAAGCATAATGCATGGCATCACGCAGTTTGGGATAGATTTGATTACATGGAGGCTTTGTCGTATCTATTTGAGTCTGAAATTTTGTCACAATATAGAAATTTGAGCTAGCATAATGTGGGAGTTGGAGTCATGTCATTCAGCGCTCTAATTCAAAAGTTATGGATGATTTAGTGTGGACATGTCCAGTTTATCGGCCAGTTATAATGATCATTCCAAAACTGATCATTGGTGCTCATTGATTAAAACCTCATAAGTGAAGCATAGTGTATGGCATCATGTAGTTTGGGATATATTGGATTACATGGAGCCATTTTTGTATCTATTTCATTCCTAAATTTGGTCACAATAGAGAATATTGAGCTAGTTTAACATGGCCGTTGGATTCGTGTCATTTTGAGCTCTAAATCTAAGGTGACGGATAATTTACTTTTGACATGTCAAGTTGATCGGCTAGCTAAAAAGATCATTCTAAACGGATCAATGGTTCTCAGTGAGTAAAAGCTAATAAACGAATTATAATGTATGGTATAACGCAATATGGGAAAGATTGGATTACTTGGAAGCTTTACGTATCTATTTGATTTTGAAATTTTTTCATATTATAGAAAATTGAGCTAGCATAAAGTGGGCATTGGATTCATGTCATTCTAAGCTCTAAATCAAAAGTTACGGACGAGTAAGTGTGGACATGTCAAGTTGATCGGCCAGTTAAAATGATCATTCTAAACTTATCATTGGGGCTCATTGATTATAACCTCATAAGTGAAGCATAATGCATGGCATCATGCAGTTTGGGATAGATTGGATTACTTGGAGGCTTTGTCGTATCTATTTCATTCCTAAATATTTCACAATATAGAAATTGAGCTAGCATAACGTAGGCATTGGATTCATGTCATTCTGAGCTCTAAATCAAAACTTATGGACGGTTTAGTGCGGACATGTCCAGTTGATCGGCCAGTTAAAATGATCATTCTAAACTGATATTTGGTGCTCATTGATATCAGTGAAGCATAATGCATGGCATCAAACAGTTTGGGATATATTGGATTACTTGCAGTCTTTTTCCTATCTATTTCAATCCTAAATTTTGTCACGAAATAGAAAATTGATCTAGTTTAACATGGGTGTTGGATTCGTGTCATTCAGAACTCTAAATCTAAAGTGACGGGTGATTTAGTGTTGACATGTCAAGTTGATCGGCTCGCTAAAATGATCATTCTAAATGGATCAATGGTTCCCATTGAGTAAAAGCTAGTAAATGGATTATAATGCATGGTATCACGCAATTTGGGATATATTGGATTACTTGGAAGCTTTGTCGTATCTATTTGATTTGAAAATTTTTCATAGTATAGAAAATTGAGCTCGCATAACATGGGCGTTGTATTAATGTCATTCTAGGCTCTAAATAAAAAGTTACGGACGAATTAGTGTGGACATTTTAAGTTGATTGGCAGTTCAAATGATCATTCTAAGCTGATCACTAATGCTCATTGAGTAAAGGCTTAGAAGTTAAGCATAATGCCATCACGCAGTTTGGGATATATTGGATTACTTGGAGGCTTTGTCGTATCTTTTTGAGTCAGAAATTTTGACACATTTTATAAATTTGAGCTAGCATATCCTGGGCGTCGTATTCATGTCATTCTGAACACTAAATCAAAAGGTATGGACTATTTAGTAGGGACATGTCAAGTTGATCGGCCAGTTAAAATGATTATTCTAAACTGATCATTGGGGGTCATTGATTAAAACCTCATAAGTGAAGCATAATGCATGGCATCACACATGTTGGGATAGATTGGATTACTTGGAGATTTTGTCGTATCTATTTCATAACTAAATTTTGTCACATTATAGAAAATTGAGATAGCATAACGTGGGCGTTGGATTCATGTCATTTTGAGCTCTAAATCAAAAGTTATGGATGATTTATTGGGGACATGTCCAGTTGATCGGCAGTAAAAATGATCATTCTAAACTGATTATTGGGGCTCATTGATTAAAACCTCATAAGTGAAGCATAGAGCATGATATCACGCAGTTTGGGATAGATTTGATTACTTGGAGGATTTGCAGTATCTATTTCATTCCAAAATTTTGTCACAATAAAGGAAACTGAGCTAGCTTAACCTATCCGTTGGATTTGTGTCATTCCGAGCTCTAAATCTGAAGTGACGGACGATTTAGTGTTGACATGTCAAGTTGATCGGCTAGCTAAAATGATCATTCTAAACGGATCAATGGTTCTCATTGAGTAAAGGCTAATAAATGAATTATAATGCATGGCATCACGCAGTTTGGATAGATTGGATTACTTGGAAGCTCTGCGTATCTATTTGATTTTGAAATTTTGTCACATTATAGAAAATTGAGCTAGATTAACATGGGCGTTGGATTCATGTCCTTCTAAGCTCTAAATCAAAAGTTACGGATGAATTAGTGTGGACATGTTAAGTTGATTGGCCAGCTCAAATGATCATTCTAAGCTGATCGATGAATCTCATTGAGTAAACACTTATAAGTGAAGCATAATGCATGGCATCACACAGTTTGGGATATATTGAATTACTTGGAGGTTTTGTCGTATTTATTTGAGTCTGAATTTTTTTCACAGTATAGAAAATTGAGCTAGCATAACGTGGGTGTTGGATTCATGTCATTATGAGCTCTAAATCAAAAGTTACGGATGATATAGAGCGGGCAAGTCAAGTTTATCGGCCAGTTAAAATGATCATTCTAAACTGATCACTGGGGCTCATTAATTAAAACCTCATAAGTGAAGCATAATGCATGGCATCACACAGTTTGGGATAGATTTGATTACATGGAGGCTTTGTCGTATCTATTTGAGTCTGAAATTTTGTCACAATATAGAAATTTGAGCTAGCATAATGTGGGAGTTGGAGTCATGTCATTCAGCGCTCTAATTCAAAAGTTATGGATGATTTAGTGCGGATATGTCCAGTTTATTGGCCAGTTATAATGATCATTCCAAAACTGATCATTGGTGCTCATTGATTAAAACATCATAAGTGAAGCATAGTGTATGGCATCATGTAGTTTGGGATATATTGGATTACTTGGAGCCTTTTTCGTATCTATTTCATTCCTAAATTTAGTCACAATATAGAATATTGAGCTAGTTTAACATGGGCGTTGGATTCGTGTCATTTTGAGCTCTAAATCTATGGTGATGGATAATTTACTTTTGACATGTCAAGTTGATCGGCTAGCTAAAAAGATCATTCTAAACGGATCAATGGTTCTCATTGAGTAAAAGCTAATAAACGAATTATAATGTATGGTATAACGCAATATGGAAAAGATTGGATTACTTGGAAGCTTTACGTATCTATTTGATTTTGAAATTTTTTCATATTATAGAAAATTGAGCTAGCATAAAGTGGGTGTTGGATTCATGTCATTCTAAGCTCTAAATCAAAAGTTACGGACCAGTAAGTGTGGACATGTCAAGTTGATTGGACAGTTCAAATGATCATTCTAAGATGATCACTGGTGCTCATTGAGTTAAGGCTTAAAATGAAGCATAATGCTTGGCATCACGTATTTTGGGATAGATTGGATTAAGTGGTGGCTTTGTCGTATTTATTTGAGTATGAAATTTTGTCACATTATAGAAAATAGAGCTAGCATAACCTGGGCGTTGGATTCATGTCATTCTAAGCAATAAATCAAAAAGTGATGGATGATTTAGTGCGGACATGTCAAGTTTATCGACTAGTTAAAATGATCATTCCAAACTGATCATTGGAGCTCATTGATTAAAACCTCATAAGTGAAGCATAATGCATGCCATCATGTAGTTTGGGATAGATTGGATTACTTGGAGATTTTGGCGTATCTATTTCATTCCTAAATTTTGTCACAATATAGAAATTTGAGCTAGCATAACGTTGGAGTTGGATTCACGTCATTCTGAGCTCTAAATCAAAAGTTATGGGCGGTTTAGTGCGGACATGTCTAGTTGATCGGCCAGTTAAAATGATCATTCTAAACTGATCATTGGTGCTCATTGATTAAAACCTCATAAGTGAAGCATAATGCATGGTATCATGCAGTTTGGGATATATTGGATTACTTGGAGGCTTTTTCGTATCTATTTCATTCCTAAATTTTGTCACAATATAAAAAATTGAGCTAGTTTCTGGGCGTTGGATTCTTGTCATTCTGAGCTCTAAATCTAAAGTGACGGATGGTTTACTTTTGATATGTCAAGTTCATCGGCTAGCTAAAATGATCATTCTAAACTGATCAATGGTTCTCATTGAGTAGAAGGTAATAAATGAATTATAGTGCATGGTGTCACGCAATTTGGGATAGATTGGATTACTTGGAAGCTTTGCGTATCTATTTCATTTCAAATTTTTTTCATATTAGAGAAAATTGAGCTAGCATAACGTGGGCGTTGGATTCATATAATTCAAAGCTCTATATCAAAAGTTACGGACGAATTAGTGTGGAAATGTCAAGTTTATTGGCCAGTTCAAATGATCATTCTAAGCTGATCACTGGTGCTCATTGAGTAAAGGCTTGTAAGTGAAGCATAATGCATGACATCACGCTGTTTGGGATAGATTGGATTACTTGGAGCCTTTGTCATATTTATTTGAGTCGATCTGAAATTTTGTCACATTATAGAAAATTAAGCTAGCATAACCTGGGCATTTGATTCATGTCATTCTGAGCTCTAAATCAAAAGTTATGGACGATTTAGTGCGGACATATCCAGTTGATCGGCCTGTTAAAATGATCATTCTAAACTGATCATTGGTGCTCATTGATTAGAACCTCATAAGTGAAGCATAATGCATGGCATCATGCAGTTTGGGATAGATTGGATTATTTGGAGGCTTTGTCTTATTTTGTTCATTCCTACATTTTGTCACAATATAGAAAATTGAGCTAGCATAACGTGGGCATTGGGCTCATGTCATTCTGAGCTCTAAATCAATAGTTATGGACGATTTAGAGCAGACATGTATAGTTGATCGGCCATTTAAAATGATCATTCTAAACTGATCATTGGTGCTCATTATTAAAACCTCATAAGTGNCTATTTCATTCCTAAATTTTGTCACAATATAGAAAATTGAGCTAGTTTAACATGGGCGTTGGATTCTTGTTATTCTGAGCTCTAAATCTAAAGTGACGGATGGTTTACTTTTGATATGTCAGGTTCAACGGCTAGCTAAAATGATCATTCTAAACGGATCAATGGTTCTCATTGAGTAGAAGGTAATAAATGAATTATAATGCATGGTATCACGCAATTTGGGATAGATTGGATTACTTGGAAGCTTTGCGTATCTATTTCATTTCAAAAAAATTTCATATTATAGAAAATTGATGTAGCATAATGTGGGCGTTGGATTCATGTCATTCAACGCTCTATATCAAAAGTTGCGGATGAATTAGTGTGGACATGTCAAGTTTATTGGCCAGTTCAAATGATCATTCAAAGGTGATCACTGGTGCTCATTGAGTAAAGGCTTGTAAGTGAAGCATAATGCATTGTATCACACAGTTTGGGATAGATTGGATTACTTGGAGGTTTTGTCGTATTTATTTGAGTCTGAAATTTTGTCACATTGTTGAAAATTGAGCAAGCATAACGTGGGCGTTGGATTCATGTCATTCTTAGCTATAAATTAAAAGTTATGGACAATTAAGTGTGGACATGTCAAGATGATCGGCCAGTTAAAATGATCATTCTAAACTGATCATTGGGGCTCATTGATTAAAACCTCATAAGTGAAGCATAATGCACGGCATCACACAGTTTAGGATAGATTGGATTACTTGGAGGCTTTGTCGTATCTATTTCATTCCTAAATTTTGTCCCAATATAGAAAATTGAGCTAGCATAACATTGGATTCATGTTATTCTGAGCTCTAAATCAAAAGTTATGGACGATTTAGTGCGGACATGTCCATTTGATCGGCCAGTTAAAATGATCATTCTAAAATGATCATTGGTGCACATTGATTAAAACCTCATAAGTGAAGCATAATGCATGGCATCATGCAGTTTGGGATATATTGGATTACTTGGAGGCTTTGTCGTATGTTTTTGAATCTGAAATTTTGACACATTATATAAAATTGAGCTAGCATATTCTAGGCGTTGGATTCATGTCATAATGAGCTCTAAATCAAATGTTATGGACGATTTAGTGCGGACATGTCCAGTTGATCGGACAGTTAAAATGAGCATTCTAAACTAATCAATGGTGCTCATTGGTTAAAACCTCATAAGTGAAACATAATGCATGACATCATGCAGTTTGGGATATATTGGATTGCTCGGAGGCTTTGTCGTATCTAATTCATTCCTAAATTTTGTCACAATATAGAAAATTGAGCGAGTTTAACATGGGTGTTGGATTCGTGTCATTTGGAGCTGTAAATATAAAGTGACGGATGATTTACTTTTGACATGTCAAGTTGATCGCCTATCTAAAATGATCATTCTAAACGGATCAATGGTTCGCATTGTGTAAAAGCTAATAAATGAATTATAATGCATGGTATCATACAATTTGGGATAGATTGGATTAGTTGGAAGCTTTGCGTATCTATTTGAAATTGAAAAATTTTCATATTATAGAAAATTGAGCTAGCATAACGTGGGCGTTGGATTCATTTCATTCTAAGCTCTAAATCAAAAGTTACGATCGAATTAGTATGGACATGTCAAGTTGATTGGCCAGTTCAAATGATCATTCTAAGCTGATAACTGGTGCTCGTTGAGTTAAGGCTTATAAGTGAAGCATAATGCATGGCATCACGTAGTTTGGGACAGATTGGATTACTTGGAGGCTTTGTCGTACTTATTTGAGTCTGAAATTTTATCACATTATAGAAAATTGAGCTAGCATAACATGAGCGTTGGATTCATGTCATTCTGAGATATATATCAAAAGTTATGGACGATTTAGTGCGGACATGTCAAGTTGATCGGCCAGTTAAAATGATCATTCTAAACTTATCATTGGGGCTCATTGATTAAAACCTCATAAGTGAAGCATAATGCATGGCATGATGCAGTTTGGGATCGATTGGATTACTTGGAGGCTTTGTCGTATCTATTTCATTACTAAATTTTGTCACAATATAGAAAATTGAGCTAGCATAACGTGGGCATTGGATTCAAGTCATTCTGAGCTCTAAATCAAAAGTTATGGACGATTTAGAGCGGACATGTATACTTGATCGGCCAGTTAAAATGATCATTCTAAACAGATCATTGATGCTCATTGATTAAAAACTCAGAAGTGAAGCATAATGCATGACATCATGCAGTTTGGGATATATTGGATTACTTCGAGCCGTTTTCGTATCTATTTCATTTCTAAATTTTCTCACAATATAGAAAATTGAGCTAGTTTAACAGGGGCGTTGGATTCGTGTCATTCTGAGCTCTAAATCTAAAGTGACGGATGAATTAGTGTGGACATGTCAAGTTGATTGGCCAGTTCAAATGATCATTCTAAGCTGATCGATGAATCTCATTGAGTAAAGGCTGATAAGTGAAGCATAATAAATGGCATCACACAGTTCGGGATATATTGGATTATTTGGAGGTTTTTTCGTATTTATTTGAGTTTGAATTTTTTTCACAGTATAGAAAAATTAGCTAGCATAACGTGGGTATTGGATTCATGTCATTATGAGCTATAAATCAGAAGTTACAGACGATTTAGTGCGGGCAAGCCAAGTTTATCGGCCAGTTAAAATGATCATTCTAAACTGAACATTGGGGCTCATTGATTAAAACCTCATAAGTGAAGCATAATGCATGGCATCACGCAGTTTGGGATAGATTGGATTACTTGAAGGCTTTGTCGTATCTATTTTAGTCTGAAATTTTGTCACAATATAGAAAATTGAGCTACCATAACGCGGGAGTTGGAGTCATGTCATTCAGAGCTCTAAATCAAAAGTTATGGATGATTTAGTGCGGACATGTCCAGTTGATCGGCCAGTTATAATGATCATTGGTGCTCATTGATTAAAACCTCATCACTGAAGCACAGTGCATGGCATCATGTAGTTTGGGATATATTGGATTACTTGGAGCCTTTTTCGTATCTATTTCATTCCTAAATTTGGTCACAATATAGAAAATTGAGCTAGTTTAACATGGGCGTTGGATTCGTGTCCTTTTGAGCTCTAAATCTAAAGTGACTGATGATTTACCTTTGACATGTCAAGTTGATCGGCTAGCTAAAAAGATCATTCTAAACGGATCAATGGTTCTCATTGAGTAAAAGCTAATAAATGAATTATAATGTATGGTATATCGCAATATGGGATAGATTGGATTACTTGGAAGCTTTACGTATCTATTTGATTTTGAAATTTTTTCATATTATAGAAAATTGAGCTAGCATAAAGTGGGCGTTGGATTCATGTCATTCTAAGCTCTAAATCAAAAGTTACGGACGAGTAAGTGTGGACATGTCAAGTTGATTGGCCAGCTTAAATGATCATTCTAAGATGATCACTGGTGCTCATTGAGTTAAGGCTTGAAATAAAGCATAATGCTTGGCATCACGTATTTTGGGATATATTGGATTACTTGGTGGCTTTGTCGTATTTATTTGAGTCTGAAATTTTGTCACATTATAGAAAATTGAGCTAGCCTAACCAGGACGTTGGATTCATGTCATTCTAAGCTATAAATCAAAAGGTGATGGACGATTTAGTGCGGACATGTCAAGTTAATCGACCGGTTAAAATGATCATTCTAAACTGATCATTCGTGCTCATTGATTAAAACATCATAAGTGAAGCATAATGCACGGTTCATTCAGTTTGGGATATATTGGATTACTTGGAGACTTTTTCGTATCTATTTCAATCCTAAATTTTGTCACAATATAGAAAATTGAGCTCGTTTAACATGGGCATTGGATTCGTGTCATTTTGAGCTCTAAATCTAAAATGTCGGATGATTTAGTGTTAAAATGTCAAGTTGATCGGCTAGCTAAAACGATCATTCTAAATGGATCAATGGTTCTCATTGAGTAAAGTCTAGTAAATGAATTATAATGCATGGTATCACGCGATTTGGGATATAATAGATTACTTGGAAGCTTTGTCGTATCAATTCGATTTAGAAAATAATTCATAGTATAGAAAATTGAGCTACCATAACGTGGGCGTTGGATTCTTGTCATTCTAAGCTCTAAATCAAAAGTTAAGGACAAATTAGTGTGGACATGTCAAGTTTTTTGGCCAGTTCAAATGATCATTCTAAGCTGATCATTGGTGCTCATTGAGTAAAAGCTTATAAATGAAGCATAATACCATCACACAGTTTAGGATAGATTGGATTACTGTGAGGCTTTGTTGTATCTATTTCATTCCTAAATTTTGTCACATAATATAAAATTGAGCTAGCATATTCTGGGCGTTGGATTCATGTCATAATGAGCTCTAAATCAAAAGTTATGGACGATTTAGTGCGGACATATCCAGTTGATCGGCCAGTTAAAATGATCATTCTAAACTAATCATTGGTGCTCATTGATTAAAACCTCATAAGTGAAGAATAATGCATGACATCATGCAATTTGGGATATATTGGATTACTTGGAGGCTTTGTCGTATCTAATTCATTCCTATATTTTGTCACAATATAGAAAATTGAGCGAGTTTAACATGGGCGTTGGATTCGTGTCATTCTGAGCTCTAAATGTAAAGTGACGGATGATTTACTTTTGACATGTCAAGTTGATCGCCTAGCTAAAATGCTCATTCTAAACAGATCAATGGTTCACATTGAGTAAAAGCTAATAAATGAATTATAATGCATGGCATCACACAATTTGGGACAGATTGGATTAGTTGGAAAGTTTGTGTATCTATTTGATATTGAAATTTTTTCATATTATAAAAAATTGAGATAGCATAACGTTGGCGTTGGATTCATGTCTTTCTAAGCTCTAAATCAAAAGTTATGGATGAATTAGTATGGACATGTCAATTTGATTGGCCAGTTCAAATGATCATTCTAAGCTGATAACTGGTGCTCATTGATTTAAGGCTTATAAGTGGATCATAATGCTTGGCATCATGCAGTTTGGGATAGATAGGATTACTTGGAGACTTTGTCGTATTTATTTGAGTCTGAAATTTTGTAACATTATAGAAAATTGAGCTACCATAACATGGGCGTTGGATTCATGTCATTCTGAGATATAAATCAAAAGTTATGGACAATTTAGTACAGACATGTCAAGTTGATCGGCCAGTTAAAACGATCATTCTAAACTTATCATTGGGGCTCATTGATTAAAACCTCATAAGTGTAGCATAATGCATGGCATCATGCAGTTTGGGATAGATTGGATTACGTGGAGGCTTTGTCGTATCTATTTCATTCCTAAATTTTGTCACAATATAGGAAATTGAGCATGTCATTCTGAGCTCTAAATCAAAAGTTATGGACGATTTAGTGCGGACATGTCCAGTTGATCGGCCAGTTAAAATGATCAGTCTAAACTGATCATTGGTGCTCAATGACTAAAACATCATAAGTGAAGCATAATGCATGGCATCATGCAGTTTCGGATATATTGGTTTACTTGCAGGCTTTTTCCTATCTATTTCAATCCTAAATTTTGTCACGAAATAGAAAATTGAGCTAGTTTAACATGGTTGTTGGATTCGTGTCATTCAGAGCTCTAAATCTAAAGTGGCGGGTGATTTAGTGTTGACATGTCAAGTTTATCGGCTAGCTAAAATGATCATTCTAAACGGATCAATGGTTCTCATTGAGTAAAGGCTAGTAAATGGATTATAATGCATGGTATCACACAATTTGGGATATATTGGATTACTTGGAAGCTTTTTTCGTATCTATTTGATTCGAAAATTTTTCATGGTATAGAAAATTGAGCTCACATAACGTGGGCATTGAATTCATGTCATTTTAAGCTCTAAATAAAAAGTTACGGATAATTAATGTGGACATTTCAAGTTGATTGGCCAGTTCAGATGATCATTCTAAGCTGATCACTGGTGCTCATTGAGTAAAGGCTTATAAGTTAAACATAATGCCATCACGCAGTTTGTGATATATTGGATTACTTGGAGGCTTTGTCATATCTTTTTGAGTCTGAAATTTTGACACATTATATAAAATTGAGATACATATCCTGGGCGTTGGATTCATGTCATTCTGAGCTCTAAATCAAAAGGTATGGACTATTTATTAGGGACATGTGAAGTTGATCGGCCAGTTAAAATGATTATTCTAAACTGATCATTGGGGGTCATTGATTAAAACCTCATAAGTGAAGAATAATGCACGGCATCACACAGTTTTGGATAGATTGGATTACTTGGTGATTTTTTCGTATCTATTTCATAACTAAATTTTGTCACATTATAGAAAATTGAGATAGCGTAAGTGGATGTTGGATACATGTCATTCTGAGCTCTAAATCAAAAGTTATGGATGATTTATTGGGGACATGTCCAGTTGATTGGCAGTAAAAATGATCATTCTAAACTGATTATTGGGGCTCATTGATTAAAACCTCATAAGTGAAGCATAGAGCATGATATCACGCAGTTTGGGATAGATTTGATTACTTGGAGGATTTGCAGTATCTATTTCATTCCAAAATTTTGTCACAACAAAAAAAACAGAGCTAGCTTAAGCTATCCATTGGATTCGTGTCATTCTGAGCTCTAAATCTGAAGTGACGGACGATTTAATGTTGACATGTCAAGTTGATCGGCTAGCTAAAATGATCATTCTAAACGGATCAATGGTTCTCATTGAGTAAAGGCTAATAAATGAATTATAATGCATGGCATCTGGCAGTTTGGATAGATTGGATTACTTGGAAGCTCTGCGTATCTATTTGATTTTGAAATTTTGTCACATATAGAAAATTGAGCTAGATTAAAATGGCCGTTGGATTCATGTCCTTCTAAGCTCTAAATCAAAAGTCACGGATGAATTAGTGTGGACATGTCAAATTGATTGGCCAGTTCAAATGATCATTCTAAGCTGATCGATGAATCTCATAGAGTAAAGGCTTATAAGTGAAGCATAATGCATGGCATCACACAGTTCGGGATATATTGGATTATTTGGAGGTCTTGTCGTATTTATTTGAGTCTGAATTTTTTTCACAGTATAGAAAATTGAGCTAGCATAACGTGGGTGTTGGATTCATGTCATTATGAGCTCTAAATCAAAAGTTGCAGACGATTTAGTGCGGGCAAGTCAAGTTTATCGGCCAGTTAAAATGATCATTCTAAACTGATCGCTAGGGCTCATTGATTAAAGCCTCATAAGCGAAGCATAATGCATGGCATCACGCAGTTTGGGATAGATTGGAAATTTTGTAACAATATAGCAAATTGAGCTAGCATAACGTGGGAGTTGGAGTCATGTCATTCATAGCTCTAAATCAAAAGTTATGGATGATTTAGTGCGGACATGTCCAGTTGATCGGCCAGTTATAATGATCAACCCAAAACTGATCATTGGTGCTCATTGATTAAAACCTCATCAGTGAAGCATAGTGCATGGCATCATGTAGTTTGGGATATATTGGATTACTTGGAGCCTTTTTCGTATCTATTTCATTCCTAAATTTTGTCACAATATCGAAAATTGAGCTAGTTTAACATGGGCGTTGGATTCGTGTCATTTTGAGCTCTAAATCTAAAGTGATGGATGATTTACTTTTGACATGTCAAGTTGATCGGCTAGCTAAAAAGATCATTCTAAACGGATCAATGGTTCTCATTGAGTAAAAGCTAATAAATGAATTATAATGTATGGTATAACGCAATATGGGATAGATTGGATTACTTGGAAGCTTTACGTATCTATTTGATTTTGAAAATTTTTCATATTATAGAAAATTGAGCTAGCATAAAGTGGGCGTTGGATTCATGTCATTCTAAGCTCTAAATCAAAAGTTACGGACGAGTAAGTGTGGACATGTCAAGTTGATTGGACAGTTCAAATGATCATTCTAAGATGATCACTGGTGCTCATTGAGTTAAGGCTTAAAATGAAGCATAATGCTTGGCATCACGTATTTTGGGATAGATTGGTTTACTTGGTGGCTGTGTCGTATTTATTTGAGTATGAAATTTTGTATCATTATAGAAAACTGAGCTAGCATAACCTGGGCGTTCGATTCATGTCATTCTAAGCTATAAATCAAAAAGTGATGGATGATTTAGTGCGGACATGTCAAGTTTATCGACTAGTTAAAATGATCATTCCAAACTGATCATTGGAGCTCATTGATTAAAACCTCATAAGTGAAGCATAATGCATGCCATCACGTAGTTTGGGATAGATTGGATTACTTGGAGGCTTTGGCGTATCTACTTCATTCCTAAATTTTGTCACAATATAGAAATTTGAGCTAGCATAACGTCGGAGTTGGATTCATGTCATTCTGAGCTCTAAATTAAACGTTATGGGCGGTTTAGTGCGGACATTTCTAGTTGATCGGCCAGTTAAAATGATCATTCTAAACTGATCATTGGTGCTCATTGATTAAAACCTCATAAGTGAAGCATAATGCATGGTATCATGCAGTTTGGGATATATTGAATTACTTGGAGGCTTTTTCGTTTCTATTTCAATCCTAAATTTTGTCACAATATAAAAAATTGAGCTAGTTTCTGGGCGTTGGATTCTTGTCATTCTGAGCTCTAAATCTAAAGTGACAGATAGTTTACTTTTGATATGTCAAGTTCATCGGCTAGCTAAAATGATCATTCTAAACGGATCAATGGTTCTCATTGAGTAGAAGGTAATAAATGAATTATAGTGCATGGTATCACACAATTTGGGATTGGATTACTTGGAAGCTTTGCGTTGCTATTTCATTTCAAATTTTTTCATATTATAGAAAATTGAGCTAGCATAACGTGGGCGTTGGATTCATATCATACAAAGCTCTATATCAAAAGTTACGGATGAATTAGTGTGGAAATGTCAAGTTTATTGGCCAGTTCAAATGATCATTCTAAGCTGATCACTGGTGCTCATTGAGTAAAGGCTTGTAAGTGAATCATAATGCATGACATCACGCTGTTTGGGATAGATTGGATTTCTTGGAGGCTTTGTCATATTTATTTGAGTCAATCTGAAATTTTGTCACATTATAGAAAATTAAGCTAGCATAACCTGGGCATTTGATTCATGTCATTCTGAGCTCTAAATCAAAAGTTATGGACGATTTAGTGCGGACATATCCAGTTGATCGGCCTGTTAAAATGATCATTCTAAACTGATCATTGGTGCTCATTGATTAGAACCTCATAAGTGAAGCATAATGCATGGCATCATGCAGTTTGGGATAGATTGGATTATTTGGAGGCTTTGTCTTATTTTGTTCATTCCTACATTTTGTCACAATATAGAAAATTGAGCTAGCATAACGTGGGCATTGGGCTCATGTCATTCTGAGCTCTAAATCAATAGTTATGGACGATTTAGAGCAGACATGTACAGTAGATCGGCCAGTTAAAGTGATCATTCTAAACTGATCATTGGTGCTCATTGATTAAAAGCTCATAAGTGAAGCATAATGCATGACATCATGCAGTTTGGGATATATTGGATTACTTCGAGCCTTTTTCGTATCTATTTCTTTCCTAAATTTTGCCACAATATAGAAAATTGAGCTAGTTTAACATGGGTGTTGGATTCGTGTCATTCGGAGCTCTAAATCCAAAGTGACGGTTGATTTACTTTTGACATGTCAAGTGGATTTGCTAGCTAAATTGATCTTTCTAAACAGATCAATGGTTCTCATTGAGTAAAAGCTAATAAATGAATTATAATGCATGATATCACGCAATTTGGGATAGATTGGATTACTTGGAAGCTTTGTGTATCCATTTGATTTTGAAATTCTACTCATATTACAGAAAACTGAGCTCGCATAACGTGGGCGTTGGATTCATGTCGTTCTTAGCTCTAAATCAAAAGTTACAGACGAATTAGTGTGGAAATGTCAAGTTAATTGGCCAGTTGTAATGATCATTCTAAGCTGACCACTGGTGCTCATTGAGTAAAGGCTTATAAGTGGAACATAATGCATGGTTTCACGCAGTTTGGGATATATTGGATTACTTGGAGGCTTTGTCGTAATTGTTTGAGTCTGAAATTTTGTCACATTGTTGAAAATTGAGCTAGCATAACGTGGGCCTTGGATTCACGTCATTCTGAGCTATAAATCAAAAGTTATGGACAATTAAGTGCGGACATGTCAAGTTGATCGGTCAGTTAAAATGATCAT
This sequence comes from Pugionium dolabratum, assembly GCA_018901945.1. Lineage (NCBI taxonomy): Eukaryota > Viridiplantae > Streptophyta > Magnoliopsida > Brassicales > Brassicaceae > Pugionium > Pugionium dolabratum. The sequence continues at coordinate 509,798 of JAEVFF010000253.1, read as the reverse complement.
TCTAAACTGATCATTGGGGCTCATTGATTAAAACCTCATAAGTGAAGCATAATGCATGGCATCACGCAGTTTGGGATAGATTGGATTAATTGGAGGCTTTGTCATATCTATTTCATCCCTAAATTTTGTCACAATTTAGAAAATTGGGCTAGCATAACGTGGGCGTTGGATTCATGTCATTTTGAGCTCTAAATCAAAAGTTATGGACAATTTAGTGCGGACATGTCCAATTGATCGGTCAGTTAAAATGATCATTCTAAACTGATCATTCGGGCTCATTGATTAAAACCTCATAAGTGAAGCATAATGCACGGCAACATGCAGATTGGGATATATTGGATTACTTGGAGACTTTTTCGTATCTATTTCAATCCTAAATTTGGTCACAATATAGAAAATTGAGCTAGTTTAACATGGGCATTGGATTTGTGTCATTTTGTGCTCTAAATCTAAACTGACGGATGATTTAGTGTTAAAATGACAAGTTGATCGGCTAGCTAAAATGATCATTCTAAACGGATCAATGGTTCTCATTGAGTAAAGTCTAGTAAATGAATTATAATGGATTGTATCACAAAAATTGGGATATAATAGATTACTTGGAAGCTTTGTCGTATCAATTTGATTTTGAAAATTTTTCATAGTATAGAAAATTGAGCTAGCATAACGTGGGCGTTGAATCTTGTCATTCTAAGCTCTAAATCAAAAGTTACAGACGAATTAGTGTGGACATGCCAAGTTTTTTGGCCAGTTCAAATGATCATTCTAAGCTGATCACTGGTGCTCATTGAGTAAAAGCTTATAAATGAAGCATATTACCATCACGCAGTTTAGGAGAGGTTGGATTACTTGGAGGCTTTGTTGTATCTATTTCATTCCTAACTTTTGTCACATTATATAAAATTGAGCTAGCATATCATGGGCGTTGGATTCATGTCATAATGAGCTCTAAATCAAAACTTATGGACGATTTAGTGCGGACATATCCAGTTGATCGGCTAGTTAAAATTATCATTCTAAACTAATCATTGGTGCTCATTGATTAAAACTCATAAGTGAAACATAATGCATGACATCATGAAGTTTGGGATATAATCGATTACTTGGAGGCTTTGTCGTACCTAATTCATTCCTAAATTTTGTCACAATATAGAAAATTGAGCGAGTTTAACATGGGTGTTGGATTCGTGTCATTCTGAGCTCTAAATATAAAGTGACGGATGATTTACTTTTGACATGTCAAGTTGATCGCCTAGCTAAAATGCTCATTCTAAACGGATCAATGATTCGCATTGAGTAAAAGCTAATAAATGAATTATAATGCATGGTATCACACAATTTGGGATAGATTGGATTAGTTGGAAGCTTTGCGTATCTATTTGATATTGAAATTTTTTCATATTATAGAAAATTGAGATAGCATAACGTGGGCGTTGGATTCATGTCTTTCTAAGCTCTAAATCAAAAGTTACGGACGAATTAGTATGGACATGTCAATTTGATTGGCCAGTTCAAATGATCATTCTAAGCTGATAACTGGTGCTCAATTATTTAAGGCTTATAAGTGAATCATAATGCATGGCATCATGCAGTTTGGGATAGATTGGATTACTTGGAGACTTTGTCGTATTTATTTGAGTCTGAAATTTTGTCACATTATAGAAAATTGAGCTACCATAACATGGGCGTTGGATTCATGTCATTCGTAGATATAAATCAAAAGTTATGGACGATTTAGTACAGACATGTCAAGTTAATCGGCCAGTTAAAATGATCATTCTAAACTTATCATTGGGGCTCATTGATTAAAACCTCATAAGTGAAGCATAATGCATGGCATTATGCAGTTTGGGATAGATTGGATTACTTGGAAGCTTTGTCGTATCTATTTTGATTCCTAAATTTTGTCACAATATAGAAAATTGAGTTAGTATAACGTGGGCATTGGATTCATGTCATTCTGAGCTCTAAATCAAAAGTGATGGACGATTTAGTGCGGACATGTCCAGTTGATCGGCCAGTTAAAATGATCATTCTAAACAGATCATTGGTGCTTATTGATTAAAACCTCATAAGTGAAGCATAATGCATGGCATCATGCAGTTTGGGATATATTGGATTACTTTCAGGCTTTTCCTATCTATTTCAATCCTAAATTTTGTCACGAAATAGAAAATTGAGCTAGTTTAACATGGGTGTTGGATTCGTGTCATTCAGAGCCCTAAATCTAAAGTGACGGGTGATTTAGTGTTGACATGTCACGTTTATCGGCTAGCTAAAACGATCATTCTAAACGGATCAATGGTTCTTGTTGAGTAAAGGCTAGTAAATGGATAATACTGCATGGTATCACGCAATTTGGGATATATTGTATTACTTGGAAGCTTTGTCGTATCTATTTGATTCAAAAAAATTTCATAGTATAGAAAATTGAGCTCGCATAACGTGGGCGTTGAATTCATGTCATTCTAAGCTCTAAACAAAAAGTTACGGACGAATTAGTGTGGACATTTAAAGTTGATTGGCCAGTTCAAATGATCATTCTAAGCTGCTCACTGGTGCTCATTCAGTAAAGCCTTATAAGTTAAGCATAATGCCATCACGCAGTTTGGGATATATTGGAGTACTTGGAGGCTTTGTCGTATCTTTTTGAGTCTGAAATTTTGACACATTATATAAAATTGAGCTAGCATATCCTGGGCGTTGGATTCATGTCATTCTGAGCTCTAAATCAAAAGGTATGGACTATTTATTAGGGACATGTGAAGTTGATCGGCCAGTTAAAATGATTATTCTAAACTGATCAATGGGGGTCATTGATTAAAACCTCATAAGTGAAGCATAATGCATGGCATCACACAGTTTTGGATAGATTGGATTACTTGGAGATTTTTTCGTATCTATTTCATAACTAAATTTTGTCACATTATAGAAAATTGAGATAGCATAAGTGGGCGTTGGATACATGTCATTCTGAGGTCTAAATCAAAAGTTATGGACGATTTATTGGGGACATGTCCAGTTGATCAGCAGTAAAAATGATCATTCTAAACTGATTATTGGGGCTCATTGATTAAAACCTCATAAGTGAAGCATAGAGCATGATATCACGCTGTTTGGGATAGATTTGATTACTTGGAGGATTTGCAGTATCTATTTCATTCCAAAATTTTGTCACAACAAAAAAAACTGAGCTAGCTTAACCTATCCGTTGGATTTGTGTCATTCAGAGCTCTAAATCTGAAGTGACGGACGGTTTAATGTTGACATGTCAGGTTGATCGGCTAGCTAAAATGATCATTCTAAACGGATTAATGGTTCTCATTGAGTAAAGGCTAATAAATGAATTATAATGCATGGCATCACGCAGTTTGGATAAATTGGATTACTTGGAAGCTCTGTTTATCTATTTGATTTTGAAATTTTGTCACATTATAGAAAATTGAGCTAGATTAAAATGGCCGTTGGATTCATGTCCTTCTAAGCTCTAAATCAAAAGTTACGGATGAATTAGTGTGGACATGTCAAGTTGATTGGCCAGTTCAAATGATCATTCTAAGTTGATCGATGAATCTCATTGAGTAAAGGCTTATAAGTGAAGCATAATGCATGGCATCACACAGTTCGGGATATATTGGATTATTGGGAGGTTTTGTCGTATGCATGACATCATGCAGTTTGGGATATATTGGATTACTTGGAGGCTTTGTCGTATCTAATTCATTCCTAAATTTTGCCACAATATAGCAAATTGAGCGAGTTTAACATGGGCGTTGGATTTGTTTCATTCTGAGCTCTAAATATAAAGTGACGGATGATTTACTTTTGACATGTCAACTTGATGGCCTAGCTAAAATGATCATTCTAAACGGATCAATGGTTGGCATTGAGTAACAGCTAATAAATGAATTATAATGCCTGGTATCACACAATTTGGGATAGATTGGATTAGTTGGAAGCTTTGTTTATCTATTTGATACTGAAATTTTTTCATATGATAGAAAATTGAGATAGCATAACGTGGGCGTTGGATTCATGTCATTCTAAGCTCTAAATCCAAAGTTACAGACGAATTAGTATGGACATGTCAAGTTGATTGGCAAGTTTAAATGATCATTCTAAGCTGATAACTGGTGCTCATTGATTTAAGGCTTATAAGTGAATCATAATGCTTGGCATCATGCAGTTTGGGATAGATAGGATTACTTGGAGACTTTTTCGTATTTATTTCATTCCTAAATTTTGTCACAATATAGAAAATTGAGCTAGCATAACGTGGGCATTGGATTCATGTCATTCTGAGCTCTTAATCAAAAGTTTTTGACGATTTAGTGGACATGTCAATTTGATCGGCCAGTGAAAATGATCATTCTAAACTGATCATTGGTGCCCATTGATTAAAACCTCATAAGTGAAGCATAATGCATGGCATCACGCAGTCTGGGATATATTGGATTACTTGGAGGCTTTTTCCTATCTATTTCAATCCTAAATTTTGTCACGAAATAGAAAATTGAGCTAGTTTAACATGGGTGTTGGATTCGTGTCATTCAGAGCTCTTAATCTAAAGTGACGGGTGATTTAGTGTTGATATGTCAAGTTGATCGGCTAGCTAAAATGATCATTCTAAACGGATCAATGGTTCTCATTGAGTAAAGTCTAGTAAATGAATTATAATGCATGGTATCACGCATTTTGGGATATAATAGATTACTTGGAAGCTTTTTCGTATCAATTTGATTTTGAAATTTTTTCATAGTATAGAAAATGGAGCTAGCATAACGTGGGCGTTGGATTCTTGTCATTCTAAGCTCAAAATCAAAAGTTACGGATGAAATAGTATGGACATGTCAAGTTTTTTGGCCAGTTCAAATGATCATTCTACGCTGATCACTGATGCTCATTGAGTAAACGCTTATAAATGAAGCATAATACCATCACACAGTTTAGGATAGATTGGATTACTTGGAGGCTTTGTTGTATCTATTTCATTCCTAAATTTTGTCACAATATCGAAAATTGAGCTAGTTTAACATGGGCGTTGGATTCGTGTCATTTTGAGCTCTAAATCTAAAGTTATGGACGATTTAGTACAGACATGTCAAGTTAATCGGCCAGTTAAAATGATCATTCTAAACTTATCATTGTGGCTCATTGATTAAAACCTCATAAGTGAAGCATAACGCATGGCATCATGCAGTTTTGGATAAATTGAATTACTTGGAGGCTTTGTCGTATCTATTTCATTCCTAAATTTTGTCACAATATAAAAAATTGAGCTAGCATAACGTGGGCATTGGATTCATGTCATTCTGAGCTCTTAATCAAACGTTATGGACGATTTAGTGCGGACATGTCCAGTTGATCTACCAGTTAAAATGATCATTCTAAACTGATCATTGGTGCCCATTGATTAAAACCTCATAAGTGAAGCATAATGCATGGGATCATGCAGTTTGGGGTATCTTGGATTACTTGGAGGCTTTTTCCTATCTATTTCAATCCTAAATTTTGTCACAAAATAGAAAATTGAGCTAGTTTAACGTGGGTGTTGGATTCGTGTCATTCAGAGCTCTAAATCTAAAATGACGGGTGATTTAGTGTTGATATGTCAAGTTGATCGGCTAGCTAAAATTATCATTCTAAACGGATCAATGGTTCTCATTGAGTAAAAGTCTTGTAAATGAATTATAATGCATGGTATCACGCAATTGGGGATATATTAGATTACTTGGAAGCTTTGTCGTATCAATTTGATTTTGAAATTTTTTCATAGTATAGAAAATTGAGCTAGCATAACGTGGGCGTTGGATTCTTGTCATTCTAAGCTCTAAATCAAAAGTTACGGACGAATTAGAGTGGACATGTCAAGTTTTTTGGCCAGTTCAAATGATTATTCTAAGCTGATCACTGTTGCTCATTGAGTAAAAGCTTATAAATGAAGCATAATACCATCACGCAGTTTAGGATAGATTGGATTACTTGGAGGCTTTGTCGTATCTTTTTGAGTTTGACATTTTGACACATTATATAAAATTGAGCTAGCATATCCTGGGCATCGGATTCATGCCATTCTGAGCTCTAAATCAAAAGGTATGGACTATTTAGTCGGGACTTGTTAAGTTGATCGGCCAGTTAAAATGATTATTCTAAACTGATCACTGGGGGTCATTGATTAAAACCTCATAAGTGAAGCATAATGCATGGCATCACACAGTTTGGGATATATTGGATTACTTGAAGATTTTGTCATATCTATTTCATAACTAAATTTTGTCACAATATAGAAAATTGAGATAGCATAACGTGGGCGTTGGATTCATGTCATTCTGAGCTCTAAATCAAAAGTTATGGACCATTTATTGGGGACATCTCCAGTTGATCAGCAGTAAAAATGACCATTCTAAACTGATTATTGGGGCTCATCGATTAAAACCTCATAAGTGAAGCATAGATCATGATATCACGTAGATTGGGATAGATTTGATTTCTTGGAGGATTTGCAGTATCTATTTCTTTCCAACATTTTGTCACAATATAGAAAACTGAGCTAGCTTAACCTATCCGTTGGATTCGTGTCATTCTGAGTGCTAAATCTGAAATGATGGACGATTTATTTTTTACATGTCAAGTTGATCGGCTAGCTAAAATGATCATTCTAAACGGATCAATGGTTCTCATTGAGTAAAGGCTAATAAATTAATTATAATGCGTGGCATCACATGGAAGTTTGGATAGATTGGATTACTTGGAAGCTCTGCGTATCTATTTGATTTTGAAATTTTGTCACATTATAGAAAATTGTGCTAGATTAACATGGGCGTTGGATTCATGTCCTTCTAAGCTCTAAATCAAAAGTTACGGATGAATTAGTGTGGATATGTGAAGTTGATTGGCCAGTTCAAATGATCATTCTAACCTGATAAATGAATCTCATTGAGTAAAGGCTTATAAGTGAAGCATAATGCATGGCATCACGCAGTTCCGGATATATTGGATTATTTGGAGGTTTTGTCGTATTTATTTGAGTCTGAAATTTTTTCACAGTATAGAAAATTTAGCTAGCATAACGTGGGTGTTTGATTCATGTCATTATGAGCTCTAAATCAAAAGTTACAGACGATTTAGTGCGAACAAGTCAAGCTGATCGGCCAGTTAAAATAATCATTCTAAACTGATCATTGGGGCTCATTGATTAAAACCTCATAAGTGAAGCATAATGCATGGCATTACGCAGTTTGGGATAGATTAGATTATTTGAAGGCTTTGTTGTATCTATTTGAGTCTCAAATTTTGTCACAGTATAGAAAATTGAGCTAGCATAACGTGGGCGTTGGAGTCATGTCATTCAGAGCTCTAAATCAAAAGTTATGGATGATTTAGTGTGGACATTTCCAGTTGATCGGCTAGTTATAATGATCATTCTAAACTTATCATTGGTGCTCATTGATCAAAACCTCATAAGTGAAGCATAGTGCATGGCATCATGCAGTTTGGGATATATTGGATTACTTGGAGCCTTTTTCGTATCTATTTCATTCCTAAATTTGGTCACAATATAGAAAATTGAGCTAGTTTAACATGTGCGTTAGATTTCTGTCATTTTGAGATCTAAATCTAAAGTGACGGATGATTTACTTTTGACATGTCAAGTTGATCGGCTAGCTAAACTGATCATTCTAAACGGATCAATGGTTCTCATTGAGTAAAAGCTAATAAATGAATTATAATGTATGGTATCACGCAATATGGGATAGATTGGATTACTTGGAAGGTTTACGTATCTATTTGATATTGAAATTTTTTTCGTATTATAGAAAATTGAGCCAGCATAAAGTGGGCATTGGATTCATGTCATTCTAAGCTCTAAATCAAAAGGTACGGACGAATAAGTGTGGACATGTCAAGTTGATTGGCCAGTTCAAATGATCATTCTAAGATGATCACTGGTGCTCATTGAGTTAAGGCTTATAATGAAGCATAATGCATGGCGTCACATAGTTTGGGATAGATTGGATTACTTGGTGGCATTGTCGTATTTATTTGAGCCTGAAATTTTGTCATATTATAGAAAATTGAGCTAGCATAACCTGGGCGTTGGATTCATGTCATTCTAAGCTATAAATCAAAAAGTGATGGACGATTTAGTGCGGACATGTCAAGTTGATCAACCAGTTAAAATGATCATTCAAAACTGATCATTGGGGCTCACTGATTAAAACCTCATAAGTGAAGCATAATGCATGGCATCATGCAGTTTGGGATAGATTGGACTACTTGGAGGCTTTGTTGTTTCTATTTCAATATAGAAAATTGAGCTAGGATAATGTTGGCTTTGGATTCATGTCATTCTGAGCTCTAAATCAAAAGTTATGGGCGTTTAGTGCGGACATATCTAGTTGATCGGGCAGTTAAAATGATCATTATAAACTGATCATTGGTGCTCATAGATTAAAACCTCATAAGTGAAGCACAACGCAGGGTATCATGCAGTTTGGGATATATTGGATTACTTGGAGGCTTTTTCGTATCTATTTCATTCCTAAATGTTGTCACAATATAGAAAATTGAGCTAGTTTAACATGGGCTTTGGATTCTTGTCATTCTGAGCTCTAAATCTAAAGTGACGGATGGTTTACTTTTGACATGTCAAGTTCATCGGCTAGCTAAAATGATCATTCTAGATGGAGCAATGGTTCTCATTGAGTAGAAGGTAATAAATGAATTATAATGCATGGTATCACGCAATTTGGGATAAATTGGATTACTTGGAAGCTTTGCGTATCTATTTCATTTCAAAAAAATTTCATATTATAGAAAATTGAGCTAGCATAACGTGGGCGTTGGATTCATGTCATTCAAAGCTCTATATCAAAAGTTACGGACGAATTAGTGTGGACATGTCAAGTTTATTGGCCAGTTCAAATGATCATTCTAAGCTGATCACAGGTGCTCATTGAGTAAAGGCTTGTAAGTGAAGCATAATGCATGGCATCACACTGTTTCGGATAGATTGGTTTCCTTGGAGGCTTTGTCGTATTTATTTGAGTCGATCTGAAATTTTGTAATATTATAAAAAATTGAGCTAGCATAACCTGGGCGTTGGATTCATGTCATTCTCAGTTCTAAATCAAAAGTTATGGACGATTTAGTGTGGACATATCCGGTTGATCGGCCTGTTAAAATGATCATTCTAAATTGATCATTGGTGCTCATTGATTAAAACCTCATAAGTGAAGCATAATGCATGGCATCATGCAGTTTGGGATATATTAGATTACTTGAAGACTTTTTCGTATCTATTTCATTCCTAAATTTTGTCACAATATAGAAAATTGAGATAGTTTAACATGGGTGTTGGATTCGTGTCATTCTGAGCTCTAAATCTAAAGTGACGGATGATATACTTTTGACATGTCAAGTTGATTGGCTAGCTAAAATGATCATTCTAAACGCATCAATGGTTCTCATTGAGTAAAGGCTAATAAATGAATTATAATGCATGGTATCACGCAATTTGGGATAGTTTGGATTACTTGGAAGCTTTGCGTATTTATTTGATTTTGAAATTTTATCTTATTATAGAAAATTGAGCTAGCATAACGTGGACGTTGGATTCATGTCATTCTAAGCTCTAAATCAAAAGTTACGGACAAATTAGTGTGGACATGTCAAGTTGATTGGCAAGTTCAAATGATCATTCTAAGATGATCACTGGTACTCATTGAGTAAAGGCTAATAAGTGAAACATAATGTATGGCATCACGCAGTTTGGGATAGATTGGACTACTTGGAGGCTTTGTCGTATCAATTTGAGTCTGAAATTTTGTCACATTACAGAAAATTGATCTAGCATAACCTTTTTATTGGATTCATGTCATTTTGAGCTTTAAATCAAAACATATGGACTATTTAGTGCGAACATGTCAAGTTGATCGGCCAGTCAAAATGATCATTCTAAACTGATCATTGGGGCTCATTTGGGATCATTAATTAGAACCTCATAACTGACGCAAAATGCATGGCATCACGCAGATTGGGAAGATTGGATTACTTGGGAGTTTTGTCGTATCTATTTCATAACTAAATTTTGTCACAATATAGAAAATTGAGCTAGCATAACGTGGGCATTGGATTCATGTCATTCTGAGCTCTAAATCAAAAGTTATGGATGAGTTAGTGCGGACATGTCCAGTTGATCAGCCAGTTAAAATTATCATTCTAAACTGATCATTAGAGCTCATTGATTAAAACCTCATAAGTGAAGCATAGAGCAAGAAATCACGCAGTTTATGATAGATTTGATAACTTAGAGGCTTTGTCGTATCTATTTCATTCCTAAATTTTGTCACAATATTGAAAATTGAGCTAGATTAACATGGCCATTGGATTCGTGTAATTCCGAGCTCTAAATCTGAAGTGACGGACGATTTAGTGTTAAAATGTCAAGTTGATCGGCTAGCTAAAATGATCATTCTAAACGGATCAATGGTTCTCATTGAGTAAAGGCTAATAAATGAATTATAATGTCTGGCATCACACAGTTTGGAAAGATTGAATTACTTGGAAGCTTTGCGTATCTATATGATTTTGAAATTTTGTCACTATATAGAAAATTGAGCTAGATTAGCATAGACGTTGGATTCTTGTCATTCTAAGCACTAAATCAAAAGTTACGGATGCATTAGTGTGGACATGTCAAGTTAATTGGCCAGTTCAAATGATCATCCTAATCTAATCGATGAATCTCATTGAGTAAAGGCTTATAAGTGAAGCGTAATGCATGGCATCACGCTGTTTGGGAAAGATTGGACTATTTGGTGGCTTTGTCGTATTTATTTGAGTCTGAAACCTTTTTATAACCTAGAAAATTAGGCTTGCATAACGTGTGTGTTGGATTCATGTCATTATGAGCTCTAAATCAAAAGTTACGGACGATTTAGTGCGGACATTTCAAGTTAATCAGCCAGTTAAAATGATCATTCTAAACAGATCATTGGGGCTCATTGATTAAAACCTCATAAGTGAACCATAATGCATGGCATCACGCAGTTTGGGATGGATTGGATTACTTGGAGGCTTTGTCGTATCTATTTGAGTATGAAATTTTGTAACAATATAGAAAATTAGGATAGCATAACATTGGCATTGGAGTCATGTCATTCTCAGCTCTAAATCAAAAATTATGGACGATTTAGTGCGGACATGTCCAGTTGATCGGCCCGTAATGATCATTCTAAACTGATCATTGGTGCTCATTGATTAAAACCTCATAAGTGAACCATAATGCATGGCATCACGCAGTTTGGGATAGATTGGATTACTTGGAGGCTTTGTCGTATCTATTTGAGTATGAAATTTAGTTACAATGTAGAAAATTAGGATAGCATAACATTGGCATTGGAGTCATGTCATTCTCAGCTTTAAATCAAAAATTATGGACGATTTAGTTCGGACATGTCCAGTTGATCGGCCCGTAATGATCATTCTAAACTGATCATTGGTGCTCATTGATTAAAACCCCATAAGTGAAGCATAATGCATGGCATCATGGAGTTTGGGATATATTGGATTACTTGGAGGCTTTTTCGTATCTATTTCATTCCTAAATTTTATCAAAATATAGAAAATTGAGCTAGTTTGTCATGGGTGTTGGATTCGTGTCATTCTGAGCTCTAAATCTAAAGTGACGGATGATTTTATTTGGACATGTCAAGTTGATCGGCTAGCTAAAATTATAATTCTAAACGGTTCAATGGTTCTCATTGAGTAAAAGCTGATATATGAATTAAAATGCATGGTATCACGCAATATGGGATAGATTGGATTACTAGGAAGCTTTGCGTATCTATTTCATTTTGAATTTTTTTCGTATTATAGAAAATTGAGCAAGCATAAAGTGCGCATTGGATTCATGTCATTCTAAGCTCTAAATCAAAAGTTACGGATGAATAAGTGTGGACATGTCAAGTTGATTGGCCAGTTCAAATGATCATTCTAAGATGATTACTGGTGCTGATTGAGTTAAGGCTTACAATGAAGCATAATGCATAGCGTCACGTAGTTTGGGATATATTGGATTACTTGGTGGCATTGTTGTGTTTATTTGAGTCTGAAATTTTGTCACATTATAGAAAATTGAGCTAGCATAACCTGGGCGTTGGGTTCATGTCATTCTAAGCTATAAATCAAAAATTGATGTTCGATTTAATGCGGACATGTCAAGTTGATCAACCAGTTAAAATGATCATTCCAAACTGATCTTTGGGGCTCACTGATTAAAACCTCATAAGTGAAGCATAATGCATGGCATCACGCAGTTTCGGACAGATTGGACTACTTGGAGGCTTTGTCGTATCTATTTCATTCCTAAATTTTGTCACAATATAGAAAATTGAGCTAGCATAGTGTTGGCGTTGGATTCATGTCATTCTGAGCTATAAATCAAAAGTTATGGGCGATTTAGTGCGGACATGTCTAGTTGATCGGGCAGTTAAAATGATCATTATATACTGATCATTGGTGCTCATAGATTAAAATCTCATAAGTGAAGCATAATGCATGGTATCATGCAGTTTAGGATATATTGGATTACTTGGAGGCTTTTTCGTATCTATTTCATTCCTAAATTTTGTCACAATATAGAAAATTGAGCTAGTTTAACATGGGCGTTGGATTCTTATCATTCTGACCTCTAAATCTAAAGTGACGGATGGTTTATTTTTGACATGTCAAGTTCATCGGCTAACTAAAATGATCATTCTAAATGGAGCAATGGTTCTCATTGAGTAGAAGGAAACAAATGAATTATAATGCATGGTATCACGCAATTTGGGAAAAATTGGATTACTTGGAAGCTTTGCGTATCTATTTCATTTCAAAAAAATTTCATATTATAGAAAATTTAGCTGGCACAATGTGGGTGTTGGACTCATGTCATTCAAAGCTCTATATCAAAAGTTACAGACGAATTAGTGTGGACATGTCAAGTTTATTGGCCAGTTCAAATGATCATTCTAAGCTGATCACTGGTGCTCATTGAGTAAAGGCTTGTAAGTGAAGCATAATGCATGGCATCACACTGTTTACTTGGAGGCTTTGTCGTATCTTTTTGAGTCTGAAATTTTGTCACATTATAGAAAATTGAGCTAGCATAACCTGTTCGTTGGATTAATGTCATTTTGAGCTTTAAATCAAAACATATGGACTATTTACTGCGGACATGTCAAGTTGATCGGCCAGTTAAAATGATCATTCTAAACTGATCATTAGGGCTCATTTGGGCTCATTGATTAAAACCTCATAACTGATGCATAATGCATGGCATCACGCAGATTGGGATAGATTGGTTTACTTGGAGGTTTTGTCGTATCGATTTCATAACTAAATTTTTTCACAATATAGAAAATTGAGCTAGCATAACGTGGGCGTTCGATTCATGTCATTCTGAGCTCTAAATCAAAAGTTATGGATGATTTAGTGCGGACATGTCCAGTTGATCGGCCAGTTAAAATTATCATTCTAAACTGATCATTAGAGCTCATTGATTAAAACCTCATAAGTGAAGCATAGAGCAGGACATCACGAACTTTGGGATAGATTTAATTACTTAGAGGCTTTGTCGTATCTATTTCATTCCTAAATTTTGTCACAATATAGAAATTTGAGCTAGATTAACATGGCCGTTGGATTCGTGTAATTCCGAGCTCTAAATCTGAAGTGACGGACGATTTAGTGTTAACATGTCAAGGTGATCGGCTAGCTAAAATGATCATTCTTAACGGATCAATGGTTCTCATTGAGTAAAGGCTAATAAATGAATTAAATTGTTTGGCATCACGCTGTTTGGAAAGATTGAATTACTTGGAAGCTTTGCGTGTCTATTTGATTTTGAAATTTTGTCACTATATAGAAAATTGAGCTAGCTTAGCATAGACGTTGGATTCTTGTCATTCTAAGCTTTAAATCAAAAGTAACGGATGCATTAGTGTGGACATGTCAAGTTGATTGGCCAGTTCAAATGATCATCCTAATCTAATCGATGAATCTCATTGAGTAAACGCTTATAAGTGAAGCATAATGCATGGCATCACGCAGTTTGGGATATATTGGAGTACTTGGAGGCTTTGTCGTATCTATTTGAGTCTGAAATTTTGTCACATTATAGAAAATTGAGCTAGCATAACCTGTTCGTTGGATTAATGTCATTTTGAGCTTTAATTCGAAACATATGGACTATTTACTGAGGACATGTCAAGTTGATCGGCCAGTTAAAATGATCATTCTAAACTGATCATTAGGGCTCATTTGGGCTCATTGATTAAAACCTCATAACTGATGCATAATGCATGGCATCACGCAGATTGGGATAGATTGGTTTACTTGGAGGTTTTGTCGTATCGATTTCATAACTAAATTTGGTCACAATATAGAAAATTGAGCTAGCATAACGTGGGCGTTGGATTCATGTCATTCTGAGCTCTAAATCAAAAGTTATGGATGATTTAGTGCGGACATGTCCAGTTGATCAGTCAGTTAAAATTATCATTCTAAACTGATCATTAGAGCTCATTGATTAAAACCTCATAAGTGAAGCATAGAGCAGGACATCACGCACTTTGGGATAGATTTGATTACATAGAGGCTTTGTCGTATCTATTTCATTCCTAAATTTTGTCACAATATAGAAATTTGAGATAGATTAACATGGCCGTTGGATTCGTGTAATTCCGAGCTCTAAATCTGAAGTGACGGATGATTTAGTGTTAAAATGTCTAGTTGGTCGGCTAGCTAAAATGATCATTCTAAACGGATCAATGGTTCTCATTGAGTAAAGGCTAATAAATGAATTAAAATGTTTGGCATCACGCTGTTTGGAAAGATTGAATTACTTGGAAGCTTTGCGTATCTATTTGATTTTGAAATTTTGTCACTATATAGAAAATTGAGCTAGCTTAGCATAGACTTTGGAATCTTGTCATTCTAAGCTCTAAATCAAAAGTAACGGATGCATTAGTGTGGACATGTCAAGTTGATTGGCCAGTTCAAATGATCATCCTAATCTAATCGATGAATCTCATTGAATAAACGCTTATAAGTGAAGCATAATGCATGGCATCAAGCTGTTTGGGATAGATTGGATTATTTGGTGGCTTTGTCGTATTGATATGAGTCTGAAACCTTTTCATAGCCTAGAAAATTGGGCTAGCATAATATGTGTGTTGGATTCATGTCTTTATGAGCTCTAAATCAAAAGTTACGGACGATTTAGTGCGGACATTTCAAGTTGATCGACCAGTTAAAATGATCATTCTAAGCAGATCATTGGGGCTCATTAATTAAAACCTCATAAGTGAACCATAATGCATGACATCACGCAGTTTGGGATAGATTGGATTACTTGGAGGGTTTGTCATATCTATTTGAGTCTGAAATTTTGTTACAATATAGAAAATTGAGATAGCATAACATTGGCGTTGGAGTCATGTCATTCTTAGCTCTAAATCAAAAATTATGGACGATTTAGTGCGGACAAGTCCAGTTGATCGGCCCGTAATGATCATTCTAAACTGATCATTGGTGCTCATTGATTAAAACCTCATAAGTGAAGCATAATGCATGGCATCATGGAGTTTAGAATATATTGGATTACTTGGAGGCTTTTTCGTATCTATTTTATTCCTAAATTTTGTCAAAATATAGAAAATTGAGCTAGTTTAACATGGGTGTTGGATTCGTGTCATTCTGAGCTCTAAGTCTAAAGTGACGGATGATTTACTTTTGACATGTCAAGTTGATCCGCTAGCTAAAATTATCATTTTAAACGTTTCAATGGTTCTCATTGAGTAAAAGCTGGTATATGAATTATAATGCATGGTATCACACAATATGGGATAGATTGGATTACTAGGAAGCTTTGCGTATCTATTTGATTTTGAAATTTTTTCATATTATAGAAAATTGAGCTAGCATAACGTGGGCATTGGATTCTTGTCATTCTAAGCGCTAAATCAAAAGTTACAGACGAATTAGTGTGGACATGTAAAGTTGATTGTCCAGTTCAAATGATCATTCTAAGCTGATCAATGGTGCTCATTGAGTAAAGGCTTATAATTGAAGCATAATGCATGGCATCACGCAGTTAGGGATATATTGGATTACTTTGAGGCTTTGTCGTATTTATATGGGTGTGAAATTTTGTCACATTATAGAAAATTGAGCTAGCATAACCTGAGCGTTGGATTCATGTCATTCTGATCTATAAATAAAAAGTTATGGACGATGTAGTGCATACATGTCACGTTGATCGACAAGTTAAAATGATCATTCTCTAAACTGATCATTGGGGCTCATTGATTAAAACCTCAAAATTGAAGCATAATGCATGGCATCATGGAGTTTGGGATATATTGGATTACTTAGAGGCTTTTTCGTATCTATTTCATTCCTAAATTTTGTCACAATATAGAAAATTGAGTAGTTTAACATGAGCAGTGGATTCGTGTCATTCTCAGCTCTGAATACAAAGTTATGGACGATTTAGTGCAGAAATGTCCAGTTGATCGGCCAGTCAAAATGATTATTCTAAACTGATCATTGGTGCTCATTGATTAAAATCTCATAAGTGAAGCATAATGCATGGCATCATTCAGTTTGGGATATATTGGATTACTTGAAGACTTTTTCGTATCTATTTCATTCCTAAATTTTGTCACAATATAGAAAATTGAGATAGTTTAACATGGGTGTTGGATTCGTGTCATTCTGAGCTCTAAATCTAACGTGACGGATGATTTACTTTTGACATGTCAAGTTGATTGGCTAGCTAAAATGATCATTCTAAACGCATCAATGGTTCTCATTGAGTAAAGGCTAATAAATGAATTATAATGCATGGTATCACGCAATTTGGGATAGTTTGGATTACTTGTAAGCTTTGCGTATTTATTTGATTTTGAAATTTTATCTTATTATAGAAAATTAAGCTAGCATAACGTGGGCGTTGGATTCATGTCATTCTATGCTCTAAATCAAAAGTTACGGACGAATTAGTGTGGACATGTCAAGTTGATTGGCAAGTTCAAATGATCATTCTAAGATGATCACTGGTGCTCATTGAGTAAAGGCTAATAAGTGAAACATAATGCATGGCATCACGCAGTTTGGGATAGATTGGACTACTTGGAGGCTTTGTCGTATCTATTTGAGTTTGAAATTTGTCACATTATAGAAAATTGATCTAGCATAACCTTTTTGTTGGATTCATGTCATTTTGAGCTTTAAATCAAAACATATGGACTATTTAGTGCGAACATGTCAAGTTGATCGGCCAGTTAAAATGATCATTCTAAACTGATCATTGGGGCTCATTTGGGCTCATTAATTAGAACCTCATAACTGACCCATAATGCATGGCATCAAGCAGATTGGGATAGATTGGATTACTTTGGAGTTTTGTCGTATCTATTTCATAACTAAATTTTGTCACAATATAGAAAATTGAGCTAGCATAACGTGGTCGTTGGATTCATGTCATTCTGAGCTCTAAATCAAAAGTTATGGATGAGTTAGTGAGGACATGTCCAGTTGTTCGGCCAGTAAAAATTATCATTCTAAACTGATCATTAGAGCTCATTGATTAAAACCTCATAAGTGAAGCATAGAGCATGAAATCACGCAGTTTGGGATAGATTTGATAACTTAGAGGCTTTGTCGTATCTATTTCATTCCTAAATTTTGTCACAATATAGAAAATTGAGCAAGATTAACATGGCCGTTGGATTCGTGTAATTCCGAGCTCTAAATCTGAAGTGACGGACGATTTAGTGTAAAAATGTCAAGTTGGTCGGCTAGCTAAAATGATCATTCTAAACGGATCAATGGTTCTCATTGAGTAAAGGCTAATAAATGAATTACAATGTTTGGCATCACGCAGTTTGGAAAGATTGAATTACTTGGAAGCTTTGCGTATCTATATGATTTTGAAATTTTGTCACTATATAGAAAATTGAGCTAGCTTAGCATAGACGTTGGATTCTTGTCATTCTAAGCACTAAATCAAAAGTTACGGATGCATTAGTGTGGACATGTCAAGTTGATTGGCCAGTTCAAATGATCATCCTAATCTAATCGATGAATCTCATTGAGTAAAGGCTTATAAGTGAAGCATAATGCATGGCATCACACTGTTTGGGACAGATTGGATTATTTGGTGGCTTTGTCGTATTTATTTGAGTCTGAAACCTTTTAATAGCCTAGAAAATTGGGCTAGCATAACGTGTGTGTTGGATTCATGTCATTATGAGCTCTAAATCAAAAGTTATGGGCGATTTAGTGCGGATATTTCAAGTTAATCGGCCAGTTAAAATGATCATTCTAAACAGATCATTGGGGCTCATTGACTAAAACCTCATAAGTGAACCATAATGCATGGCATCACGCAGTTTGGGATAGATTGGATTACTTGGAGGCTTTGTCGTATCTATTTGAGTATGAAATTTAGTTACAATGTAGAAAATTAGGATAGCATAACATTGGCATTGGAGTCATGTCATTCTCAGCTTTAAATCAAAAATTATGGACGATTTAGTTCGGACATGTCCAGTTGATCGGCCCGTAATGATCATTCTAAACTGATCATTGGTGCTCATTGATTAAAACCCCATAAGTGAAGCATAATGCATGGCATCATGGAGTTTGGGATATATTGGATTACTTGGAGGCTTTTTTCGTATCTATTTCATTCCCAAAATTTGTCACAATATAGAAAATTGAGCTAGTTTAACATTGGTGTTGGATTCATGTCATTCTGAGCTCTAAATCAAAAGTGACGGATGATTTTATTTTGACATGTCAAGTTGATCGGCTAGCTAAAATTATCATTCTAAACGGTTCAATGGTTCTCATTGACTAAAAGCTGATATATGAATTAAAATGCATGGTATCACGAAATATGGGATAGATTGGATTACTAGGAAGCTTTGCGTATCTATTTGATTTTGAAATTTTTTTCGTATTATAGAAAATTGAGCAAGCATAAAGTGCGCATTGGATTCATGTCATTCTAAGCTCTAAATCAAAAGTTATGGATGAATAAGTGTGGACATGTCAAGTTGATTGGCCAGTTCAAATGATCATTCTAAGATGATCTCTGGTGCTTATTGAGTTAAGGCTTATAATGAAGAATAATGCATAGCGTCACGTAGTTTGGGATAGATTGGATTACTTGGTGGCATTGTCGTATTTATTTGAGTCTGAAATTTTGTCACATTATAGAAAATTGACCTAGCATAACCTGGGCGTTGGATTCATGTCATTCTAAGCTATAAATCAAAAAGTGATGGACGATTTAGTGCGGACATGTCAAGTTGATCAACCAGTTAAAATGATGATTCCAAACTGATCATTGGGGATCACTGATTAAAACCTCATAAGTGAAGCATAATGCATGGCATCACGCAGTTTCGGATAGATTGGACTACTTGGAGGCTTTGTCGTATCTCTTTCATTCCTAAATTTTGTCACAATATAGAAAATTGAGCTAGCATAGTGTTGGCGTTGGATTCATGTCATTCTGAGCTCTAAATCAAAAGTTATGGGCGATTTAGTGCGGACATGTCTAGTTGATCGGGCAGTTAAAATGATCATTATATACTGATCATTGGTGCTCATAGATTAAAACGTCATAAGTGAAGCATAATGCATGGTATCATGCAGTTTAGGATATATTGGATTACTTGGAGGCTTTTTCGTATCTATTTCATTCCTAAATTTTGTCACAATATAGAAAATTGAGCTAGTTTAACATGGGCGTTGGATTCTTGTCATTCTGACCTCTAAATCTAAAGTGATAGATGGTTTATTTTCGACATGTCAAGTTCATCGGCTAACTAAAATGATCATTCTAAATGGAGCAATGGTTCTCATGGAGTAGAAGGAAATAAATGAATTATAATGCATGGTATCACGCAATTTGGGATAAATTGGATTACTTGGAAGCTTTCATATCTATTTCATTTCAAAAAAATTTCATATTATAGAAAATTTAGCTAGCACAATGTGGGCGTTGGATTCATGTCATTCAAAGCTCTATATCAAAAGTTACGGACGATTAGTGTGGACATGTCAAGTTTATTGGCCAGTTCAAATGATCATTCTAAGCTAATCACCGGTGCTCATTGAGTAAAGGCTTGTAAGTGAAGCATAATGCATGGCATCACACTGGTTCGGATAGATTGGTTTACTTGGAGGCTTTGTCATATTTATTATAGTCGATCTGAAATTTTGTAACATTATGAAAAATTGAGCTAGCATAACCTGGGCGTTGGATTCATGTCATTCTGAGCTCTAAATCAAAAGTTATGGACGATTTAGTGCGGACATAACCAGTTGATCGGCCTGTTAAAATGATCATTCTAAATTGATCATTGGTGCTCATTGATTAAAACCTCATAAGTGTAGCATAATGCATGGCATCATGCAGTTTGGGATATATTGGATTACTTGAAGACTTTTTCGTATCTATTTCATTCCTAAATTTTGTCACAATATAGAAAATTGAGCTAGTTTAACATGGGTGTTGGATTCGTGTCATTCTGAGCTCTAAATCTAAAGCGACGGATGATTTACTTTTGACATGTCAAGTTTATTGGCTAGCTAAAATGATTATTCTAAACGGATCAATGGTTCTCGTTGAGTAAAGCCTAATAAATGAATTATAATGCATGGTATCACGCAATTTGGGATAGTTTGGATTACTTGGAAGCTTTGCGTATTTATTTGATTTTGAAGTTTTATCTTATTATAGAAAATTGAGCTAGCATAACGTGGGCGTTGGATTCATGTCATTCTAAGCACTAAATCAAAAGTTACGGACGAATTAGTGTGGACATGTCAAGTTGATTGGCAAGTTCAAATGATCATTCTAAGATGATCACTGGTGCTCATTGAGTAAAGGCTAATAAGTGAAGCATAATGTATGGCATCACGCAGTTTGGGATAGATTGGAGTACTAAGAGGCTTTGTCGTATCTATTTGAGTGTGAAATTTTGTCACATTATAGAAAATTGAGCTAGCATAACCTGTTCGTTGGATTAATGTCATTTTGAGCTTTAAATCAAAACATATGGACTATTTACTGCAGACATGTCAAGTTGATCGGCCTGTTAAAATGATCATTCTAAACTGATCATTAGGGCTCATTTGGGCTCATTGATTAAAACCTCATAAATGACGCATAATGCATGGCATTACGCAGATTGGGATAGATTGGTTTACTTGGAGGTTTTGTCGTATCGATTTCATAACTAAATTTTGTCACAATATAGAAAATTGAGATAGCATAACGTGGGCGTTGGATTCATGTCATTCTGAGCTCTAAATCAAAAGTTATGGATGATTTAGTGCGGACATGTCCAGTTGATCAGCCAGTTAAAATTATCATTCTAAACTGATCATTAGAGCTCATTGATTAAAACCTCATAAGTGAAGCATAGAGCTGGACATCACGCACTTTGGGATAGATTTGATTACTTAGAGGCTTTGTCGTATCTATTTCATTCCTAAATTTTGTCACAATATAGAAATTTGAGCTAGATTAACATGGCCGTTGGATTCGTGTAATTCCGAGCTCTAAATCTGAAGTGACGGACGATTTAGTGTTAACATGTCAAGTTGATCGGCTAGCTAAAATGATCATTCTAAACGGATCAATGGTTCTCATTGAGTAAAGGCTAACAAATGAATTAAAATGTCTGGCATCACGCTGTTTGGAAAGATTGAATTACTTGGAAGCTTTGCGTATCTATTTGATTTTGAAATTTTGTCACTATATAGAAAATTGAGCTAGTTTAGCATAGACGTTGGATTCTTGTCCTTCTAAGCTCTAAATCAAATGAAACGGATGCATTAGTGTGGACATGTCAAGTTGATTTGCCAGTTCAAATGATCATCCTAATCTAATCGATGAATCTCATTGAGTAAACGCTTATAAGTGAAGCATAATGCATGCATCACGCTGTTTGCGATAGATTGGATTATTTGGTGGCTTTGTAGTATTTATTTGAGTCTGAAAGCTTTTCATAGCCTAGAAAATTGGGCTAGCATAATGTGTGTGTTGGATTCATGTCTTTATGAGCTCTAAATCAAAAGTTATGGACGATTTAGTGCGGACATTTCAAGTTGATCGACCAGTTAAAATGATCATTCTAAGCAGATCACTGGGGCTCATTAATTAAAACCTCATAAGTGAACCATAATACATGGCATCACGTAGTTTGGGATAGATTGGATTACTTGGAGGCTTTGTCATATCTATTTGAGTCTGAAATTTTGTTACAATATAGAAAATTGAGATAGCATAACATTGGCGTTGGAGTCATGTCATTCTGAGCTCTAAATCAAAAATTATGGACGATTTAGTGCGGACATGTCCAGTTGATCGGCTAGTTAAAATGATCATTCCAAACTGATCATTGGGGGTCACTGATTAAAACCTCATAAGTGAAGCATAATGCATGGCATCACGCAGTTTCGGATAGATTGGACTACTTGGAGGCTTTGTCGTATCTCTTTCATAACTAAATTTTGTCACAATATAGAAAACTGAGATAGCATAACGTGGGCATTGGATTCATGTCATTCTGAGCTCTAAATCAAAAGTTATGGACCATTTATTGGGGACATCTCCAGTTGATCAGCTGTAAAAATGATCATTCTAAACTGATTATTGGGGCTCATCGATTAAAACCTCATAAGTGAAGCATAGAGCGTGATACCATGTAGTTTGGGATAGATTTGATTACTTGGACGATTTGCAGTCTCTATTTCATTCCAAAATTTTGTCACAGTATAGAAAACTGAGCTAGCTTAACCTATCCGTTGGATTCGTGTCATTCTGAGTTCTAAATCTGAAATGAAGGACAATTTATTGTTGACATGTCAAGTTGATCGGCTAGCTAAAATGATCATTCTAAACGGATCAATGGTTCTCATTGAGTAAAGGCTAATAAATTAATTATAATGCATGGCATCACGCAGTTTGGATAGATTGGATTACTTGGAAGCTCTGCGTATCTATTGGATTTTGAAATTTTGTCACATTATTGAAAATTGTGCTAGATTAACATGGGCGTTGGATTCATGTCCTTCTAAGCTCTAAATCAAAAGTTACGGATGAATTAGTGTGGACATATCAAGTTGATTGGCCAGTTCAAATGATCATTCTAACCTGATCGATGAATCTCATTAAGTAAAGGCTTATAAGTGAAGCATAATGCATGGCATCACGCAGTTCCGGATATATTGGATTATTTGGAGGTTTTGTCGTATTTATTTGAGTCTGAAATTTTTTCACAGTATAGAAAATTTAGCTAGCATAACGTGGGTGTTGGATTCATGTCATTATGAGCTCTAAATCAAAAGTTACATACGATTTTGGTGCGAACAAGTCAAGTTGATCGGATAGTTAAAATAATCATTCTAAACTGATCATTGGGGCTCATTGATTAAAACCTCATAAGTGAAGCATAATGCATGGTATTACGCAGTTTCGGATAGATTGGATTATTTGAAGGCTTTGTCGTATCTATTTGAGTCTAAAATTCTTTCACAATATAGAAATTTGAGCTAGCATAACGTGGGCGTTGGAGTCATGTCATTCAGAGCTCTAAATCAAAAGTTATGGATGATTTAGTGCGGACATTCCAGGTTGATCGGCTAGTTATAATGATCATTCTAAACTTATCATTGGTGCTCATTGATCAAACCTCATAAGTGAAGCATAGTGCATGGCATCATGCAGTTTTGGATATATTGGATTACTTGGAGCCTTTTTTGTATCTATTTCATTCCTAAATTTGGTCACAATATAGAAAATTGAGCTAGTTTAACATGTGCGTTGGATTTGTGTCATTTTGAGGTCTAAATCTAAAGTGACGGATGATTTACTTTTGACATGTCAAGTTGATCGGCTAGCTAAACTGATCATTCTAAACGGATCAATGGTTCTCATTGAGTAAAAGCTAATAAATGAATTATAATGTATGGTATCACGCAATATGGGATAGATTGGACTACTTTGAAGGTTTACGTATCTATTTGATATTGAATTTTTTTTTGTATTATAGAAAATTGAGCAAGCATAAAGTGGGCATTGGATTCATGTCATTCTAAGCTCTAAATCAAAAGTTACAAACGAAAAAGTGTGGACATGTCAAGTTGATTGGCTAGTTCAAATGATCATTCTAAGATGATCACTGGTGCTCATTGAGTTAAGGCTTATAATGAAGCATAATGCATGGCGTCACGTAGTTTGGGATAGATTAGATTACTTGGTGGCATTGTCGTATTTATTTGAGTCTGAAATTTTGTCACATTATAGAAAATTGAGCTAGCATAACCTGGGTGTTGGATTCATGTCATTCTAAGTGATGGACGATTTAATGCAGACATGTCAAGTTGATCAACCAGTTAAAATGATCATTCCAAACAGATCATTGGGGCTCACTGATTAAAACCTCATAAGTGAAGCATAATGCATGGCATCATGCAGTCTGGGATAGATTGGACTACTTGGAGGCTTTGTCGTATCTATTTCAATATAGAAAATTGAGCTAGCATAATGTTGGCTTTGGATTCATGTCATTCTGAGCTCTAAATAAAAAGTTATGGGCGTTTAGTGCGGACATATCTAGTTGATCGGGCAGTTAAAATGATCATTATAAACTGATCATTGGTGCTCATAGATTAAAACCTCATAAGTGAAGCGTAACGCATGGTATCATGCAGTTTGGGATATATTGGATTACTTGGAGGCTTTTTCATATCTATTTC
Source organism: Pugionium dolabratum (assembly GCA_018901945.1). Lineage (NCBI taxonomy): Eukaryota > Viridiplantae > Streptophyta > Magnoliopsida > Brassicales > Brassicaceae > Pugionium > Pugionium dolabratum. The sequence continues at coordinate 484,967 of JAEVFF010000253.1, read as the reverse complement.
ATTCCTAAATTTTGTCACAATATAGAAAATTGAGCTAGTTTAACATGGGCATTGGATTCTTGTCATTATGAGCACTAAATCTAAAGTGACGGATGGTTTACTTTTGACATGTCAAGTTCATCGGCTAGCTAAAATGTCATTCTAAACGGAGCAATGGTTCTCATTGAGTAAAAGGTAATAAATGAATTATAATGCATGGTATCACGCAATTTGGGATAAATTGGATTACTTGGAAGCTTTGCGTATCTATTTCATTTCAAAATTTTGTCATATTATAGAAAATTGAGCTAGCATAACGTGGGTGTTGGATTCATGTCATTCAAAGCTCTATATCAAAAGTTACGGACGAATTAGTGTGGACATGTCAAGTTTATTGGCCAGTTCAAATGATCATTCTAAGCTGATCACAGGTGCTTATTGAGTAAAGGCTAATAAATGAATTATAATTCATGGTATCACGCAATTTGGGATAGTTTGGATTAGTTGGAAGCTTTGCGTATTTATTTGATTTGGAAATTTTATCTTATAATAGAAAATTGACCTAGCATAACATGGGCGTTAGATTCATGTCATTCTAAGCTCTAAATCAAAAGTTACGGACGAATTAGTGTGGACATGTCAAGTTGATTGAAAAGTTCAAATGATCATTCTAAGGTGATCACTGGTGCTCATTGAGTAAAGGCTAATAAGTGAAACATATGGCATCACGCAATTTGGGATAGATTGGACTACTTGGAGGCTTTGTCGTATCTATTTGAGTCTGAAATTTTGTCACATTACAGAAAATTGATCTAGCATAACCTGTTCGTTGGATTCATGTCATTTTGAGCTCTAAATCAAAAGTTACGGCTTTGTTCGTTGGAAGCTTTGCATATTTATTTTGATTTGGAAATTTTATCTTATAATAGAAAATTGACCTAGCATAACATGGGCGTTAGATTCATGTCATTCTAAGCTCTAAATCAAAAGTTACGGACGAATTAGTGTGGACATGTCAAGTTGATTGAAAAGTTCGAATGATCATTCTAAGGTGATCACTGGTGCTCATTGAGTAAAGGCTAATAAGTGAAACATATTGTAAGAATATTGAGATTATAGAGGAGAAATGTGAAGAATTGAATCTGAAAACTCAAAGAGAAGTATGAGAAAATGAGAAATGACTTAGACTTATGGAGAAGATTCTCCTAAGAGTATATTATACATTGAGTCTTTACAGCCCTTTTATAGAGGATTTACAATGTGAACACAAAAGAAAACGAATTCAAACTTGTGGATGAGTTTGAATAGAGGAGGAGCCTGTCAACAACAAATGAGAAGAGAGGAGACAGCATGGGCATGACTGTTTGGTGTGGTTGCCAAGACTGTGTGCAGCATGGGCATGACTGTTTGGTGTGGTTGCCAAGACTGTGTGCAGCATGGGCATGACTTTTTTTCACCTTGATTCTTCTCCCAAGGTAGCTATTTAACCATTTCAACCATGTGGTTAATAATAACCCATCCTTTTTCATTTCCCTTGTTATTCAAACTGAATTTTCGCGCTCACACTTGCCTTGTAGGTCAAGATAGGTCTTATTTGATTTTCCTATGTCAATACTCCCCCTCAAGCTAAAGACTTTGGAATCACCCTAAAATCTTAAGCTTGGGAACCCAAGGCAACACCTCATTAAAAACCTTATTAAGGAAAACCACTTGGGACAAAACCTTAATAAGGGAAAAGAGTGTGTTGCTCTTGGATTAGGAGACCTTTGATCATGGGTGTGATAAATCAACAAGCCCAAGTTTGCTAAAGATGTTCTTGCAAACTTTGAGACTTGCTGCCTTTGTGAAGATGTCAGCTAGTTGGTCTTCACTCCTTGTATAACATGGCAGAATGGTTCCATCTTGAACTTTCTCCCTAACCTTATGGCAGTCGATCTCTATGTGCTTGGTCCTCTCGTGAAACACTGAGTTTGAAGCTATGTGAATGGCTGCCTGATTATCACAATGGAAGGTAATTGGCCCTGGTTGTGCAATACCGAAATCTTTCAAGAGTGCTTTGAGCCAAGTTACTTCATTTGTCAGCTTCCTCATAGCCCTATATTCTGCTTCAGCACTAGAACATGATACCACCTTCTGCTTCTTAGTCTTCCAAGTGACTAAGTTCCCACCAACGAAGGTGCAATACCCAGTGGTTGATTTCCTATCCACCCTATCACCAGCCCAATCCGCATCACAATACCCGACAATCTCAGTGTTCCCATTCTTGCCCATCCATATACCTTGACCAGGAGATCCTTTGATGTATCTAAGGATCCTTTGATGTATCTAAGGATCCTTTCTACCATGCTCCAATGATATACAGTAGGCTTTTGCATATGTTGACTTACTTGATTCACAGCAAAACACAAGTCTGGTCGTGTGAGTGTGAGGTAGATCAGCTTCCCAACTAGTCTCCTATACTGAGAAACATCCTTAAATAACTCATCAGCTTTCTCCCCCTTTCCGTTGACCTTGTAGCCATCTTCAAGAGGAGTTTTGGCCGGTTTAGCCCAAGCTTTCCCGTGTCTGTCAACAGATCAAGAGCATACTTTCTTTGGGATAGAAAGAGCCCTTCTTGAGACCGACACATTTCAATACCCAAGAAGTACTTCAACTCTCCAAGATCCTTGATGTCAAATGATCTGTTTAAGAAGGCCTTTGTGGACTGAATTCCTTCTTTATCATCTCCTGTGATGATAAGGTCATCCACATAAACCAAGACCGCCACGATTCCTTTGGAGTTTTGACGAGTGAACAAAGTATGATCTGAATGGGATTTCCTAAACCCATTATCAGTAAGTGTGGAGCTTAATTTGTGATACCAGGCCCTTGGTGACTGCTTCAACCCATATATTGCCTTCCTAAGTCTTAGAACCTGTCCCTCTTTGCAAAGATCTTCAAGGCCTTGTGGTGGAGTCATATACACTTCCTCTTCAAGTTCTCCTTGTAGGAATGCGTTCTTGACATCCATTTGCCATAAGTCCCAAGTTAGATTCGTAGCTAGTGAAAGAACAACCCTTACAGTGTGTAGCTTAGCCACCGGTGCAAATGTATCAGTATAGTCCTCTCCATATGTCTGAGTGAAACCTCTTGCAACTAGACGTGCCTTGTACTTTTCTATGTCCCCATTGCTCTTATACTTGATGGTGAACACCCACTTGGAACTCACAGCCTTCTTGCCTTTGGGAAGTTCTTGTATATCCCATGTATGATTCCTTTCCATAGCTCCTTTCTCATCTCTTACTGCATCTAACCATTCTTTCTTGCTCTCAGCTTCTTCATAAGTCCTTGGAATCTGACTTTGTTCAATCTTTCCAAGGAATGCTTGATGATTAGATGGCAAGAGGTCAAGGGAACAAACAGCTTATATGGGATGAGCCACGGCCTGGTTGTTGTAGAATACCCTAGTGTTCCTAAGTCTAGTACTCCTCCTTAAATGCTGAACAGGTGGTGCAGCCTCCTCTACAACCGTTTCCTCTTCCATTTGGTGAATAGGTTCCTCTATACCCACTTCCAAGTCGTCTTGTTCTTGATTTTGCGCCATAGCTTCTTCTTGGATTGGAGTTGGTTCTTGAGTTACCACCCCTTGTTCATTCTCTTGGGTATCTTGTGAACTACTTAAGGTTCTTGTTTCTTCGTGTCTTGAATCCTTTGGCAGATCATTTCCAAAATGATTCAAGAGAAACCTCAAACTCGTAGCCAAATCAGAAGGTGACCTTGAGAGATCCTTCAATCCTTCCCAATCTTTCTGATCATAATAGCTTTTTCTTCTATGAACTTGACATCTCTAGACACATATGTCCTGTTGTTGCTCGGATCATAGCACTTATAACCCTTTTGTGTTGTCGAATATCCAAGGAACATACACTTGATGCTCTTTGCCTCCGACTTGTTTCTTAGATCACCTGGAACATACACAAAGCACACACACCCAAATACACGTAAATGATCAATGGAAGGTTTAGTTTTATTGAGTACCTCAAATGGGATATATCTTGCAAGACTTTGGTTGGAATCCGATTGATGAGGTAGCAAGCAACCAAGACTGCATCTCCCCAAAAACTTTTAGGAACATTGGTATGAAACATCATGGANTGGAGGCTTTTTCATATCTATTTCATTCCTAAATTTTGTCACAATATAGAAAATTGAGCTAGTTTAACATGGGCGTTGGATTCTTGTCATTGTGAGCTCTAAATCTAAAGTGACGGATGGTTTACTTTTGACATGTCAAGTTCATCGGCTAGCTAAAATGTCATTCTAAACGGAGCAATGGTTCTCATTGAGTAAAAGGTAATAAATGAATTATAATGCATGGTATCACGCAATTTGGGATAAATTGGATTACTTGGAAGCTTTGCGTATCTATTTCATTTCAAAATTTTGTCATATTATAGAAAATTGAGCTAGCATAACGTGGGTGTTGGATTCATGTCATTCAAAGCTCTATATCAAAAGTTACGGACGAATTAGTGTGGACATGTCAAGTTTATTGGCCAGTTCAAATGATCATTCTAAGCTGATCACAGGTGCTTATTGAGTAAAGGCTAATAAATGAATTATAATGCATGGTATCACGCCATTTGGGATAGTTCGGATTACTTGGAAGCTTTGCGTATTTATTTGATTTGGAAATTTTATCTTATTATAGAAAATTGAGCTAGCATAACATGGGCGTTAGATTCATGTCATTCTAAGCTCTAAATCAAAAGTTACGGACGAATTAGTGTGGACATGTCAAGTTGATTGAAAAGTTCAAATGATCATTCTAAGGTGATCACTGGTGCTCATTGAGTAAAGGCTAATAAGTGAAACATATGGCATCACGCAATTTGGGATAGATTGGACTACTTGGAGGCTTTGTCGTATCTATTTGGGTCTGAAATTTTGTCACATTATAGAAAATTGATCTAGCATAACCTGTTCGTTGGATTCATGTCATTTTGAGCTTTAAGTAAAAACATATAGACTATTTAGTGCAAACTAATCATTGGGGCTCATTTGGGCTCATTAATTAGAACCTCATAACTGACGCATAATGCATGGCATCACGCAGATTGGGATAGATTGGATTACTAGGGAGTTTTGTCGTATCTATTTCATAACTAAATTTTGTCACAATATAGAAAATTGAGCTAGCATAACGTGGGCATTGGATTCATGTCATTCTGAGCTCTAAATCAAAAGTTATGGATGAGTTAGTGCGGACTGTCAGATTGTCAGGCCCCGTAATTGATCATTCTAAACTGATCATCGGTGCTATCATTGATATAGGAACCTCATAAGTGAAGCATAATGCATGGCATCATGGAGTTTGGGATATATTGGATTACTTGGAGGCTTTTTCGTATCTATTTCATTCCTAAAATTTGTCACAATATAGAAAATTGAGCTAGTTTAACATGGGTGTTGGATTCTTGTCATTCTGAATTCTAAATCTAATGTGACGGATGATTTACTTTTGATATGTCAAGTTGATCGGCTAGCTAAAATTATCATTCTAAACGTTTCAATGGTTCTCATTGAGTAAAAGCTGATATATGAATTATAATGCATGGTATCACGCAATATGGGATAGATTGGATTACTAGGAAGCTTTGCGAATCTATTTGATTTTGAAATTTTTTCATATTATAGAAAATTGAGCTAGCATAACGTGGACATTGGATTCATGTCATTCTAAGCTCTAAATCAAAAGTTACAGACGAATTAGTGTGGACATGTAAAGTTGATTGTCCAGTTCAAATAATCATTCTAAGCTGATCACTGGTGCTCATTGAGTAAAGGCTTATAAGTGAAGCATAATGAATGGCATCACGCAGATTGGGATATATTGGATTACTTTGAGGCTTTGTCATATTTATATGGGTGTGAAATTTTGTCACATTATAGAAAATTGAGCTAGCATAACCTGGGCGGTGGATTCATGTCATTCTGATCTATAAATAAAAGGTTATGGACGATGTAGTGCATACATGTCACATTGATCGACCAGTTAAAATGATCATTCTAAACTGATCACTGGGGCTCATTGATTAAAACCTCAAAAGTGAAGCATAATGCATGACATCATGGAGTTTGGGATATATTGGATTACTTAGAGGGTTTTTCGTATCTATTTCATTCCTAAATTTTGTCACAATATAGAAAATTGAGTAGTTTAACATGGGCAGTGGATTCATGTCATTCTCAGCTCTAAATACGAAGTTATGGACGATTTAGTGCAAAAATGTCCAGTTGATCGGCCAGTCAAAATGATTACTCTAAACTGATCATTGGTGCTCATTGATTAAAATCTCATAAGTGAAGCATAATGCATGGCATCATTCAGTTTGGGATATATTGGATTACTTGGAGGCTTTTTCGTATCTATTTCATTCCTAAATTTTGTGACAATATAGAAAATTGACCTAGTTTATCATGGGCGTTGGATTCTTGTCATTCTCAGCTCTAAATCTAAAGTGACGGATGATTTACTTTTGACATGTCAAGTTGATCGGCTAGCTAAAATTATCATTCTAAACGGATCAATCGTTCTCATTGAGTAAAAGCTAATAAATGAATTATAATGCATGGTATCATGCAATATGGGATAGATTGGATTACTTGGAAGCTTTGTGTATCTATTTGATTTTGAAATTTTTTCATATTATAGAGAATTGAGCTAGCATAACGTGGGTGTTGGGGTCATGTCATTCTAAGCTCTAAATCAAAAGATACAGACGAATTAGTGTGGAAATTTCACGTTGATTGGCCAGTTCAAATGATCATTCTATGCTGATCTCTGGTGCTCATTGAGTAAGGGCTTATAAGTGAAGCATAATGCATGGCATCACGCAGTTTGGGATAGATTGGATTACTTGGCGGCTTTGTTGTATTTATTTGAGTCTGAAATTGTGTCACATTATACAAAATTGAGCTAGAATAACGTGGGCATTGGATTCATGTCATTCTGAGCTATAAATCAAAAGTTATGGACGATTTAGTGCGCAAATGTCAAGTTGATCGGCCAGTTAAAATGATCATTCTAAACTGATCATTGGGGCTCATTGATTAAAACCTCATAAGTGAAGCATAATGCATGACATCACGCAGTTTGGGATAGATTAGATTACTTGGACGCTTTGTCATATAAATTTCATTCCTAAATTTTGTCACAATATAGAAAATTGAGCTAGCATAACATGGGCGTTGGATTCATTTCATTTTGAGCTCTAAATCAAAAGTTATGGACGATTTAGTGCAGACAAGTCCAGTTGATGGGCCAGTTAAAATGATCATTCTAAACTGATCATTGGTGCTCATTGATTAAAACCTCATAAGTGATGCATAATGCATGGCATCATTCAATTAGGGATATATTTGATTACTTGGAGGCTTTTTCGTATCAATTTCATTCCGAAATTTTGTCACAATATAGAAAATTGAGCTAGTTTAACATGGGCGTTGGATTCTTATCATTCTGAAATCTAAATCTAAAGTAACGGATGATTTACTTTTGACATGTCAAGTTGATCGGCTAGCTAAAATGATCATTTTAAACGTATCAATGGTTTTCATTGAGTAAATGCTAATAAATGAATTATAATGCATGCTATCACGCAATTTGGGATAGATTGGATTACTTGGAAGCTTTGCGTATCAATTTGATTTCGAATTTTTTTCATATTATAGAAAATTGTGCTAGCATAACATCAGCGTTTGATTCATGTCATTCTAAGCTCTAAATCAAAAGTCACAGACGAATTAGTGTGGACAAGTGAAGTGGCTTGGCCAGTTCAAATGATCATTCTAAGGTGATCACTGGTGCTCATTGAGTAAAGTCTTATAAGTGAAGCATAATGCATGGCATCACGCAGTTTGGGATAGATTGGATTACTTGGAGGTTTTGTCGTATCTAATTGAGTACGAAATTTTGTTACAATATAGAAAATTGAGCTAGCATAACTCAATCTTAAGTGTCATTCTGAGCTCTTAATCTAAAGTGACGGATGATTTACTTTTGACATGTCAAGTTGATCTGCTAGCTAAAATTATAATTCTAAACGGATCAATGGTTGTCATAAAGTAAAAGCTAATAAATGAATTATAATTCATGGTATCACGCAATATGGGATAGATTGGATTACTTGGAAGCTTTGCGTATCTATTTAATATTGAAACTTTTTAATAGTATAGAAAATTGAGCTAGCATAACGTGGGCGTTGGTTTCATGTCATTCTAAGCCCTAAATCAAAACTTACGAACGAATTAGTGTGGATATGTCAAGTTGATCAGTTCAAATGATCATTCTAAGCTGATCACTGATGCTCATTGAGTAAAGGCTTATAAGTGAAGCATAATGCATGGCATCACGCAGTTTGGGATAAATTGGATTACTTGCAGGCTTTGTCATACTTATTTGAGTATTAAATTTAGTCACATTTTAGAAAATTGAGCTAGCATAACCTGGGCGTTGGATTCATATCATTCTGAGCTATAAATCAAAAGTTATGGACGATTTAGTGCGGACATGTCAAGTTGATCGGCCAGTTAAAATGATTATTCTAAACTGATCATGGGGCTCATTGATTAAAACCTCTTAAGTGAAGCATAATGCATTGCATCACGAGTTCGGAATAGATTGGATTACTTGGAGGCTTTGCCGTATCTATTTCATTCCTAAATTTTGTCACAATATAGAAAATTGAGCTAGCATAACGTGGGTGCTGGATTCATGTCATTCTGAGCTCTAAATCAAAAGTTATGGACGATTTAGTGCGGACATATCCAGTTGATCGGGAAGTAAAATGATCATTCTAAGCTGATCACTGGTGCTCATTGAGTAAAAGCTTATAAGTGAAGCATAATGCATGGCATCATGCAGTTTGGGGATATATTGGATTACTTTGAGGCTTTGTCGTATTTATATGGGTGTGAAATTTTGTCACATTATAGAAAATTGAGCTAGCATAACCTGGGCGGTGGATTCATGTCATTCTGATCTATAAATAAAAAGTTATGGACGATGTAGTGCATACATGTCACGTTGATCGACCAGTTAAAATGATCATTCTAAACTGATCATTGGGGCTCATTGATTAAAACCTCAAAAGTGAAGCATAATGCATGGCATCATGGAGTTTGGGATATATTGGATTATTTAGAGGCTTTTTCGTATCTATTTCATTCCTAAATTTTGTCTTAATATAGAAAATTGAGTAGTTTAACATGGGCAGTGGATTCATGTCATTCTCAGCTCTGAATTCGAAGTTATGGACGATTTAGTGCAGAAATGTCCAGTTGATCGGCCAGTCAAAATTATTATTCTAAACTGATCATTGGTGCTCATTGATTAAAATCTCATAAGTGAAGCATTATGCATGGCATCATTCAGTTTGGGATATATTGGAATACTTGGAGGCTTTTTCGTATCTATTTCATTCCTAAATTTTGTGAGAATATAGAAAAGTGACCTAGTTTAACATGGGCGTTGGATTCTTGTCATTCTCATCTCTAAATCTAAAGTGACGGATGATTTACCTTTGACATGTCAAGTTGATCGGCTAGCTAAAATTATCATTCTAAACGGATCAACCGTTCTCATTGAGTAAAAGCTAATAAATGAATTATAATGCATGGTATCATGCAATATGGGATAGATTGGATTACTTGGAAGCTTTGCGTATCTATTTGATTTTGAAATTTTTTCATATTATAGAGAATTGAGCTAGCATAACGTGGGCGTTGGATTCATGTCATTCTAAGCTCTAAATCAGAAGTTACGGACGAATTAGTGTGGAAATGTCACGTTGATTGGCCAGTTCAAATGATCATTCTATGTTGATCTCTGGTGCTCATTGAGTAAGGGCTTATAAGTGAAGCATAATGCATGGCATCACGCAGTTTGGGATAGATTGGATTACTTGGCGGCTTTGTTGTATTTATTTGAGTCTGAAATTGTGTCACATTATACAAAATTGAGCTAGAATAACCGGGGCATTGAATTCATGTCATTCTGAGCTATAAATCAAAAGTTATGGACGATTTAGTGCGCAAATGTCAAGTTGATCAGCCAGTTAAAATGATCATTCTAAACTGATCATTGGGGCTCATTGATTAAAACCTCATAAGTGAAGCATAATGCATGACATCACGCAGTTTCGCATAGATTAGATTACTTGAAGGCTTTGTCGTATCTATTTCATTCCTAAATTTTGTCACAATATAGAAAATTGAGCTAGCATAACATGGGCGTTGGATTCATTTCATTTTGAGCTCTAAATCAAAAGTTATGGACGATTTAGTGCGGACAAGTCCAGTTGATCGGCCAGTTAAAATGATCATTCTAAACTGATCATTGGTGCTCATTGATTAAAACCTCATAAGTGATGCATAATGCATGGCATCATTCAATTAGGGATATATTTGATTACTTGGAGGCTTTTTTGTATCTATTTCATTCCTAAATTTTGTCACAATATAGAAAATTGAGCTAGTTTAACATGGGCGTTGGATTCTTGTCATTCTGAACTCTAAATCTAAAGTGACGGATGATTTACTTTTGACATGTCAAGTTGATCGGCTAGCTAAAATGATCATTTTAAACGTATCAATGGTTTTCATTGAGTAAATGCTAATAAATGAATTATAATGCATGCTATCACGCAATTTGGATAGATTGGATTACTTGGAAGCTTTGCGTATCAATTTGATTTCGAATTTTTTTCATATTATAGAAAATTGTGCTAGCATAACATCGGCGTTTGATTCATGTCATTCTAAGCTCTAAATCAAAAGTTACAGACGAATTAGTGTGGACAAGTGAAGTGGCTTGGCCAGTTCAAATGATCATTCTAAGGTGATCACTGGTGCTCATTGAGTAAAGTCTTATAAGTGAAGCATAATGCATGGCATCACGCAGTTTGGGATAGATTGGATTACTTGGAGGTTTTGTCGTATCTATTTGAGTACGAAATTTTGTTACAATATAGAAAATTGAGCTAGCATAACTCAATCTTAAGTGTCATTCTGAGCTCTTAATCTAAAGTGACGGATGATTTACTTTTGACATGTCAAGTTGATCGGCTAGCTAAAATTATAATTCTAAACGGATCAATGGTTGTCATTGAGTAAAAGCTAATAAATGAATTATAATGCATGGTATCACGCAATATGGGATAGATTGGATTACTTGGAAGCTTTGCGTATCTATTTAATATTGAAACTTTTTCATAGTATAGAAAATTGAGCTAGCATAACGTGGGCGTTGGATTCATGTCATTCTAAGCCCTAAATCAAAAGTTACGGACGAATTAGTGTGGATATGTCAAGTTGATCAGTTCAAATGATCATTCTAAGCTGATCACTGATGCTCATTGAGTAAAGGCTTATAAGTGAAGCATAATGCATGGCATCACGCAGTTTGGGATAAATTGGATTACTTGGAGGCTTTGTCATACTTATTTGAGTATGAAATTTAGTCACATTTTAGAAAATTGAGCTAGCATAACCTGGGCGTTGGATTCATGTCATTCTGAGCTATAAATCAAAAGTTATGGACGATTTAGTGCGGACATGTCAAGTTGATCGGCCAGTTAAAATGATTATTCTAAACTGATCATGGGGCTCATTGATTAAAACCTCTTAAGTGAAGCATAATGCATTGCATCACGCAGTTCGGGATAGATTGGATTACTTGGAGGCTTTGCCGTATCTATTTCATTCCTAAATTTTGTCACAATATAGAAAATTGAGCTAGCATAACGTGGGCGCTGGATTCATGTCATTCTGAGCTCTAAATCAAAAGTTATGGACGATTTAGTGCGGACATATCCAGTTGATCGGGAAGTTAAAATGATCATTCTAAACTGATCACTGGTGCTCATTGATTAAAACCTCATAAGTGAAGCATAATGCATGGCATCATTCAGTTTGAGATATATTGGATTACATGGAGGCTTTTTCGTATCTATTTCATTCCTAAATTTTGTCACAATATAGAAAATTGAGCTAGTTTAACATGGGCGTTGGATTCTTGTCATTCTGAGCTCTAAATCTAAAGTGACGAATCATTTACTTTTGACATGTCAAGTTGATCGGCTAGCTAAAATGATCATTCTAAACGGATCAATGGTTCTCATTGAGTAAAAGCTAATAAATGAATTATAATGCATGGTATCATACAATTTGGGATAGATTGGATTACTTGGAAGCTTTGCGTATCTATTTGATTTCAAATTTTTTTCATATTATAGAAAATTGAGCTAGCATAACATGGACGTTGGATTCATGTCATTCTAAGCTCTAAATCAAAAGTTACGGACGAATTAGTGTGGAAATTTCACGTTGATTGGCCAGTTCAAATGATCATTCTATGCTGATCTCTGGTGCTCATTGAGTAAGGGCTTATAAGTGAAGCATAATGCATGGCATCACAAAGTTTGGGATAGATTGGATTACTTGGCGGCTTTGTCGTATTTATTTGAGTCTGAAATTGTGTCACATTATACAAAATTGAGCTAGAATAACCTGGGCATTGGATTCATGTCATTCTGAGCTATAAATCAAAAGTTATGGACGATTTAGTGCGCAAATGTCAAGTTGATCGGCCAGTTAAAATGATCATTCTAAACTGATCATTGGGGCTCATTGATTAAAACCTCATAAGTGAAGCATAATGCATGACATCACGCAGTTTCGCATAGATTAGATTACTTGGAGGCTTTGTCATATCTATTTCATTCCTAAATTTTGTCACAATATAGAAATTGAGCTAGCATAACATGGGCGTTGGATTCATTTCATTTTGAGCTCTAAATCAAAAGTTATGGACGATTTAGTGCGGACAAGTCCAGTTGATCGGCCAGTTAAAATGATCATTCTAAACTGATCATTGGTGCTCATTGATTAAAACCTCATAAGTGATGCATAATGCATGGCATCATTCAATTAGGGATATATTTGATTACTTGGAGGCTTTTTCGTATCTATTTCATTCCTAAATTTTGTCACAATATAGAAAATTGAGCTAGTTTAACATGGGCGTTGGATTCTTGTCATTCTGAACTCTAAATCTAAAGTGACGGATGATTTACTTTTGACATGTCAAGTTGATCGGCTAGCTAAAATGATCATTTTAAACGTATCAATGGTTCTCATTGAGTAAATGCTAATAAATGAATTATAATGCATGCTATCACGCAATTTGGGATAGATTGGATTACTTGGAAGCTTTGCGTATCTATTTGATTTCGAATTTTTTTCATATTATAGAAAATTGTGCTAGCATAACATCGGCGTTTGATTCATGTCATTCTAAGCTCTAAATCAAAAGTTACGGACGAATTAGTGTGGACAAGTAAAGTGGCTTGGCCAGTTCAAATGATCATTCTAAGGTGATCACTGGTGCTCATTGAGTAAAGTCTTATAAGTGAAGCATAATGCATGGCATCACGCAGTTTGGGATAGATTGGATTACTTGGAGGTTTTGTCGTATCTATTTGAGTACGAAATTTTGTTACAATATAGAAAATTGAGCTAGCATAACTCAATCTTAAGTGTCATTCTGAGCTCTTAATCTAAAGTGACGGATGATTTACTTTTGACATGTCAAGTTGATCGCTAGCTAAAATTATAATTCTAAACGGATCAATGGTTGTCATTGAGTAAAAGCTAATAAATGAATTATAATGCATGGTATCACGCAATATGGGATAGATTGGATTACTTGGAAGCTTTGCGTATCTATTTAATATTGAAACTTTTTCATAGTATATAAAATTGAGCTAGCATAACGTGGGCATTGGATTCATATCATTCTAAGCCCTAAGTCAAAAGTTACGGACGAATTAGTGTGGACATGTCAAGTTGATCAGTTCAAATGATTATTCTAAGCTGATCACTGGTGCTCATTGAGTAAAGGCTTATAAGTGAAGCATAATGCATGGCATCACGCAGTTTGGGACAAATTGGATTACTTGGAGGCTTTGTCATACTTATTTGAATATGAAATTTAGTCACATTTTAGAAAATTGAGCTAGCATAACCTGGGCGTTGGATTCATGTCATTCTGAGCTATAAATCAAAAGTTATGGACGATTTAGTGCAGATATGTCAAGTTGATCGGCCAGTTAAAATGATTATTCTAAACTGATCATGGGGCTCATTGATTAAAACCTCTTGAGTGAAGCATAATGCATTGCATCACGCAGTTCGGGATAGATTGGAATACTTGGAGGCTTTGCCGTATCTATTTCATTCCTAAATTTTGTCACAATATAGAAAATTGAGCTAGCATAACGTGGGCGCTGGATTCATGTCATTCTGAGCTCTAAATCAAAAGTTATGGACAATTTAGTGCGGAGATATCCTGTTGATTGGGAAGTTAAAATGATCATTCTAAACTGATAACTGGTGCTCATTAATTAAAACCTCATAAGTGAAGCATAATGCATGGCATCATTCAGTTTTAGATATATTGGATTACATGGAGGCTTTTTCGTATCTATTTCATTCCTAAATTTTGTCACTATATAGAAAATTGAGCTAGTTTAACATGGACGTTGGATTCTTGTCATTCTGAGCTCCAAATCTAAAGTGACGAATCATTTACTTTTGACATGTCAAGTTGATCGGCTAGCTAAAATGATCATTCTAAACGGATCAATGGTTCTCATTGAGTAAAAGCTAATAAATGAATTATAATGCATGGTATCATACAATTTGGGATAGATTGGATTACTTGGAAGCTTTACGTATCTATTTGATTTCAAATTTTTTCATATTATAGAAAATTGAGCTAGCATAACATGGACGTTGGATTCATGTCATTCTATTCTCTAAATAAAGTTACAGATGAATTAGTGTGGACATGTCAAGTTGATTGGCCAGTTCAAATGATCATTTTAAGCTGATCACTGGTGCTCATTGAGTAAAGTCTTATAAGTGAAGCATAATTCATGGTATCACGCAGTTTGGGATAGATTTGATTACTTGGAGGCTTTGTCATATTTATTTGAGTCTGAAATTTTGTCAGATTATAGAAAATTGAGCTAGAATAACCTGGGCGTTGGATTCATGACATTTCGAGCTCTAAATAAAAAGTTATGGACGATTTAGTGCGGACATGTCCAGTTGATTGGCAAGTTAAAATGATCATTCTAAACTGATCATTGGTGCTCATCGATTAAAACCTCAAAAGTGAGGCATAATACATGGCATCATGCAGTTTGGGATATATTGGATTACTTAGAGGCTTTTTCGTATATATTTCATTCCTAAATTTTGTCACAATATTGAAAATTGAGCTAGTTTAACATGGGCGTTGGACTCGTGTCATTCTAAGGTCTAATTCTAAAGTGACGGATTATTTACTTTTGACATGTCAAGTTTATCGGCCTGCTAAAATGATCATTCTAAACAGATCAAAGGTTCGCATTGAGTAAAGGCTAATAAATCAATTATAATGCATGGTATTACGCAATTTGGGATAGATTGGATTACTAGGAAGCTTTTTTGTATCTATTTGTTTTTGAAATTTTGTCACATTATAGAAAATTGAGCTAGAATAACCTGGGCGTTCGATTCCTGTCATTCTGAGTTATAAATCAAAAGTAATGGACGATTTAGTGCGGACATGTCAGGTTGATCGGCAAGTTAAAATGATCATTCTAAACTGATTATTGGGGCTCATTGATGAAAACCTCATATGTGAAGCATAATGCATGGCATCACGTAGTTTGGGATAGATTGGATTACTTCGAGGCTTTGTCGTATCTATTTCATTCCTAAATTTTGTCACAATATAGAAAATTGAGCTAGTATAACATGGGCGTTGGATTCATGTCATTCTGAGCTCTAAATCAAAAGTTATGGACGATTTAGTGCGGACATGTCCAGTTGATTGGCCAGTTAAAATGATTATTCTAAACTGATCATTGGTGCTCATTGATTAAAACCTCATAAGTGAAGCATAATGCATGTCATCATGCAGTTTTGGATACATTGGATTACTTGGAGGCTTTTTCGTATCTATTTCATTCCTGAATTTTGTCACAAAAATAGAAAGTTGAGCTAGTCTAACATGGGTGTTGGATTCGTGTCATTCTGAGCTCTAAATCCAAAGTGACGGATGATTTACTTTTGACATGTCAAGTTGATTGGCTAGCTAAAACGATCATTCTAAACGGATCAATGGTTCTCATTTAGTAAAGGCTAATAAATGAATTATAATGCATAGTATCACGCAATTGGGGATAGATTGGATTATTTTTGAAATTTTGTCGTATCTATTTGATTTTGAAATTTTTTTCATAGTATAGAAAATTGAGCAAGCATAACGGTGGCGTTGGATGCATGTGATTCTAAACAATAAATCAAAAGTTACGGACGAATTAGTGTGGACATGTCAAGTTGATTGGCCAGTTCAAATGATCGCTCTAAGCTGATCACTTGTGCTCATTTAGTAAAGGCTTATGAGTGAAGCATAATGCATGGCATCAAGCAGTTTGGGATAGATTGAATTACTTGGAGGCTTTGTCGTATCTATTTAAGTCTGAAATTTTGACACATTATAAAAAATTAGCTAGCATAACGTGGGTGTTGGATTCATGTCATTATGATATCTAAATCAGAAGTAATGGACGATTTAGTGTGGACATGTCAAGTTGATCGGTCAGTTAAAATGATCATTTTAAACTGGTCATTGGAAAGTATTGATTAAAACCTCATAAGTGAAGCATAATACATGGCATCACGCAGTTTGGGATATATTGGATTACTTGGAGGGTTTGTCGTATCTATTTCATTCCTAATTTTTGTCACAATATAGAAAATTGAGCTAGTTTAACATGGCCATTGGATTCATGTCATTTTGAGCTCAAATTCTAAAGTGATGGAAAATTTAGTGTTGACATATAAAGTTGATCGGCTAGCTAAAATGATCATTCTAAACGGATCAATGTTCTCATTGAGTAAACGCTAGCAAATGAATTATAATGCATGACATCACGAAATTTGGATAGATTGGATTACTTGGAGGCTTTGTGGTATCTATTTCATTCCTCAATTTTGTCACAATATAGAAAATTGAGCTAGCTTAACATGGGCGTTGGATTCGTGTAATTCTGAGCTCTAAGTCTAAATTGATGGACGATTTAGTGTTGACATATCAAGTTGATCGGGAAGCTAAAATGATCATTGTAAACGGATTGAGTAATCTCATTGAGTAAAGGCTAGTAAATGAATTATAATGCATGGTATCACGCACTTTGGGATAGATTAGATTATTTGGAAGATTTGTTGTATCTATTTGAGTCCGAAATTTTGTCATAGTTTAGACAATTGAGCTAGCATAACGTTGGTGTTGGATTCATGTCATTGTGAGCTCTAAACCCAAAGTTACAGACGATTTAGTGCGGACATGTCAAGTTGATTGGCCAGTTCAAATGATCATTCTAAGCTTATCATTGGTGCTCATTGAGTACATGCTTATACATGAAGCATAATGCATTGCATCACAATGTTTGGGATAGATTGGATTACTTGGAAGCTTTGTTGTATCTATTTGAGTTTGAAATTTTGTCACATTATAGAAAATTTAGCTAGCATATTGTGGGCGTTGGATTCATGTCATTCCAAGCTCTAAATCAAATGTTGTGGACGATTTAGTGCGGAAATGTCAAGTTTATCAGTCAGTTAAAATGATCATTCTAAACTGATCATTGGGAATCATTGATTAAAACTTCATATGTGAAGCATAATGCATGGCACCACACAGTTTGGGATAGATTGGAAAACTTGGAGGCTTTGTTGTATCTATTTCATTCCTAATTTTTTTCACCATATAGAAAATTTAGGTAGATTAACATGGCCATTAGATTCGTATCATTCTGAGCTCTAAATCTATAGTGACGGAAAATTTAGTGTTGACATGTCAAGTTGATCGGCTAGCTAAAATGATCATTCTAAACGGATCAATGGTTCTCATTGAGTAAAGGCTAATAAATGAATTATAATGCATGGCATCACTCAGTATGGATAGATTGGATTTCTTGGAGGCTTTGTCGTATCTATTTCAGTACTAAATTTTTTTACAATATAAAAAATTGAGCTACCTTAACATGGGCGTTGGATTTGTGTCATTCCGAGCTCTAAATCTAAATTGACGGACGATTTAGTGTTGACATATCAAGTTGATCGGCTAGCTAAAATGATCATTCTAAACGGATCGATGAATCTCATTGAGTAAAGGCTAGTAAATGAATTATAATGCATAGTATCATACAGTTTGGGATAAATTGGATTATTTGGAATCTTTGTCGTATCTATTTGAGTCTGAAATTTTGTCATAGTTTAGAAAATTTAGCTAGCATAACGTGAGTGTTGGATTCATGTCATTATGAGCTCTAAATCAAAAGTTACGGACGATTTAGTGCGGACATGTCAAGCTGATCGGCCAGTTCAAATGATCATTCTAAGCTCATCATTGGTGCTCATTTAGTAAAGGCTTATACATGAAGCATAATGCATGGTATCACACAGTTCGGTATACATTGGATTATTTGGAGGCGTTGTCGTATCTATTTGAGTCTGAAATTTTGTCAATTTATTGAAAATTGAGCTAGCATAACGTGGGCGTTGGATTCATGTCATTCTGAGCTCTAAATCAAAAGTTATAGTTGATTTAGTACGGGCATATCAAGTTGATCAGTCAGTTAAAATGATTATTCTAAACTGATCATTGGGGATCACTGATTAAAACCTCATAAGTGAAGCATAATGCATGGAATCACACAGTTTGGGATAGATGGATTACTTCGAGGCTTTGTCGTATCTATTTAATTCCTAAATTTTGTTACAATATAGAAAATTGAGCAGGCTTAACATGGTTGTTGGATTCTTGTCATTCTGAGCTTTCAATCTAAAGTGACAGAAAATTTAGTGTTTACATGTCAAGTTGATCGGTTAGCTAAAATGATCATTCTAAACAGATCAATTGTTCTCATTCAGTAAAGGCTAATAAAGGAATTATAATGCATGGCATCATGCAATTAGGAAAGATTGGATTACTTGGAGGCTTTGCCGTATCTATTTCATTACTAAATTTTGTCATAATATAGAAATTTGAGCTAGCTTAACATGGGCGGTTGATTCGTGTCATTCTGAGCTCTAAATCTAAATTGACGGACGATTTAGTGTTGACATATCAAGTTGATCGGCTAGATAAAATGATCATTCCAAACGGATCGATGAATTTCATTGAGTAAAGGCTAGTAAATGAATTATAATGCAGTTTGGAATAAAATGGATTATTTGGAAGCTTTGTCGTAACTATTTGAGTCTGAAATTTCGCCGTAGTTTAGAAAATTGAGCTAGCATAACGTGGGTGTTGGATTCATGTCATTATGAGCTCTAAATCAAAATTTATGGACGAGTTAGTGTGGACATGTCAAGGTTATTGCCCAGTTCAGATGATCATTCTAAGCTGATCATTGGTGCTCATTTAGTAAAGGCTTATACATGAAGCATAATGCATGGCATCACACAGTTTGGGATAGATTAGATTACTTGGAGGCTTTGTCATATCTATTTGAGTCAGGACTTTTGTCACATTATCGAAAATTGAGCTAGCATAATGTGGGTGTTGGATTCACGTCATTCTGAGCTCTAAATCAAATGTTATGGACAATTTAGTGCGGGAATGCCAAGTTGATCGGTCAGCTAAAATGATCATTCTAAACTGATCATTGGGGATCATTGATTAAAACCTCATAAGTGAAGCATAATGCATGGAATCACGCAGCTTCGTATAGATTGGATTACTTGGAGGCTTTGTCTTATCTATTTCATTCCTAAATTTTGTCACAATATAGAAAATTGAGGTATCTTAACATGGTCGTTGGATTAGTGTCATTCTGAGCTCTAAATCTAAAGTGACGGAAAATTTAGTGTTCACATGTCAAGTTAATCAGCTAGCTATAATGATCATTCTAAACGGATCAATTGTTCTCATTGAGTAAAGGCTAATAAAGGAATTATAATGCATGGCATCACGCAGTTTAGATAGATTGGATTTCTTGGAGGCTTTGTCGTATCTATTTCATTCCATAATTTTGTCACAATATATAAAATTGAGCTAGCTTAACATGGGAGTTGGATTCTTGTCATTCTGAGCTCTCAATCTAAATTGACGGACGATTTAGTGTTAACATATCAAGTTGATCAGCTTGCTAAAATGATCATTCTAAACGGATCGATGAATCTCATTCAGTAAAGGCTAGTAAATGAGTTATAATGCATGATATCATGCAGTTTGGGATAGATTGGATTATTTGGAAGCTTTGTCGTAACTATTTGAGTCTAAATTTTGTCATAATTTAGAAAATTGAGCTAGCATAACGTGGGTGTTGGATTCATGTCATTATGAGCTCTAAATCAAAAGTTACAGACGATTTAGTGCGGACATGTCAAGTTGATTGGCCAGTTCAAATGATCATTCTAAGCTGATCATTGGTGCTCATTGAGTAAAGGCTTATACATGAAGCATAATGCATGGCATCACACAGTTTTGGGATAGATTGGATTATTTGGAGGCTTTGTTCGTATCTATTTGAGTCTGAAATTTTGTCACATTATTGAAACATTGAGCTAGCATATTGTGGGGGTTGGATTCATGTCATTGAGCTCTAAATCAAATGTTATTGACGATTTAATGCGGACATTTCAAGTTGATCGTTCAGTTAAAAAGATCATTCTAAACTGATCATTGGTGATCATTGATTAAAACCTCATAAGTGAAGCATAATGCATGGCATCACGCTGTTTGGGATACATTGGATTACTTGGAGGTTTTTACATATCTATTTCAATCCTAAATTTTGTCACAATATAGAAAATTGAGCTAGCTTCACATGACCGTTGGATTCGTGTCATTCGGAGCTGTAAATTTAAAGTGACGGAAAATTTAGTGTTCACATGTCAAGTTGATCGGCTAGCTAAAATGATCATTCTAAATGGATCATTGGGTATCATTGATTAAAACCTCATAAGTGAAGCATAATGCATGGAATCACGCAATTTGGGATAGATTGGATTACTTGGAGGCTTTGTCGTATCTATTTAATTCCTAAATTTTGTCACAATATAGAAAATTGAGCTAGTTTAACATGGCCGTTGGATTCGTGTCATTCGCAGCTCTAAATCTAAAGTGACGGAAAATTTAGTGTTGACATCTCAAGTTGATCGCCTAGCTAAAATGATCATTCTAAACTTATCAATGGTTCTCATTGAGTAAAAGCCAATAAATGAATTATAATGCATGACATCACGCAGTTTGGATAGATATTATTTCTTGGAGGCTTTGTCATATCTATTTCATTCCTCAATTTTGTCACAATAGAAAATTGAGCTAGCTTAACATGGGTGTTGGATGCCTGTCATTTTGAGCTCTAAATCTAAATTGACGGACGATTTAGTGTTGACATATCAAGTTGATCGGCTAGCTAAAGTGATCATTTTAAACGGATCGATGAATCTCATTGACTAAAGGCTAGTAAATGAATTATAATGCATGGTATCACGCAGTTTAGGATAGATTGGATTATTTCGAAGCTTTGTCGTATCTATTTGAGTCTGAAATTTTGTCATAGTTAGAAAATTGAGTTAGCATAACGTGTGTGTTTGATTCATCTCATTATGAGCTCTAAATCAAAAGTTACAAACGATTTAGTGCGGACATGTCAAGTTGATTGGCTAGTTCAAATGATCATTCTAAGCTGATCATTGGTGCTCATTGCGTAAAGGCTTATACATGAAGCATAATGTATTGCATCACACAGTTTGGGATAGATTGGATTACTTGTAGGTTTTGTCGTATCAATTTGAGTCTCAAATTTTGTCACATTATAGAAAATTGAGCTACCATAATGTGGGCGTTGGAATCATGTCATTGTGAGCTCTAAATAAAAAGTTATGGACGATTTATTGCGGACATGTCAAGTTGATTGGTCAGTAAAAATGATCATTATAAACTGATCACTGGGGATCATTGATTAAAATCTCATAAGTGAAGCATAATGCGTAGCATCACGCAGTTTGCGATAGATTGGATTATTTGGAGGTTTTGTCGTATCTATTTCATTCCTATATTTTGTCATAATATAGAAAATTGAGCTAGCTTAACATGGTCGTTGGATTCGTGTCATTCAGAGCTCTAAATCTAAAGTGACGGAAAATTTAGTGTTGACATGTCAAGTTGATCGGCTAGCTAAAATGATCATTCTAAACGGATCAATGGTTTTCATTGAGGAAAGGCTAATAAATGAATTATAATGCATGGCATCACGCAGTTTGGATAGATAGGATTACTTGGAGGCTTTTTCGTATCTATTTCATTCCTAAATTTTGTCACAATATAGAAAGTTGAGCTAGCTTAACATCGGTGTGGGATTCGTGTCATTCTGAGTTTTAAATCTAAATTGACGGACGATTCAGTGTTCACATATCATGTTGATCGGCTAGCTAAAATGATCATTCTAAACGGATCGATGAATCTCATTGAGTAAAGGCTAGTAAATGAATTATAATGCATGGTATCACCCAGTTTGGGATAGATTGGATTATTTGGAAGCTTTGCCGTATCTATTTGAGTCTGAAATTTTGTCATAGTTTAGAAAATTGAGCTAGCATAACGTGGGTGTTGGATTCATGTCATTATGAGCTCTAAATCAAAAGTATGGACGATTTAGTGCGGACATGACAAGTTGATTTGCCAGTTCAAATGATCATTCTAATATGATCATTGGTGCTCATTGAGTAAAGCCTTATACATGAAGCATAATGCA
Organism: Pugionium dolabratum; assembly: GCA_018901945.1. Classification (NCBI taxonomy): domain Eukaryota; kingdom Viridiplantae; phylum Streptophyta; class Magnoliopsida; order Brassicales; family Brassicaceae; genus Pugionium; species Pugionium dolabratum. The sequence continues at coordinate 462,126 of JAEVFF010000253.1, read as the reverse complement.
TGGCATCACACAGTTTGGGATAGATTGGACTATTTGGAGGCATTTGTCGTATCTATTTGAGTCTGAAATTTTGTCACATTATAGAAAATTGAGCTAGCATAACATGGGCATTGGATTCATGTCATTCTGAGCTCCAAATCAAATGTTAGGGACGATTTAATGCGGACCTGTGAAGTTGATCGGTCAGTTAAAATGATCATTCTAAACTGATCATTGGGGATCATTGATTAAAACCTCATAAGTGAAGCATAAATCATGGCATCACGCAGTTTGGGATAGATTGAATTACTTGGTAGCTTTGTCGTGTCTATGTCATTCCTAAATTTTGTCACAATATAGAAAATTGAGCTAGCTTAACATGGCTTTTGGATTCGTGTCATTCTGAGCTCTATATCTAAAGAGAGAGAATATTTAGTGTTGACATGTCAAGTTGATCGGCTAGCTAAAATGATCATTCAAAACGGGTCAATGGTACTCATTGAGTAAAGGCTAATAAATGAATTATAATGCATGGCATCATGCAGTTTGGATAGATTGGATTACTTGGAGGCTTTGTCGTATCTATTCCATTACTAAATTTTTTCGCATTGTAGAAAATTGGGCTAGCTTAACATGGGCGTTGGATTCGTGTCATTCTGAGCTCTAAATCAAAAATGACGGACGATTTAGTGTTGACATATCAAGTTGATCGGTTAGCTAAAATGATCATTATAAACGGATTGATGAATCTCATTAAGTAAAGGCTAGTAAATGAATTATAATGCATAGTATCACGCAGTTTGGGATAGATAGGATTATTTCGAAGCTTTGTCGTATCTATTTGAGTCCGAAATTTTTATAATTTCGAAAATTGAGCTAGCATAACGTGGGTGTTGGATTCATGTCTCTATGAGGTCTAAATCAAAAATTACTGACAATTTAGTGAGGACATGTCAAGTTGATTGGCCAGTTCAAATGATCATTCTAAGCTGATCATTGGTGCTCACTGAGTAAAGGCTTATACATGAAGCCTAATACATGGAATCACACAGTTTGGGATAGATTGGATTGCTTGGAGGCTTGGTCGTATCTATTTGAGTCCAAAATTTTGTCACAATATAGAAAATTGAGGTAGCATAACGTGGAGGTTGGATTCATGTCATTCTGAGCTCTAAATCAAAAGTTATGGACAATTTACTGCAGACATGTCAAGTTGATCGGTCAGTAAAAATGATAATTCTAAACTGATCATTGGGGATCATTGATTAAAATCTCATAAGTGAAGCATAATGCATAGCATCACGCAATTTGCGATAGATTGGATTATTTGGAGGCTTTGTCGTATCTATTTCATTCCTATATTGTGTCAAAATGTAGAAAATTGATCTAGCTTAACATGGTCGTTGGATTCGTGTCATTTTGAGCTCTAAATCCAAAGTGACGAAAAATTTAGTGTTGACATGTCAAGTTGATCGGCTAGCTAAACTGATCATTCTAAACGGATCAATGGTTTTCATTGAGGAAAGGCTAATAAATGAATTATAATGCATGGCATCACGCAGTTTGGATAGATTGGATTACTTGGAGGCTTTTTCGTATCTATTTCATTCCTAAATTATGTCGCAATATAGAAAATTGAGCTAGCTTAACATGGGTGTTGGATTCGTGTCATTCTGAGTTGTCAATCTAAATTGACGGACGATTTAGTGTTGACATATCAAGCTGATCGGCTAGCTAAAATGATCATTCTAAATGTATCGATGAATCTCATTGAGTAAAGGCTAGTAAATGAATTATAATGCATGGTATCACCCAGTTTAAGATTGATTGGATTACTTGGAGGCTTTATCGTATCTATTTAATTCCTAAATTTTGTCACAATATAGAAAATTGAGCTAGCTTAACATGGCCGTTGGACTCGTGTCATTCTGACCTCTAAATCTAAACTGACAGAAAATTTAGGGTTGACATGTCAAGTTGACTGGCTAGCTAAAACGATCATTCTAAACGGATCAATGGTTTTCATTGAGTAAAGGCTAATAAATAAATTATAATGCATGGCATCACGTAGTTTGGATAGATTGGATTACTTGGAGGCTTTGTCATATCTATTTCATTCTTAGATTTTGTCACAATATAGAAAATTGAGATAGCTTAACATGGGCGTTTGATTTGTGTCATTCTGAGCTCTAAATTTAAATTGACGAATGATTTAGTGTTGACATATCAAGTTGATCGGCTCACTAAAATGATAATTCTAAAGGGATCGATAAATCTCATTGAGTAAAGGCTAGTAAAAAATTATAATGCATGGTATCACGCAATTTGATGTAGTTTGGAGTATTGGGAAGATTTGTCGTATCTATTTGAGTCTGAAATTTTGTCATAGTTTAGAAAATTGAGCTAGCATCACGTGGGTGTTGGATTCATGTCATTATGAGCTCTAAATCCAAAGTTACGGACGATTAAATGCGGACATTTCAAGTTGATTGGCCAATTTAAATGATCATTCTAAGCTGATCATTGATGCTCATTGACTAAAGCCTTATACAAGAAGCATAATGCATGGCATCACACAGTTTGGGATAGATTGGATTAGTTGGAGGCTTTGTCGTATCTATTTGAGTTTGAAATTTTTTTCACATTATAGAAAATTTAGCTAGCATATCATGGGCGTTGGATTCATGTCATTCTGAGCTCTAAATGAAAAGTTATAGACGATTTAGTGCGTACATGTCAAGTTGATCGGTCAGTTAAAATGATTATTCTAAACTGATCATTGGGGATCATTGATTAAAACCTCATAAGTGAAGCATAATGCATGGCATCACACAGTTTGGGATAGATTGGATTACTTGGAAGCTTTGTCGTATCTATTTCATTCATCAATTTTATCACAATATAGAAAATTGAGCAAGCTTAACATGGCCGTTGGATTCGTGTCATTCCAAGCTCTAAATCTAAAGTGACGAAAAATTTAGTGCTGACATGTTAAGTTGATCGGCTAGCTAAAATGATCGTTTTAAACGGATCAATGGTTCTCATTGATTAAAGGCTAATAAATGAATTATAATGCATGGCATCACCCAGTTTGGATAGATTGGATTACTTGAAGGCTTTGTCGTATCTATTTNTAACATGGCCATTGGATTCGTGTCATTCTGAGCTCTAAATATAAAGTGGCCGAAAATTTAGTGTTGACATGTCAATTTGATCGGCTAGGTAGAATGTTCATTCTAAACGGATCAATGGTTCTCTTTGAGTAAAGGCTAATAAATGAATTATAATGCATGACATCACGCAGTTTGGATAGATTAGATTACTTGCAGGCTTTAGTGAATCTATTTCATTCCTAAATTTTGTCACAATATAGAAAATTGAGCTATCTTAACATGGGCATTGGATTCGTGTCATTCTGAGCTCTAAATCTAAATTGACAAACAATTTAGTGTTTTTACATATCAAGTTGATCAGGTAGCTAAAATGATCAGGTAGCTAAAATGAATCTCATTGAGTAACGGCTAGTAAATGAATTATAACACATTTTGGGATATATTGGATTATTTGAAAGCTTTCTTGTATCTATTTGAGTCTGAAATTTTTTCATAGTTTAGAAAATATAGCTAGCATAACGTGGGTGTTGGATTCGTGTCATTATGAGCTCTAAATCAAAAGTTACGGATGATTTAGTGTGCACATGTCAAGTGTATTGGCCAGTTCAAATCATCATTCTAAGCTGATCATTGGTGCTCATTGAGTAAATGCTTATACATGAATCATAATGCATGGCATAACACAGTTTGGGATAGATTGGATTACTTGGAGGTTTTGTTGTATCTATTTGAGTATGAAATTTTATCACATTATAGAAAATTGAGCTAGCATAACGTGGGCGTTGGATTCATGTCATTCTGAGCTGTAAATCAAAAGTTGTGGCGATTTGGTGCGTACATTTCAAGTTGCTCGGTCAGTTAAAAAGATCATTCTAAACTGATCATTGGGGATCATTGATTAAAACCTCATAAGTGAAGTATAATGCAACGCATCACATAGTTTGGGATAGACTGGATTACTTGAAGGCTTTGTCGTATCTATTTAATTCGTAAAATTTGTATCAATATAGAAAATTCAGCTAGCTTTACATGGCCGTTGGATTCGTGTCATTCTGAACTCTAAATCTAAAGTGACGAAAAATTTAGTGCTGACATATCAAGTTGATCGGCTAGCTAAAATGATCATTCTAAACGGATCAATGGTTCTCATTGAGTAAAAGCTAATAAATGAATTATAATGCATGACATCACGCAGTTTGAATAGATTGGATTACTTGCAGGCTTTAGTGAATCTATTTCATTCCTAAATTTTGTCACAATATAGAAAATTGAGCTATCTTAACATGGGCATTGGATTCGTGTCATTCTGAGCTCTAAATCTAAATTGACAAACAATTTAGTGTTGACATATCAAGTTGATCAGGTAGCTAAAATGATCATTCTAAACGGATCGATGAATCTCATTGAGGAACGGCTAGTAAATGAATTATAATGCATGGTATCACGCAGTTTGGGATACATTGGATTATTTGAAAGCTTTGTTGTATCTATTTGAGTGTGAAATTTTGTCATAGTTTAGAAAATTTAGCTAGCATAACGTGTGTCTTGGATTCATGTCATTATTAGTTCTAAATTAAAAGTTGCGGACGATTTAGTGTGGACATGTCAAGTTGTTGGCCAGTTCAAATGATCATTCTAAGCTGATCATTGGTGCTCACTGAGTAAAGGCTTATACATGAAGCATAATGCATGGCATCACACAGTTTGGTATAGATTGGATTACTTGGAGGCTTTGCCGCATCTATTTGCATCTGAAATTTTGTCATAGTATAGAATATTGAGCAAGGATAATGTGGGCGTTGGATTCATTTCATTCTGAGCTGTAAATCAAGAGTTAGGGACGAATTAATGTGGACATGTCAAGTTGATTGGCCAGTTCAAATGATCATTCTAATCTCATCGTTGGTGCTCATTGAGTAAAGGCTTATAAGTAAAGCATAATGCATGGCATCACGCAGTTTGGGATAGATTGGAATACTTGGAGATTTTGTCGTATCAATTTGAGTTTAAAATTTTTGTCACAACATAGAAAATTGAGCTAGCATAACGTGGGTGTTGGATTCATGTCATTCTGAGCTCTAAATGAAAAGTTATGCACGATTTAGTGCGGACATGTCAAGTTGATCGGCCAGTTAAAATGATTATTCTAAACTGATCATTAGTGCTCATTGATTAAAACCTCTTAAGTGAACCATAATGCATGAGATCATGCAGTTTGGGATATACTAGATTACTTGGAGCCTTAGTCCTATCTAATTCATTCCTAAATTCTTTCACAGTATAGAAAATTGAGCTACTTTAACATGGGTGTTGGATTCGTGTCATTCTGAGCTCTAAATCTTAAGTGACGGACGATTTAGTGTTGACATATCAAGTTGATCGGCTAGCTAAAATGATCATTCTAAACGGATCTACGGTTCTCATTGAGTAAAGGCTAATAAATGAATTATAATGCATGGTATCACGCAGTTTAGGATAGATTGGATAATTTGGAAGCTTTGTCGTATCTGTTTGAGTTTGAAATTGTGTCATAGCTTAGAAAATTGAGCTAGCATAACGTGGGCGTTGGATTCATGTCATCATGAGCTCTAAATCAAAAGTTACTCACGATTTAGTGCAGACATGTCAAGTTGATTGGCGAATTCAAATGATCATTCTAAGCTGATCCTTGGTGCTCATTGAGTAAAGGCTTATAAGTGAAGCATAATGAATGGCATCACACAGTTTGGGATAGATTTAATAATTTGGAAGCATTGTCGTATCTATTTTAGTAAGAAATTGTTTCATAGTTTAGAAAATTGAGATAGCATAACGTGGGCGTTGGATTCATGTCATTATGAGCTCTAAATCAAAAGTTACAAACGATTTAGTGCAGACATGTCAAAGTTATTGGCCAGTTCAAATGATCATTCTAAGCTGATCATTGGTGCTCATTGAGTGAAGGCTTATAAGTGAAGCATAATGGATGGCATCACGCAGTTTGGGATAGGTTGAATTGCTTGGAGGCTTTAGTGTATCTATTTCATTCCTAAATTTTGTCACAATATAGAAAATTGAGCTAGCTTAACTTGGGCGTTGATTCGTGTCATTCTGAGCTCTAAATCTAAATGGACAAACAATTTAGTGTTGACATATCAAGTTGATCGGCTAGCTAAAATGATCATTCTAAAAGGATCGATGAATCTCATTGAGTAACGGCTAGTAAGTGAATTATAATGCATGGTATGCAGTTTGGGATATATTGGATTATTTGGAAGCTTTGTTGTATCTATTTGAGTGTGAAATTTTGTCATAGTTTAGAAAATTGAGCTAGCATAACGTGGGTCTTGGATTCATGTCATTATGAGTTCTAAATCAAAAGTTGCGGACGATTTAGTGTGGACATGTCAAGTTGTTGGCCAGTTAAAATGATCATTCTAAGCTGATCATTGGTGCTCATTGAGTAAAGGCTTATACATGAAGCATAATGCATGGTATCACACAGTTTGGTATAGATTGGATTACTTGGAGGCTTTGCGCATCTATTTGCATCTGAAATTTTGTCATATTATAGAATATTGAGCAAGGATAATGTGGGCGTTGGATTCATCTCATTCTGAGCACTAAATCAAAAGTTAGGGACGAATTAATGTGGACATGTCAAGTTGATTGGCCAGTTCAAATGATCATTGTAATCTCATCATTGGTGCTCATTGAGTAAAGGCTTATAAGTGAAGCATAATGCATGGCATCACGCAGTTTTGGATAGATTGGAATACTTGGAGATTTTGTCATATCAATTTGAGTTTAAAATTTTGTCACAACATAGAAAATTGAGCTAGCATAACGTGGGTGTTGGATTCATGTCATTCTGAGCTCTAAATGAAAAGTTATGCACGATTAGTGCGGACATGTCAAGTTGATCGTCCAGTTAAAATGATTATTCTAAACTGATCATTAGTGCTCATTGATTAAGACCTCTTAAGTGAACCATAATGCATGAGATCATGCAGTTTGGGATATACTAGATTACTTGGAGCCTTAGTCCTATCTAATTCATTCCTAATTTCTTTCACAGTATAGAAAATTGAGCTACTTTAACATGGGCGTTGGATTCGTGTCCTTCTGAGCTCTAAAGCTAAAGTGACGGACAATTTAGTGTTGACATGTCAAGTTGGTCGGCTAGCTAAAATGATCATTCTAAACGGATCTACGGTTCTCAGAGAGTAAAGGCTAATAAATGAATTATAATGCATGGTATCACGCAGTTTAGGATAGATTGGATTATTTGGAAGCTTTGTCGTATCTGTTTGAGTTTGAAATTGTGTCATAGCTTAGAAAATTGAGCTAGCATAATGTGGGCGTTGGATTCATGTCATCATGAGCTCTAAATCAAAAGTTACGCACGATTTAGTGCGGACATGTCAAGTTGATTGGCCAGTTCAAATGATCATTCTAAGCTGATCCTTGGTGCTCATTGAGTAAACGCTTATAAGTGAAGCATAATGAATGGCATCACACAGTTTGGGATAGATTTGATAATTTGGAAGCATTGTCGTATCTATTTTAGTAAGAAATTGTTTCATAGTTTAGAAAATTGAGATAGCATAACGTGGGCGTTGGATTCATGTCATTATGAGCTCTAAATCAAAAGTTAAGACGATTTAGTGCAGACATGTCAAAGTTATTGGCCAGTTCCAATGATCATTCTAAGCTGATCATTGGTGCTCATTGAGTGAAGGCTTATAAGTGAAGCATAATGCATGGCATCACGAAGTTTGGGATAGGTTGAATTGCTTGGAGGCTTTAGTGTATCTATTTCATTCCTAAATTTTGTCACAATATAGAAAATTTGAGCTAGCTTAACTTGGGCGTTGGATTCGTGTCATTCTGTGCTCTAAATCTAAATCGACAAACGATTTAGTGTTGACATATCAAGTTGATCGGCTAGCTAAAATGATCATTCTAAAAGGATCGATAAATCTCATTGAGTAACGGCTAGTAAATGAATTATAATGCATGGAATCACGCAGCGTAGGATAGATTGTATTAATTGGAGACCTTGTCATATCTATTTGAGTGTGAAATTTTGTCACACTATAGAAAATTGAGCTAGCATAACGTGGGCGTTGGATTCATGTTATTTTGAGTTCTAAATCAAAAGTTATGGACGATTTAGTGCAGACATGTCAAGTTGATCGGGAAGTTATAATGATCATTCTTAATTGATCATTGTTGCTCATTGATTAAAACCTCATATGCGAAGCATAATGCATGGCATCCATAGTTTGAGATATATTGGATTAATTGAAGCGTTTGTCGTATCTATTTCTTTCCTAAATTTTGTAACAATATAGAAAATTGATCTAGTTTAACGTGGGCGTTTGATTCGCGTCATTCTGAGCACTAAATCTAAAGTGATGCATGAATTAGTGTTGACATGTCAAGTTGATCGGCTAGCTAAAATGATCATTCTAAATAGATCAATGGTTCTCATTGAGTAAAGGATAATAAATGAATTATAATGCATTTTATCACGCAGTTTGGGATAGATTGAATTACTTGGGGGCTTTGTCGTTTCTATTTAATTCCTAAATTTTGTTATAATACAGAAAATATAGCTTTCTTAACATAGGCGTTGGATCCATGTCATTATGAGCTCTAAATCTATAGTGACTGACGATTTAGTGTTGACATGTCAAGTTGATCGGCTAGCTAAGACGATGATTTTAAATGGATCAATGGTTCTCCATGAGTAAAGGCTAATAAATGAATTATAATGCATGACATCACACAGTTTGGATACAATGGAATACCTGGAGGCTTTTTCGTATCTATTTCATTCCTAAATTTTGTCACAATATACAAAATTGAGCTAGCTTAACCTGTGCGTTGGATGCGGTTATTTTGAGCTGTAAATCTAAATTGACGGAAGATTTAGTGTTGACATATCAAATTGATCGGCTAGCTAAAATGATCATTCTAAACGGATCAATGGTTCTCATTGAGTAAACGCTAGTAAATGAATTATAATTCATGACATCATGCAGTTTGGGATAGACTGGATTATTTGAAAGCTTTGTCGTATCTATTTGAGTCTGAAATTTTTTCATATTTTAAAACATTGAGCCAGCATAGCGTGGGCGTTGGATTCATGTCATTATGAGCTCTAAATGAAAAGTTACGGACGATTTAGTGCGAACGTGTCAAGTTGATCGGACAGTTAAAATGATCATTCTAAACTGATCATTGGTGTTCATTGATTAAAACCTTATATGTAAACCATAATGCATGGCACACGCAGTTTGAGATATATTGGATTAATTGGAGCCTTTGTCGTATCTATTTCATTGCTAAATTTTTTCACCATATTGAAAATTGAGCTAGTTATGACTTGGGCGTTGGATTTGCGACATTCTGAGCTCTAAATCTTAAGTGACGGACGATTTAGTGCTGACATATCAAGTTGATCGGCTAGCTAAAATTATCATTCTAAACGGATCAATGGTTCTCATTCAGTAAAGGCTAATAAATGAATTATAATGCATGGCATCACGCAGTTTGGGATAGATTGGATTACTTGGAGATTTTTTCGTATCTATCGGAGTATGAAATTTTTTCACAATATAGAAAATTGAGCTCGTATAACGAGTAGGCGTTTGATTCATGTCATTCTGAGCTTTAAATCAAAAGTTACGGACGATTTAGTGCAGACATGTCAAGTTGATCGGCTAGTTAAAATGATTATTCTAAAATGATCATTTGGTGCTCATTGATTGAAACCTCATAAGTGAAGCATAATGCATGGCATCATGCATTTTGGGATATATTGGATTACTTGGAGGCTTTTTCGTATCTATTTCATTACTAAATTTTTTCACAATATAGAAAATTGATCTAATTTAACATGGACTTTGGATTTGTGTCATTTAGAGCGCTAAATCTAAAGTGACAGACGATTTATTGTTGACATGTCAAGTTGATCGCCTATCCAAAATAATCATTCTAGACGAATCAATGGTTCTCATTGAGTAAAAATGCTAATAAATGAATTATAATGCTTGGTATCACGCAGTTTGGGATAGATTGGATTACTTGGAAGGTTTTTCGTATCTATTTGAGTCTGAAATTTTGTCATAGTATAGAAACTTGAGCTAGCATAACGTGGGCATTGGATTCATGTCATTCTGAGCTCTAAATCAAAATTTATGTCAAGTTGATTGGCCAGTTCAAATGATCATTCTAAGTTGATCAATTGTTCTCATTGAGTAAAGGCTTATAAGTGAAGCATAATAGATGGCATCACGCAGTTTGGGATATATTGGATTTCTTGGAGGCTTTGTCATATTAATTTGAGTTTGAAACTTTGTCACAATATAGAAAACTGAGGTAGCATAACGTTGGCGTTTGATTCATGTTATTCTTAGTTCTAAATCAAAAGTTAGGGACGATTTTAGTGCAGACATGTCAAGTTGATCGGCCAGTTAAAATAATCATTCTAAACTGATCATTGGTGCTCATTGATTAAAACCTCATATGTAAAGCATAATGCATGGCATTACGCAATTTGAGATATATTGGAATACTTGAAGCCTTTGTCGTATCTATTTCATTCCTAAATTTTGTCACAATATAGAAAATTGAGGTAGTTTAACTTGGGCGTTGGATTCGCGTCATTCTGAGCTCTAAATCTTAAGTGATGGACGATTTAGTGTTGACATATCAAGTTGATCGGCTAGCTAAAATGATCATTCTAAACGGATCAATGGTTCTCATTGAGTAAAGGCTAACAAATGAATTATAATGCATGACATCACGCAGTTTGGGATAGAATTGATTACTTGAACCTTTTTCATGTCTATTTGAGTGTGAAATTTTGTCATAGTATAGAAAATTGAGCTAGCATAATGTGGGCATTGGATTCATGTCATTCTGAGCTCTAAATCAAAAGTTACTGAAGAATTAGTATGGACATGTCAAGTTGATTGGCCAGTTCAAATTATCATTTTAAGCTGATCATTGGTTCTCATTGAGTAAAGGCTTATAAGTGAAGCATAATGCATGACATCATGCAGTTTGGGTAGATTGGATTACTTGGAGGCTTTGTCGTATCTATGTGAGTCTGAAATTTTGTCACGATAAAAAAAATTGGGCTAGCATAACGTGGGTGTTGGATTCATGTTATTCTGAGTTCTAAATCAAAAGTTATGGACGATTTAGTGCGGACATGTCAAGTAGATCGGCCAGTTAAAATGATCATTCTAAACTGATCATTGGTGCTCATTGATTAAAACCTCATATGTAAAGTATAATGCACGGCATCATGCAGTTTGAGATATATTGGATTACTTGGAGCCTTTCTCCTATCTATCTCATTACTAAATTTTGTCATAATATAGAAAATTGAGATAATTTAACTTGGGCGTTGGATTCACGTCATTCTGATCTCTAAATCTAAAAAAAACAGACGATTTAGTGTTGACATATCAAGTTGATCGCCTAGCTAAAATGATCATTCTAAACGAATCAATGCTTCTCATTGAGTAAAGGCTAATAAATGAATTAGAATGCATGACATCACGTAGTTTGAGATATATTGGATTACTTGGAAACTTTGTCGTATCTATTTGAGTCTGAAATTTGGTCACAATATAGAAATTGAGCTAGCATAACGTGGGCGTTGGATTCATGTCATTGTGAGCTCTAAATATAAAGTGACGGACCATTTACAGTTGACATGTCAAGTTGATTGGCTATCTAAAATGATCATTCTAAACAGATCAATGATTCTCATAGAGTAAAGGCTAATAAATGAATTATAATGCATGGCATCACGCAGTGTAGGATAGATTGGAATAATTGGAGACTTTGTCGTATCTATTTGAGTCTGAAATTATGTCACACAATAGCAAATTGAGCTAGCATAACGTATGCGTTGGATTCATGTTATTTTGAGTTCTAAATCAAAAGTTATGGACGATTTAGTGTTGACATATCAAGTTGATCGGCTAGCTAAAATGATCATTCTAAACGGATCAATGATTCTCATTGAGTAAAGGCTAATAAATGAATTATGTTGCATGGCATCACGCAGTGTAGCATAGATTGGATTAATTGGAGAGTTTGTCGTATCTATCTGAGTGTGAAATTTTGTCACACTATAGAAAATTGAGCTAGCATAACGTGGGCGTTGGATTCATGTTATTTTGAGTTCTAAATCAAAAGTTATGGACGATTTAGTGCAGACATGTCAAGTTGATAAGGCAGTTATAATAATCATTCTAAATTGATCATTGTTGCTCATTGATTAAAACCTCGTATGTGAAGCATAATGCACGGCATCACGCAGTTTGAGATATATTGGATTAATTGGAGCCTTTGTTGTATCTATTTCTTTCCTAAAGTTTGTAACAATATAGAAAATTGATCTAGTTTAACATGGGCGTTTGATTCGCGTCATTCTGAGCACTAAATCTAAAGTGACGCACGAATTAGTGTTGACATGTCAAGTTGATCGGCTAGCTAAAATGATCATTCTAAATAGATCAATGGTTCTCATTGAGTTAAGGATAATAAATGAATTATAATGCATGGCATAACGCAATTTGGCATAGATTGGATTACTTCGGGGCTTTGTCGTTTCTATTTAATTCCTAAATTTTGTTACAATACAGAAAATATAGCTTGCTTAACATAGGCGTTGGATCCATGTCATTCTGAGCTCTAAATCTATAGTGACTAACGATTTAGTGTTGACATGTCAAGTTGATCGGCTAGCTAAAATGATGATTTTAAATGGATCAATGGTTCTCAATGAGTAAAGGCTAATAATTGAATTATAATGCATGGCATCACACAGTTGGGATAGAATGGAATACTTGGAGACTTTTTCGTATCTATTTCATTCCTAAATTTTGTCACAATATCGAAAATTGAGCTAGCTTAACCTGTGCGTTGGATGCGGTTATTCTGAGCTGTAAATCTAAATTGACGGAAGATTTAGTGTTGACATATCAAGTTGATCGCCTAGCTAAAATGATCATTCTAAACGGATCAATGGTTCTCATTGAGTAAAGGCTAATAAATGAATTATAATGCATGGTATCACACAGTTCGGGAAAGGTTGGATTACTTGGAGGCTTTGTCGTATCTATTTGAATCTGAAATTTTATCATAGTATAGAAAATTGAGCTAGCATAACGTGGGCGTTGGATTAATGTCATTTTGAGCCGTAAATCAAAAGTTACGGATGAATTAGTGTGGACATGTCAAGTTGATTGGCCAATTCAAATGATCATTCTTAGGTGATAATTGGTGCTCATTGAGGTAAGGCTTATAAGTGAAGCATAATGTATGGCATCACGTAGTTTGGGATATATTTGATTACTGGGAGCCTTTGTCCTATCTATTTCATTCCTAAATTTTGTCACAATATAGAAAATTGAGCTAGAATAACGTGGGTGATGGATTCATGTCATTCTAAACTCTAAATCGAAACTTATGGACGGTTTAGTGAGGACATGGCAAGTGGATCAGCCAGTTAAAATGATCATTCTAAACTGATCGTTGGTGCTCATTGATTAAAACCTCATAAGTGAAGCAAAATGCATGGCATCTCGCATTATGGGATAGATTGGATTACTTAAAGGCTTTGTCGTATCTATTTCATTCCTAAATTTTTTCAAATATAGAAACTTAAGCTAGTTTAACATGAACGTTGGATTCGTGTCATTCTAAGCTCTAAATCTAAGGTGACGGACGATTTAGTGTTGACATATCAAGTTGATCGGCTAGCTAAAACGATCATTCTAAATGAATCAATGGTTCTCATTGAGTAAAGGCTAATAAATAAATTATAATGCATGGCATCACGGAGTTTGGGATATATTGGATTACTTGGATACTTTTTCGATCTATTCCATTCCTAAGTCTTGTCACAATATAGAAAATTGAGGTACCTTACCATGGTCGTTGGATTCGTGTCATTGTGAGCTCTAAATCTAAATTGTCAGACGATTTAGTGTTGACATATGAAGTTGATCGGCAAGCTTAAATGATCATTCTAAATGGATCGATGTTTCTCATTGAGTAAAAGTTAATAAATTAATTATAATGCATGGCATCACGCAGTTTGGGATAAATTGGTTATTTGGAAGCTTTGTCGTATCTTTTTGAGTCCAAACAATTGTCATAGCATAGAAAATTGAGCTAGCATAACGTGGGCGTTGGATTTATGTCATTATGCGCTTTAAATCAGAAGTTACGGACGATTTAATGCGGATGTGTCAAGTTGATTGGCCAGTGCAAATGATCATTCTAAGCTGATCATTGGTGCTCATTGAGTAAAGGCTTATAAATGAAGCATAATGCATGGCATCACACAGCTGGGATAGATGGGATTACTTGGAGGCTTTGTCGTATCTATCTGAGTCTGAAATTTCGTCACAGTATAGAAAATTGAGATAGCATAATGTGGGCGTTGGATTCATGTCATTCTGAGCTCTGAATCAAAAGTTATGGACAATTTAGTGCGGACATGTCAAGCTGATCGGCAAGTTAAAATGATCATTCTAAACTGATCAATGCTGCTCATTGATTAAAACCTCATAAGTGAAGCATAATGCAAGACATCACGCAATTTGGGAAAGATTGGATTACTTAGAGGCTTTGTCGTATCTATTTCATTCCCAAAATTTGTCACAATATAGAAAATTGAGCTAGATTAACATGGGCGTTGGATTCGTATCATTATGAGCTCTAACATGGATGGAGGATATAGTGTTGACATGTCAAGTTGATCGGCTAGCTGAAATGATAATTTAAACGGATCAATGGTTCTTATTGAGTAAAGGCTAATAAATGAATTATAATGCACGACATCACGCAGTTTAGGATATATTGGATTATAGACGATTTTGTCGGACATCTCAAGTTGATCGGCCAATTAAACAGATCATAGGTGCTCAGTGATTAAAACCTCATAACTTAGGCATAATGCACGGCATCACGCAGTTTGGGGTAGATTGGATTACTTGGAGGCTTTGTCGTATCTCTTCCATACCTAAATTTTGTCACAATATAGAAAATTGAGCTAACTTAACATGGGCGTTGGATTTGTGTCATTCTGATCTCTCAATCTAAATTGACTGACAATTTAGTGTTGTCATATCAAGTTGATCGCCTAGCTAAAATGACCATTCTAAACGGATCGATGGTTGTCATTGAGTAAATGCTAATAAATGAATTATAATGCATGGCATCCCGAAATTTGGGATAGATTTGATTATTTAGAAGCGTATCTATTTGAGTCTGAAATTTTGTCATAATATAAAAATTGAGCTAGCATAACGTGGGTATTGGATTCATGTCATTATGAGCTCTAAATGAAAAGTTACCGATGATTTAATGCTGACATGTCAAGCTGATTGGCCAGTTCAAATGAGCATTCTTAGCTGATAATTGGTGCTCATTGAGTAAAGGCTTATAAGTGAAACATAATGCATGGCATCACGCAGTTTCGGATAGATTGCATTACTTTGAGGCTTTGCATATCTATTTGACTCTGCAATTTTACGTCAAAACATTGAAAATTGAGCTATCATAATGTGGGGGTTGGATTCATGTCATTCTGAGCTCTAAATCAAAAGTTATGGACGATTTAGTGCGCACATATCAAGTTGATTGGCCAGTTCAAATTATCATTCTAAGTAGATCAATTGTGCCCATTGAGTAAAGGCTTATAAGTGAAGCATAATGCATGGCATCAGGTAGTTTGGGATATATTGGTTTACTTGAAGGCTTGTCCTATCTATTTGAGTCTGAAATTTTGTCACAATATAGAAATTTGAGCTATTATAACGTAGGCGTTGGATTCATGTCATTCTGAGCTATAAATCATTAGTTATGCACGTTTTAGTGCAGAAATGTCAAGTTGATCGGCCAGTTAAACTGATCAGTCTAAACTGATCATTGGCACTCATTGATTAAAACCTCATAAGTGAAGCATAATGAATGGCATCATGCAGTTTGGGATAGATTGGATTAGTTGGAGCCTTTGTCGTATCTATTTCATTCCTAAATTGTGTCACAATATAGAAAATTGAGCTAGCTTAACATGGGCGTTAGATTCCTATCATTTTGATCTCTAAATCTAAAGTGACGGACGATTTAGTGTTGACATGTCAAGTTGATCGGCTAGCTAAAGTGATCATTCTAAATGGATCAATGGTTCTCATTGACTAAAGGCTAATAAATGAATCATAATGAATGGCATCACACAATGTGGGATTGATCGGATTACTTGGATGCTTTGTCGTATCTATTTCATTCCAAAATTTTGTCACAATATAGAAAATTGAGCCAGCTTAACTTGGGCGTTGGATTCATGTAATTCTGACCTCTAAATCTAAATTGACGGGCGATTTAGTGTTGACATATCATATTGATCGGCTAGCTAAAATGATCATTTTAAACGGATAGATGGTTCTCATTGAGTAAAGGCTAGTAAATGAATTATAATGCATGGCATCACGCAGCTTGTGATATATTGGATTATTTGGAAGCTTTGTGGTATCTATTTGTGTCTGAAATTTTGTCATAGTATTGAAAATTTAGCTAGCATAACGTGGGCGTTGGATTCATGTCTTTATGAGCTCTAAATCAAAAGTTACGGACGATTTAGTGCGTACATGTCATGTTCATTGGCCAGTTCAAATGATGATTTTAACCTCATCATTGTTTCCCATTGAGTAAAGGCTTATAGGTGAAACATAATCCATGGTATCACGCAGTTTGGGATAGATTGGATTACTTGTAGGCTTTGTCGTATCTATTTGAGTCTGAATTTTGTCATAATATAGAAAACTGAGCTAGCATAACGTGGGCGTTGGATTCATATAATTCTTAGGTCTAAGTAAAATGTTATGTATGATTTAGTGCGGACATGTCAAGTTTATCGGCAAGTTAAAAAGATCATTCTAAACTGATCCTTGGTGCTCATTGATTAAATCCTAATAAGTGAAACTTAATGCATGGCATCACACAGTTTGGGATAGATTAGATTACTTGGAGGCTTTGTCATATCTATTTCATTACTAAATTTTGTCACAATATAGAAAATTGATCTAGTTTAACTCAGGTGTTGGATTCGTGTCATTTTGAGCTCTAAATCTAAAGTGACGGATGATTTAGTATTGATATGTCAAGTTGATCGGCTAGCTAAAATGATCATTCTAAACGGATCAATGGTTCTCATTGAGTAAAGGCTAATAAATGAATTATAATGCATGGCGTCACGCAATTTTGGATAGATTAGATTATTTGGAACCTTTGTCGTTTCTATTTGGGTCTAAAATTTTTTCATAGTTTAGAAAATTGAGCTAGCATAACGTGGACGTTGGATTCATATCATTATGATCTCTAAATCACAAGTTATGGACTATTTAGTGCGGACATGTCAAGTTGATCAGCCAGTTAAAATGATCATTCTAAACTGGTCATTGGTGCTCATTGATTAAAACCTCATAAGTGAAGCATAATGCATTGCATAAAGCAGTTTGGGATATATTGGATTACTTGAAGCATTTTTTTATTTATTTCATTCCTAAATATTATCACAATATAGAAAATTGATCTAGTTTAACATGGGTGTTGGATTCGTGTAATTCTAAGCTCTAAATTTAAGGGGACAGACGATTTACTGTTGACATGTCAAGGTTATCGACTTGCTAAAATGATCATTCTAAACGGATTAATAGTTCTCATTGACTTAAGGCTAATAAATGAATTATAATGCAGGGAATCACGCAGTTTGGGATAGATTGGATTACTTGGAGGCTTTGTTGTATCTATTTCATTCCTAAATTGTGTCACAATATAGAAAATTGAGCTAGCTTAACATGGGCGTTGGATTCCTGTCATTTTGATCTCAAAATCTAAAGTGACGGACGATTAAGTGTTGACATGTCAAGTTGATCGGCTAGCTAAAATGATCATTCTAACCGGATCAATGGTTCTCATTGACTAAAGGCTAATAAATGAATCATAATGCATGGCATCACGCAATGTGGGATTGATTATATTACTTTTAGGCTTTGTCGTATCTATTTCATTCCTAAATTGTGTCACAATATAGTAAATTGAGCTAGCTTAACTTGGGCGTTGGATTCATGTCATTCTGAGCTCTAAATCTAAATTGACGGACAATTTAGTGTTGACATATCAAATTGATCGGCTAACTAAAATGATCATTCTAAACGGATCGATGGTTCTCATTGAGTAATGGCTAGTAAATGAATTATAATACATGGCATCACGCAGTTTGGGCTAGATTGGATTATTTGGAAGCTTTTTTGTATCTATTTGGGAATGAAATTTTGTCATAGTATAGAAAATTGAGCTAGCATAACGTGGGCGTCGGATTCATGTCATTTTCATCTCTAAATCAAAAGTTATGGACGATTTAGTGTGGACATTTCAAGTTGATTGGCCAGTTCAAATGATCATTCTAAGCTGGTCATTGGTGCGCACTGAGTAAAGGCTTATAAGTGAATTATAATGCATGCCATCACGCAGTTTGGGATATATTGGATTACTTGGAGACTTTTTCGTATCTATTTGAGTCTGATATTACGTCAAAACATTGAAAATTGAGCTATCATAATGTGGGGGTTGGATTCATGTCATTCTGAGCTCTAAATCAAAAGTTATGGACGATTTAGTGCGCACATATCAAGTTGATTGGCCAGTTCAAATTATCATTCTAAGTAGATCAATTGTGCCCATTGAGTAAAGGCTTATAAGTGAAGCATAATGCATGGCATCAGGTAGTTTGGGATATATTGGTTTACTTGAAGGCTTTGTCCTATCTATTTGAGTCTGAAATTTTGTCACAATATAGAAATTTGAGCTATTATAACGTAGGCGTTGGATTCATGTCATTCTGAGCTATAAATCATTAGTTATGCACGTTTTAGTGCGGAAATGTCAAGTTGATCGGCCAGTTAAACTGATCAGTCTAAACTGATCATTGGTACTCATTGATTAAAACCTCATAAGTGAAGCATAATGAATGGCATCACGCAGTTTGGGATAGATTGGATTAGTTGGAGCCTTTGTCGTATCTATTTCATTCCTAAATTGTGTCACAATATAGAAAATTGAGCTAGCTTAACATGGGCGTTGGATTCCTATCATTTTGATCTCTAAATCTAAAGTGACGGACGATTTAGTGTTGACATGTCAAGTTGATCGGCTAGCTAAAGTGATCATTCTAAATGGATCAATGGTTCTCATTGACTAAAGGCTAATAAATGAATCATAATGAATGGCATCACACAATGTGGGATTGATTGGATTACTTGGATGCTTTGTCGTATCTATTTCATTCCAAAATTTTCTCACAATATAGAAAATTGAGCCAGCTTAACTTGGGCGTTGGATTCATGTTATTCTGAGCTCTAAATCTGAATTGATAGGCGATTTAGCGTTGACATATCATATTGATCGGCTAGCTAAAATGATCATTTTAAACGGATAGATGGTTCTCATTGAGTAAAGGCTAGTAAATGAATTATAATGCATGGCATCACGCAGCTTGTGATAGATTGGATTATTTGGAAGCTTTGTGGTATCTATTTGTGTCTGAAATTTTGTCATAGTAATTAAAATTTAGCTAGCATAACGTGGGCGTTGGATTCATGTCTTTATGAGCTCTAAATCAAAAGTTACGGATGATTTAGTGCGTACATATCTTGTTCATTGGCCAGTTCAAATGATGATTTTAAGCTCATCATTGTTTCCCATTGAGTAAAGGCTTATAGGTGAAAAATAATCCATGGAATCACGCAGTTTGGGATAGATTGGATTACTTGTAGGCTTTGTCGTATCTATTTGATTCTGAATTTTGTCATAATATAGAAAACTGAGCTAGCATAACGTGGGCGTTGGATTCATATCATTCTTAGGTCTAAGTAAAATGTTATGTATGATTTAGTGCGGACATGTCAAGTTTATCGGCAAGTTAAAAAGATCATTCTAAACTGATCCTTGGTGCTCATTGATTAAATCCTAATAAGTGAAACTTAATGCATGGCATCACACAGTTTGGGATAGATTAGATTACTTGGAGGCTTTGTCATATCTATTTCATTACTAAATTTTGTCACAATATAGAAAATTGATCTAGTTTAACTCAGGTGTTGGATTCGTGTCATTTTGAGCTCTAAATCTAAAGTGACGGATGATTTAGTATTGATATGTCAAGTTGATCGGCTAGCTAAAATGATCATTATAAACGGATCAATGGTTCTCATTGAGTAAAGGCTAATAAATGAATTATAATGCATGGCGTCACGCAATTTTGGATAGATTAGATTATTTGGAACCTTTGTTGTTTCTATTTGAGTCTAAAATTTTTTCATAGTTTAGAAAATTGAGCTAGCATAATGTGGACATTGGATTCATATCATTCTGATCTCTAAATCACAAGTTATGGACTATTTAGTGCGGACATGTCAAGTTGATCAGCCAGTTAAAATGATCATTCTAAACTGGTCATTGGTGCTCATTGATTAAAACCTCATAGGTGAAGCATAATGCATGGCATAAAGCAGTTTGGGATATATTAGATTACTTGAAGAATTTTTTTTATTTATTTCATTCCTAAATATTGTCACAATATAGAAAATTGATCTAGTTTAACATGGGTGTTGGATTCGTGTAATTCTGAGCTCTAAATTTAAGGGGACAGACGATTTACTATTGACATGTCAAGGTTATCGACTTGCTAAAATGATCATTCTAAACGGATCAATAGTTCTCATTGACTAAAGGCTAATAAATGAATTATAATGCATGGAATCACGCAGTTTGGGATAAATTGGATTACTTGGAGGCTTTGTTGTATCTATTTCATTCCTAAATTGTGTCACAATATAGAAAATTGAGCTAGCTTAACATGGGCGTTGGATTCCTGTCATTTTGATCTCTAAATCTAAAGTGACGGACGATTAAGTGTTGACATGTCAAGTTGATCGGCTAGCTAAAATGATCATTCTAAACGGATCAATGGTTCTCATTGACTAAAGGCTAATAAATGAAACATAATGCATGGCATCACGCAATGTGGGATTGATTATATTACTTTTACACTTTGTCGTATCTATTTCATTCCTAAATTGTGTCACAATATAGAAAATTGAGCTAGCTTAACTTGGGCGTTGGATTAATGTCATTCTGAGCTCTAAATCTAAATTGACGGACAATTTAGTGTTGACATATCAAATTGATCGGCTAGCTAAAATGATCATTCTAAACGGATCGATGGTTCTCATTGAGTAATGGCTAGTAAATGAATTTTAATACGTGGCATCACGCAGTTTGGGCTAGATTGGATTATTTGGAAGCTTTTTTGTATCTATTTGGGAATGAAATTTTGTCATAGTATAGAAAATTGAGCTAGCATAACGTGGCCTTCGGATTCATGTCATTTTCATCTCTAAATCAAAAGTTATGGACGATTTAGTGTGGACATTTCAAGTTGATTGGCCAGTTCAAATGATCATTCTAAGCTGGTCATTGGTGCGCACTGAGTAAAGGCTTATAAGTGAATTATAATGCATGCCATCACGTAGTTTGGGATATATTGGATTACTTGGATACTTTTTCGTATCTATTTGAGTCTGATATTACGTCAAAACATTGAAAATTGAGCTATCATAATGTGGGGGTTGGATTCATGTCATTCTGAGCTCTAAATCAAAAGTTATGGACGATTTAGTGCGCACATATCAAGTTGATTGGCCAGTTCAAATTATCATTCTAAGTAGATCAATTGTGCCCATTGAGTAAAGGCTTATAAGTGAAGCATAATGCATGGCATCAGGTAGTTGGGGATATATTGGATTACTTGAAGGCTTTGTCGTATCTATTTGAGTCTGAAATTTTGTCACAATATAGAAATTTGAGCTATTATAACGTAGGCGTTGGATTCATGTCATTCTGAGCTATAAATCATTAGTTATGCACGTTTTAGTGCGGAAATGTCAAGTTGATCGGCCAGTTAAACTGATCAGTCTAAACTGATCATTGGTACTCATTGATTAAAACCTCATAGGTGAAGCATAATGCATGGCATCACGCTGTTTGGGATATATTGGATTACTTGGAGCCTTTGTCGTATCTATTTCATTTCTAAATTTTGTCACCATATAGAAAATTGATCTATTTTAACATGGCTGTTGGGTTCGTGTCGTTCTGATTTCTAAATCTAAAGTGACGGACGGCTTAGTGTTGACATGTCAAGTTGATGAGATAGCTAAAATGATCATTCTAAACGGATCAATGGTTCTCATTGAGTGAAGGCAAATAAATGAATTATAATGCATGGAATCAAGCAGTTTGGGGTAGATTGGATTAATTGGAGGGTTTGTCATATATATTTCATTTCTAAATTTTGTCACAATATAGAAAATTGAGCAAGCTTAACATGGGTGTTGGATTCGTGTCATTCTGAGCTTTAAATCTAAATTGACGGA
This sequence comes from Pugionium dolabratum, assembly GCA_018901945.1. Taxonomy (NCBI): domain Eukaryota; kingdom Viridiplantae; phylum Streptophyta; class Magnoliopsida; order Brassicales; family Brassicaceae; genus Pugionium; species Pugionium dolabratum. The sequence goes on along the minus strand of JAEVFF010000253.1, from coordinate 439,520 downwards.
CGATTTAGTGTTGAGATATCAAATTGATCGGCTAGCTAAAATGATCATTCTAAACGGATCGATGGTTCTCATTGAGTAGAGGATAATAAATGAATTATAATGCATGGATTCACGCAGTTTGGGATATATTGTATTATTTGGAAGCTTTTTGGTATCTATTTGAGTCTAAAATTTTGTCATAGTATAGAAAATTGAGCTAGCATAACGTGGGCGTCGGATTGATGTCATTTTGATCTCTAAATCAAAGTTACGGACGATTTAGTGCGGACGTGTCATGTTGATTGGCCAATTCAAATGATCATTCTAGGCTGATCATTGGTGCGCATTAAGTAAAGGCTTATAAGTAAAGCATAATGCATGCCATCACGCAGTTTAGGATAGAATGGATTACTTGGAGACTTTGTCGTATCTATTTGAGGCTGAAATTATGTCACAATATAGAAAATTGAGCTATCATAATGTGGGCGTTGGATTCATGTCATTCTGAGCTCTAAATCAAAAATTATGGACGATTTAGTGCGGACATGTCAAGTTGATTAGCCAGTTCAAATTATCATTCTAAGCAGATCAATTGTGCTCATTGAGTAAAGGCGTATAAGTGAAGCATAATGCCTGGCATCAGGTAGTGTGGGATATATTGGATTACTTGAAGGCTTTTTCGTATCTATTTGGGTCTGAAATTTTGTCACAATATAGAAATTTGAGCTATTATAACGTAGGCGTTGGATTCATGTCATTTTGTGTAAGAATATTGAGATTATAGAAGAGAAATGTGAAGAATTGAATCTGAAAACTCAAAGAGAAGTATGAGAAAATGAGAAATGACTTAGACTTATGGAGAAGAATCTCCTAAGAGTTTATTATACATTGAGTCTTTACAGCCCTTTTATAGAGGATTTACAATGTGAACACAAAAAGAAAACGAATTCAAACTTGTGGATGAGTTTGAATAGAGGAGGAGCCTGTCAACAACCAATGAGAAGAGAGGAGACAGCATGGGCATGACTGTTTGGTGTGGTTGCCAAGACTGTGTGCAGCATGGCATGACTGTTTGGTGTGGTTGCCAAGACTGTGTGCAGCATGGGCATGACTTTTTCACCTTGATTCTTCTCCCAAGGTAGCTATTTAACCATTTCAACCATGTGGTTTATAATAACCCATCCTTTTTCATTTCCCTTGTTATTCAAACTGAATTTTCGTGCTCACACTTGCCTTGTAGGTCAAGATAGGTCTTATTTGATTTTTCTATGTCAATACTCCCCCTCAAGCTAAATACTTTGGAATCACCCTAAAATCTTAAGCTTGGGAACCCAAGGCAACACCTCATTAAAAACCTTATTAAGGAAAACCACTTGGGACAAAACCTTAATAAGGAAAAAAGAGTGTGTTGCTCTTGGATTAGGAGACCTTTGATCATGGGTGTGATAAATCAACAAGCCCAAGTTTGCTAAAGATGTTCTTGCAAACTTTTAGACTTGCTGCCTTTGTGAAGATGTCAGCTAGTTGGTCTTCACTGCTTGTATAACATGGCAGAATGGTTNTGATCATTCTAATCAGATCATTGGTGCTCATTGAGTAAAGCATAATGCATGGCATCACGCGGTTTGGGATAGATTGGAATTCTTGGAGATTTTTTCGTATCAATTTGAGTTTAAAATTTTTGTCACAACATAGAAAATTGAGCTAGCATAATGTGGGTGTTGGATTCATGTCATTCTGAGCTCTAAATGAAAAGTTATGCACGATTTAGTGCGGACATGTCAAGTTGATCGGCCAGTTAAAATGATTATTCTAAACTGATCATTAGTGCTCATTGATTAAAACCTCTTAAGTGATCCATAATGCATGAGATCATGCAGTTTGGGATATACTAGATTACTTGGAGCCTTAGTCCTATCTAATTCATTCCTAAATTCTTTCACAGTATAGAAAATTGAGCTACTTTAACATGGGCGTTGGATTCGTGTCATTCTGAGCTCTAAATCTAAAGTGATGGACGATTTAGTGTTGACATGTCAAGTTGGTCGGCTAGCTAAAATGATCATTTTAAATGGATCTACGGTTCTCATTGAGTAAAGGCTAATAAATGAATTATAATGCATGGTATCACGCAGTTTAGGATAGATTGGATTATTTGGAAGCTTTGTCGTATCTGTTTGAGTTTGAAATTGTGTCATAGCTTAGAAAATTGAGCTAGCATAACATGGGCGTTGGATTCATGTCATCATGAGCTCTAAATCAAAAGTTACGCACGATTTAGTGCGGACATATCAAGTTGATTGGCCAGTTCAAATGATCATTCTAAGCTGATCCTTGGTGGTCATTGAGTAAAGGCTTATAAGTGAAGCACAATGAATGGCATCACACAGTTTGGGATAGATTTGATAATTTGGAAGCATTGTCGTATCTATTTTAGTAAGAAATTGTATCATAGTTTAGAAAATTGAGATAGCATAACGTGGGCGTTGGATTCATGTCATTATGAGCTCTAAATCAAAAGTTAAGGACGATTTAGTGCAGACATGTCAAAGTTATTGGCCAGTTCCAATGATCATTCTAAGCTGATCATTGGTGCTCATTGAGTGAAGGCTTATAAGTGAAGCATAATGCATGGCATCACGAAGTTTGGGATAGGTTGAATTGCTTGGAGGCTTTAGTGTATCTATTTCATTCCTAAATTTTGTCACAATATAGAAAATTGAGCTAGCTTAACTTGGGCGTTGGATTCGTGTCATTCTGAGCTCTAAATCTAAATCGACAAACGATTTAGTGTTGACATATCAAGTTGATCGGCTAGGTAAAATGATCATTCTAAAAGGATCGATGAATATCACTGAGTAACGGCTAGTAAATGAATTATAATGCATGGTATGCAGTTTGGGATATATTGGATTATTTGAAAACTTTGTTGTATCTATTTGAGTGTGAAATTTTGTCATAGTTTAGAAAATTGAGCTAGCATAACGTGGGTCTTGGATTCATGTCATTATGAGTTCTAAATCAAAAGTTGCGGACGATTTAGTGTGGACATGTCAAGTTGTTGGCCAGTTCAAATGATCATTCTAAGCTGATCATTGGTGCTCATTGAGTAAAGGCTTATACATGAAGCATAATGCATGGCATCACACAGTTTGGTATAGATTGGATTACTTGGAGGCTTTGCCGCATCTATTTGCATCTGAAATTTTGTCATATTATAGAATATTGAGCAAGGATAATGTAGGTGTTGGATTCATCTCATTCTGAGCTCTAAATCAAAAGTTAGGGACGAATTAGTGTGGACATGTCAAGTTGATTGGAGTTCAAATGATCATTCTAATCTGATCATTGGTGCTCATTGAGTAAAGGCTTATAAGTGAAGCATAATGCATGGCATCACGCAGTTTGGGATAGATTGGAATACTTGGAGATTATGTCGTATCAATTTGAGTTTAAAATTTTGTCACAACGTAGAAAATTGAGCTAGCATAACGTGGGTAATGGATTCATGTCATTCTGAGCTCTAGATGAAAAGTTATGCACGATTTAGTGCGGACATGTCAAGTTGATCGGCCAGTTAAAATAATTATTCTAAACTGATCATTAGTGCTCATTGATTAAAACCTCTTAAGTGAACCATAATGCATGAGATCATGCAGTTTGGGATATACTAGATTACTTCGAGCCTTAGTCCTATCTAATTCATTCCTAAATTCTTTCACAGTATAGAAAATTGAGCTACTTTAACATGGGGGTTGGATTCGTGTCATTCTGAGCTCTAAATCTTAAGTGACGGACGATTTAGTGTTGACATATCAAGTTGATCGGCTAGCTAAAATGATCATTCTAAATGGATCTACCGTTCTCATTGAGTAAAGGCTAATAAATGAATCATAATGCATGGTATCACGCAGTTTAGGATAGATTGGATTATTTGGAAGCTTTGTCGTATCTGTTTGAGTTTGAAATTGTGTCATAGCTTAGAAAATTGAGCTAGCATAACGTGGGCGTTGGATTCATGTCATCATGAGCTCTAAATCAAAAGTTGCGCGCGATTTAGTGCGGACATGTCAAGTTGATTGGCCAGTTCAAATGATCATTCTAAGCTGATCCTTGGTGCTCATTGAGTAAAGGCTTATAAGTGAAGCATAATGAATGACATCACACAGTTTGGGATAGATTTGATAATTTGGAAGCATTGTCGTATCTATTTTAGTAAGAAATTGTTTCATAGTTTAGAAAATTGAGATAGCATAACGTGGGCGTTGGATTCATGTCATTATGAGCTCTAAATCAGAAGTTACGGACGATTTAGTGCAGACATGTCAAAGTTATTGGCCAGTTCAAATGATCATTCTAAGCTGATCATTGGTGGTCATTGAGTGAAGGCTTATAATTGAAGCATAATGGATGGCATCACGCAGTTTGGCATAGGTTGAATTGCTTGGTGGCTTTAGTGTATCTATTTCATTCCTAAATTTTGTCACAATATAGAAAATTGAGCTAGCTTAACTTGGGCGTTGGATTCGTGTCATTTTGAGCTCTAAATCTAAATCGACAAAAGATTTAGTGTTGACATATCAAGTTGATCGGCTAGCTAAAATGATCATTCTAAAAGGATCGATGAATCTCATTGAGTAACGGCTAGTAAATGAGTTATAATGCATGGTATGCAGTTTGGGATACATTGGATTATTTGAAAGCTTTGTTGTATCTATTTGAGTGTGAAATTTTGTCATAGTTTAGAAAATTTAGCTAGCATAACGTGTGTCTTGGATTCATGTCATTATTAGTTCTAAATTAAAAGTTGCGGACGATTTAGTGTGGACATGTCAAGTTGTTGGCCAGTTCAAATGATCATTCTAAGCTGATCATTGGTGCTCACTGAGTAAAGGCTTATACATGAAGCATAATGCATGGCATCACAGAGTTTGGTATAGATTGGATTACTTGGAGGCTTTGCCGCATCTATTTGCATCTGAAATTTTGTCATATTATAGAATATTGAGCAAGGATAATGTGGGCGTTGGATTCATTTCATTCTGAGCTGTAAATCAAGAGTTAGGGACGAATTAATGTGGACATGTCAAGTTGATTGGCCAGTTCAAATGATCATTCTAATCTCATCGTTGGTGCTCATTGAGTAAAGGCTTATAAGTAAAGCATAATGCATGGCATCGTGCAGTTTGGGATAGATTGGAATACTTGGAGATTTTGTCGTATCAATTTGAGTTTAAAATTTTGTCACAACATAGAAAATTGAGCTAGCATAACGTGGGTGTTGGATTCATGTCATTCTGAGCTCTAAATGAAAAGTTATGCACGATTTAGTGCGGACATGTCAAGTTGATCGGCAAGTTAAAATGATTATTCTAAACTGATCATTAGTGCTCATTGATTAAAACCTCTTAAGTGAACCATAATGCATGAGATCATGCAGTTTGGGATATACTAGATTACTTGGAGCCTTAGTCCTATCTAATTCATTCCTAAATTCTTTCACAGTATAGAAAATTGAGCTACTTTAACATGGGCGTTGGATTCGTGTCATTCTTAGCTCTAAATCTAAAGTGACGGACAATTTAGTGTTGACATGTCAAGTTGGTCGGCTAGCTAAAATGATCATTCTAAACGGATCTACGGTTCTCATTGAGTAAAGGCTAATAAATGAATTATAATGCATGGTATCACGCAGTTTAGGATAGATTGGATTATTTGGAAGCTTTGTCGTATCTGTTTGAGTTTGAAATTGTGTCATAGCTTCGAAAATTGAGCTAGCATAATGTGGGCGTTGGATTCATGTCATCATGAGCTCTAAATCAAAAGTTACGCACGATTTAGTGCGGACATGTCAAGTTGATTAGCCAGTTCAAATGATCATTCTAAGTTGATCCTTGGTGCTTATTGAGTAAAGGCTTATAAGTGAAGCATAATGAATGGCATCACACAGTTTGGGATAGATTTGATAATTTGGAAGCATTGTCGTATCTATTTTAGTAAGAAATTGTTTCATAGTTTAGAAAATTGAGATAGCATAACGTGGGCATTGGATTCATGTCATTATGAGCTCTAAATCAAAAGTTACGGACGATTTAGTGCAGACATGTCAAAGTTATTGGCCAGTTCAAATGATCATTCTAAGCTGATCATTGGTGCTCATTGAGTGAAGGCTTATAAGTGAACCATAATGCATGGCATCACACAGTTTGGGATAAGTTGAATTGCTTGGAGGCTTTAGTGTATCTATTTCATTCCTAAATTTTGTCACAATATAGAAAATTGAGCTAGCTTAACTTGAACGTTGGATTCGTGTTATTCTGTGCTCTAAATCTAAATCGACAAACGATTTAGTGTTGACATATCAAGTTGATCGGCTAGCTAAAATGATCATTCTAAAAGGATCGATGAATCTCATTGAGTAACGGCTAGTAAATGAATTATAATGCATGGAATCACGCAGTGTAGGATAGATTGTATTAATTGGAGACCTTGTCATATCTATTTGAGTGTGAAATTTTGTCACACTATAGAAAATTGAGCTAGCATAACGTGGGCGTTGGATTCATGTTATTTTGAGTTCTAAATCAAAAGTTATGGACGATTTAGTGCAGACATGTCAAGTTGATCGGGAAGTTATAATGATCATTCTTAATTGATCATTGTTGCTCATTGATTAAAACCTCATATGCGAAGCATAATGCATGGCATCCATAGTTTGAGATATATTGGATTAATTGAAGCCTTTGTCGTATCTATTTCTTTCCTAAATTTTGTAACAATATAGAAAATTGATCTAGTTTAACGTGGGCGTTTGATTCGCGTCATTCTGAGCACTAAATCTAATGTGACGCACGAATTAGTGTTGACATGTCAAGTTGATCGGCTAGCTAAAATGATCATTCTAAATAGATCAATGGTTCTCATTGAGTAAAGGATAATAAATGAATTATAATGCATGGCGTCACGCAGTTTGGGATAGATTGAATTACTTGGGGGCTTTGTCGTTTCTATTTAATTCCTAAATTTTGTTACAATACAGAAAATATAGCTATCTTAACATAGGCGTTGGATCCATGTCGGCTAGCTAAAACGATGATTTTAAATGGATCAATGGTTCTCAATGAGTAAAGGCTAATAAATGAATTATAATGCATGGCATCACACAATTTGGATACAATGGAATACCTGGAGGCTTTTTTGTATCTATTTCATTCCTAAATTTTGTCACAATATACAAAATTGAGCTAGCTTAACCTATGCGTCGGATGCGGTTATTTTGAGCTGTAAATCTAAATTGACAGAAGATTTAGTGTTGACATATCAAATTGATCGACTAGCTAAAATGATCATTCTAAACGGATCAATGGTTCTCATTGAGTAAACGCTAGTAAATGAATTATAATTCATGACATCATGCAGTTTGGGATAGACTGGATTATTTGAAAGCTTTGTCGTATCTATTTGAGTCTGAAATTTTTTCATATTTTAAAACATTGAGCTAGCATAGCGTGGGCATTGGATTCATGTCATTATGAGCTCTAAATGAAAAGTTACGGACGATTTAGTGCGAACGTGTCAAGTTGACAGTTAAAATGATCATTCTAAACTGATCATTGGTGTTCATTGATTAAAACCTCATATGTAAAGCATAATGCATGGCATCACGCAGTTTGCGATATATTGGATTAATTGGAGCCTTTGTCGTATCTATTTCATTGCTAAATTTTTTCACCATATTGAAAATTGAGCTAGCTAGCCGATCAACTTGATATGTCAGCACTAAATTGAGCTAGCTAAAACTGAGCTCTAAATCTTTCTAAATTTGCGAAAATTTAGTGCTGACATATCAAGTTGATCGGCTAGCTAAAATTATCATTCTAAACGGATCAATGGTTCTCATTCAGTAAAGGCTAATAAATGAATTATAATGCATGGCATCACGCAGTTTGGGATAGATTGGATTACTTGGAGATTTTTTCGTATCTATCGGAGTATGAAATTTTTTCACAATATAGAAAATTGAGCTCGTATAACGAGTAGGCGTTTGATTCATGTCATTCTGAGCTTTAAATCAAAAGTTACGGACGATTTAGTGCAGACATGTCAAGTTGATCGGCTAGTTAAAATGATTATTCTAAAATGATCATTTGGTGCTCATTGATTGAAACCTCATAAGTGAAGCATAATGCATGGCATCATGCATTTTGGGATATATTGGATTACTTGGAGGCTTTTTCGTATCTATTTCATTACTAAATTTTTTCACAATATAGAAAATTGATCTAATTTAACATGGACTTTGGATTTGTGTCATTCAGATCTCTAAATCTAAAGTGACAGACGATTTATTGTTGACATGTCAAGTTGATCGGCTATCTAAAATAATCATTCTAGACGAATCAATGGTTCTCATTGAGTAAAAATGCTAATAAATGAATTATAATGCTTGGCATCACGCAGTTTGGGATAGATTGGATTACTTGGAAGGTTTTTCGTATCTATTTGAGTCTGAAATTTTGTCATAGTATAGAAACTTGAGCTAGCATAACGTGGACATTGGATTCATGTCATTCTGAGCTCTAAATCAAAATTTACGGATGAATTAGTATGGACATGTCAAGTTGATTGGCCAGTTCAAATGATCATTCTAAGTTGATCAATTGTTCTCATTGAGTAAAGGCTTATAAGTGAAGCATAATGGATGGCATCACGCAGTTTGGGATATATTGGATTTCTTGGAGGCTTTGTCATATTAATTTGAGTATGAAACTTTGTCACAATATAGAAAACTGAGGTAGCGTTTGATTCATGTTATTCTGAGTTCTAAATCAAAAGTTATGGACGATTTAGTGCGGACATGTCAAGTAAGTCGGCCAGTTAAAATTATCATTCTAAACTGATCATTGGTGCTCATTGATTAGAACCTCATAAAGGAAGCATAATGCATGACATCACGCAGTTTGAGATATATTGGATAAATTGGAGCCTTTGTTGTATCTATTTCATTCCTAAATTTTGTCACAATATAGAAAATTGAGCTAGTTTTGACTTGGGCGTTGGATTTGCGTCATTCTGAGCTCTAAATCTTAAGTGACGGATGATTTAGTGTTGACATATCAAGTTGATCGGCTAGCTAAAATGATCATTCTAAATGGATCAATGGTTTTTATTGAGTAAGGGCTAATAAATGAATTATAATGCATGGCATCACGTAGTTTCGGATTGATTGGATTACTAGGAGGCTTTGTCGTATATATTTCATTCCTAAATTTTGTCACAATATAGAAGATTGAGCTAGCTTAACATGGGCGTTGGATTCATGTCATTCTGAGCTCTAAATCTAAAGGGACGTACGATTTGGTGTTGACATGTCAAATTGATCGGCTAGCTTAAATGATAATTTTAAACGGATCAATAGTTCTCATTGCCTAAAGGCTAATAAATGAATTATAATGCATGACATCACCTAGTTTGGGATACATTGGATTACATGTAGGCTTTGTCGTATCTACTTCATTCCTAAATTTTGTCACAATATAGAAAATCGAGCTATCTTAACTTGGACGTTGGATTCATGTCATTCTGAGCTCTAAATCTAAATTGTCTGACAATTTAGTGTTGTCATATCAAGTTGATCGCCTAGCTAAAATTATCATTCTAAATGGGTCGATGGTTCTCATTGTGTAAATGCTAATAAATGAATTATAATGCATGGCATCCCGAAATTTGGGATAGATTTGATTATTTAGAAGCTTTGTCGTATTTATTTGAGTCTGAAATTTTGTCATAATATAAAAAATTGAGCTAGCATAACGTGGGCATTGGATTCATGTCATTATGAGCTCTAAATCAAAAGTTCCTGATGATTTAGTGCTGACAGGTCAAGCTGATTGGCCAGTTCAAATGATCATTCTAATCTGATCATTGGTGCTATTGAGTAAAGGCTAATAAGTGAAACATAATGCATGGCATCACTCAGTTTGGGATAGATTGGATTAATTTGAGGCTTTGTCGTATCCATTTGACTCTGCAGTTTTATCATAATATAGAAAATTGAGCTAGCATAACATGAGCGTTGGATTCATGTCATTCTGAGCTATAAATAAAAAGTTATGGACGATTTCGTGCGGAAATGTCAAGTTGATCGGCCAGTTAAAATGATAATTCTAAACTGATCATTGGTGCTCATTGGTTAAAACCTCATAAAGGAAGCATAATGCATGACATCGCGTAGTTTTGGATATATTGGATTACTTGGAGACTTTGTCGTATATATTTCATTCCTAAATTGTGTCACAATATAGAAAATTGAGCTAGCTTAACTTGGGCGTTGGATTCATGTCATTCTGAGCTCTAAATCTAAATTGACGAACAATTTAGTGTTGACATATCAAATTGATCGGCTAGCTAAAATGATCATTCTAAACGGATCAATGGTTCTCATTGAGTAATGCTAGTAAATGAATTATAATACATGGCATCACGCAGTTTGGGCTAGATTGGATTATTTGGAAGCTTTTTTTATCTATTTGGGAATGAAATTTTGTCACAATATAGAAAATTGATCTAGTTTAACATGGGTGTTGGATTCGTGTAATTCTGAGCTCTAAATTTAAGGGGACAGACGATTTACTGTTGACATGTCAAGGTTATCGACTAGCTAAAATGATCATTCTAAACGGATTAATAGTTCTCATTGACTAAAGGCTAATAAATGAATTATAATGCATGGAATCACGCAGTTTGGGATAGATTGGATTACTTGGAGGCTTTGTTGTATCTATTTCATTCCTAAATTGTGTCACAATATAGAAAATTGAGCTAGCTTAACATGGGCGTTGGATTCCTGTCATTTTGATCTCAAAATCTAAAGTGACGGACGATTAAGTGTTGACATGTCAAGTTGATCGGCTAGCTAAAATGATCATTCTAACCGGATCAATGGTTCTCATTGACTAAAGGCTAATAAATGAATCATAATGCATGGCATCACGCAATGTGGGATTGATTATATTACTTTTAGGCTTTGTCGTATCTATTTCATTCCTAAATTGTGTCACAATATAGAAAATTGAGCTAGCTTAACTTGGGCGTTGGATTCATGTCATTCTGAGCTCTAAATCTAAATTGATGGACAATTTAGTGTTGACATATCAAATTGATCGGCTAGCTAAAATGATCATTCTAAACGGATCGATGGTTCTCATTGAGTAATGGCTAGTAAATGAATTATAATACATGGCATCACGCAGTTTGGGCTAGATTGGATTATTTGGAAGCTTTTTGTATCTATTTGGGAATGAAATTTTGTCATAGTATAGAAAATTGAGCCAGCATAACGTGGGCGTCGGATTCATGTCATTTTCATCTCTAAATCAAAAGTTATGGACGATTTAGTGTGGACATTTCAAGTTGATTGGCCAGTTCAAATGATCATTCTAAGCTGGTCATTGGTGCGCACTGAGTAAAGGCTTATAAGTGAATTATAATGCATGCCATCACGCAGTTTGGGATATATTGGATTATTTGGAGACTTTTTCGTATCTATTTGAGTCTGATATTACGTCAAAACATTGAAAATTGAGCTATCATAATGTGGGGGTTGGATTCATGTCATTCTGAGCTCTAAATCAAAAGTTATGGACGATTTAGTGCGCACATATCAAGTTGATTGGCCAGTTCAAATTATCATTCTAAGTAGATCAATTGTGTCCATTGAGTAAAGGCTTATAAGTGAAGCATAATGCATGGCATCAGGTAGTTTGTGATATATTGGTTTACTTGAAGGCTTTGTCCTATCTATTTGAGTCTGAAATTTTGTCACAATATAGAAATTTGAGCTATTATAACGTAGGCGTTGGGTTCATGTCATTCTGAGCTATAAATCATTAGTTATGCACGTTTTAGTGCGGAAATGTCAAGTTGATCAGCCAGTTAAACTGATCAGTCTAAACTGATCATTGGCACTCATTTATTAAAACCTCATAAGTGAAGCATAATGAATGGCATCATGCAGTTTGGGATAGATTGGATTAGTTGGAGCCTTTGTCGTATCTATTTCATTCCTAAATTGTGTCACAATATAGAAAATTGAGCTAGCTTAACATGGGCGTTAGATTCCTATCATTTTGATCTCTAAATCTAAAGTGACGGACGATTTAGTGTTGACATGTCAAGTTGATCGGCTAGCTAAAGTGATCATTCTAAATGGATCAATGGTTCTCATTGACTAAAGGCTAATAAATGAATCAAAATGAATGGCATCACACAATGTGGGATTGATTGGATTACTTGGATGCTTTGTCATATCTATTTCATTCCAAAATTTTGTCACAATATAGAAAATTGAGCCAGCTTAACTTGGGTGTTGTATTCATGTAATTCTGACCTCTAAATCTAAATTGACGGGCGATTTAGTGTTGACATATCATATTGATCGGCTAGCTAAAATGATCATTTTAAACGGATAGATGGTTCTCATTGAGTAAAGGCTAGTAAATGAATTATAATGCATGGCATCACGCAGCTTGTGATAGATTGGATTATTTGGAAGCTTTGTGGTATCTATTTGTGTCTGAAATTTTGTCATAGTATTGAAAATTTAGCTAGCATAACGTGGGCATTGGATTCATGTCTTTATGAGCTCTAAATCAAAAGTTACGGACGATTTAGTGCGTACATGTCATGTTCATTGGCCAGTTCAAATGATGATTTTAACCTCATCATTGTTTCCCATTGAGTAAAGGCTTATAGGTGAAACATAATCCATGGTATCACGCAGTTTGGGATAGATTGGATTACTTGTAGGCTTTGTCGTATCTATTTGAGTCTGAATTTTTTCATAATATAGAAAACTGAGCTAGCATAACGTGGGCGTTGGATTCATATAATTCTTAGGTCTAAGTAAAATGTTATGTATGATTTAGTGCGGACATGTCAAGTTTATCGGCAAGTTAAAAAGATCATTCTAAACTGATCCTTGGTGCTCATTGATTAAATCCTAATAAGTGAAACTTAATGCATGGTATCACACAGTTTGGGATAGATTAGATTACTTGGAGGCTTTGTCATATCTATTTCATTACTAAATTTGGTCACAATATAGAAAATTGATCTAGTTTAACACAGGTGTTGGATTCGTGTCATTTTGAGCTCTAAATCTAAAGTGACGGATGATTTAGTATTGATATGTCAAGTTGATCGGCAAGCTAAAATGATCATTCTAAACGGATCAATGGTTCTCATTGAGTAAAGGCTAATAAATGAATTATAATGCATGGCGTGACGCAATTTTGGATAGATTAGATTATTTGGAAACTTTGTCGTTTCTATTTGAGTCTAAAATTTTTTCAAAATTTAGAAAATTGAGCTAGCATAACGTGGACGTTGGATTCATATCATTATGATCTCTAAATCACAAGTTATGGACTATTTAGTGCGGACATGTCAAGTTGATCAGCCAGTTAAAATGATCATTCTAAACTGGTCATTGGTGCTCATTGATTAAAACCTCATAAGTGAAGCATAATGCATTGCATAAAGCAGTTTGGGATATATTGGATTACTTGAAGCATTTTTTTATTTATTTCATTCCTAAATATTATCACAATATAGAAAATTGATCTAGTTTAACATGGGTGTTGGATTCGTGTAATTCTAAGCTCTAAATTTAAGGGGACAGACGATTTACTGTTGACATGTCAAGGTTATCGACTTGCAAAAATGATCATTCTAAACGGATTAATAGTTCTCATTGACTTAAGGCTAATAAATGAATTATAATGCAGGGAATCACGCAGTTTGGGATAGATTGGATTACTTGGAGGCTTTGTTGTGTCTATTTCATTCCTAAATTGTGTCACAATATAGAAAATTGAGCTAGCTTAACATGGGCGTTGGATTCCTGTCATTTTGATCTCAAAATCTAAAGTGACGGACGATTAAGTGTTGACATGTCAAGTTGATCGGCTAGCTAAAATGATCATTCTAACCGGATCAATGGTTCTCATTGACTAAAGGCTAATAAATGAATCATAATGCATGGCATCACGCAATGTGGGATTGATTATATTACTTTTAGGCTTTGTCGTATCTATATCATTCCTAAATTGTGTCACAATATACAAAATTGAGCTAGCTTAACTTGGGCGTTGGATTCATGTCATTCTGAGCTCTAAATCTAAATTGATGGACAATTTAGTGTTGACATATCAAATTGATCGGCTAGCTAAAATGATCATTCTAAACGGATAGATGGTTCTCATTGAGTAATGGCTAGTAAATGAATTATAATACATGGCATCACGCAGTTTGGGCTAGATTGGATTATTTGGAAGCTTTTTTGTATCTATTTGGGAATGAAATTTTGTCATAGTATAGAAAATTGAGCCAGCATAACGTGGGCGTCGGATTCATGTCATTTTCATCTCTAAATCAAAAGTTATGGACGATTTAGTGTGGACATTTCAAGTTGATTGGCCAGTTCAAATGATCATTCTAAGCTGGTCATTGGTGTGCACTGAGTAAAGGCTTATAAGTGAATTATAAAGGCTTATAAGTGAATTATAATGCATGCCATCACGCAGTTTGGGATATATTGGATTACTTGGAGACTTTTTCGTATCTATTTGAGTCTGATATTACGTCAAAACATTGAAAATTGAGCTATCATAATGTGGGGGTTGGATTCATGTCATTCTGAGCTCTAAATCAAAAGTTATGGACGATTTAGTGCGCACATATCAAGTTGATTGGCCAGTTCAAATTATCATTCTAAGTAGATCAATTGTGCCCATTGAGTAAAGGCTTATAAGTGAAGCATAATGCATGGCATCAGGTAGTTTGGGATATATTGGTTTACTTGAAGGCTTTGTCCTATCTATTTGAGTCTGAAATTTTGTCACAATATAGAAATTTGAGCTATTATAACGTAGGCGTTGGGTTCATGTCATTCTGAGCTATAAATCATTAGTTATGCACGTTTTAGTGCGGAAATGTCAAGTTGATCGGCCAGTTAAACTGATCAGTCTAAACTGATCATTGGCACTCATTGATTAAAACCTCATAAGTGAAGCATAATGAATGGCATCATGCAGTTTGGGATAGATTGGATTAGTTGGAGCCTTTGTCGTATCTATTTCATTCCTAAATTGTGTCACAATATAGAAAATTGAGCTAGCTTAACATGGGCGTTAGATTCCTATCATTTTGATCTCTAAATCAAAAGTGACGGACGATTTAGTGTTGACATGTCAAGTTGATCGGCTAGCTAAAGTGATCATTCTAAATGGATCAATGGTTCTCATTGACTAAAGGCTAATAAATGAATCATAATGAATGGCATCACACAATGTGGGATTGATCGGATTACTTGGATGCTTTGTCGTATCTATTTCATCCCAAAATTTTGTCACAATATAGAAAATTGAGCCAGCTTAACTTGGGCGTTGGATTCATGTAATTCTGACCTCTAAATCTAAATTGACGGGCGATTTAGTGTTGACATATCATATTGATCGGCTAGCTAAAATGATCATTTTAAACGGATAGATGGTTCTCATTGAGTAAAGGCTAGTAAATGAATTATAATGCATGGCATCACGCAGCTTGTGATAGATTGGATTATTTGGAAGCTTTGTGGTATCTATTTGTGTCTGAAATTTTGTCATAGTATTGAAAATTTAGCTAGCATAACGTGGGTGTTGGATTCATGTCTTTATGAGCTCTAAATCAAAAGTTACGGACGATTTAGTGCGTACATGTCATGTTCATTGGCCAGTTCAAATGATGATTTTAACCTCATCATTGTTTCCCATTGAGTAAAGGCTTATAGGTGAAACATAATCCATGGTATCACGCAGTTTGGGATAGATTGGATTACTTGTAGGCTTTGTCGTATCTATTTGAGTCTGAATTTTTTCATAATATAGAAAACTGAGCTAGCATAACGTGGGCGTTGGATTCATATAATTCTTAGGTCTAAGTAAAATGTTATGTATGATTTAGTGCGGACATGTCAAGTTTATCGGCAAGTTAAAAAGATCATTCTAAACTGATCCTTGGTGCTCATTGATTAAATCCTAATAAGTGAAACTTAATGCATGGCATCACACAGTTTGGGATAGATTAGATTACTTGGAGGCTTTGTCATATCTATTTCATTACTAAATTTTGTCACAATATAGAAAATTGATCTAGTTTAACTCAGGTGTTGGATTCGTGTCATTTTGAGCTCTAAATCTAAAGTGACGGATGATTTAGTATTGATATGTCAAGTTGATCGGCTAGCTAAAATGATCATTCTAAACGGATCAATGGTTCTCATTGAGTAAAGGCTAATAAATGAATTATAATGCATGGCGTCACGCAATTTTGGATAGATTAGATTATTTGGAACCTTTGTCGTTTCTATTTGGGTCTAAATTTTTTTCATAGTTTAGAAAATTGAGCTAGCATAACGTGGATGTTGGATTCATATTATTATGATCTCTAAATCACAAGTTATGGACTATTTAGTGCGGACATGTCAAGTTGATCAGCCAGTTAAAATGATCATTCCAAACTGGTCATTGGTGCTCATTGATTAAAACCTCATAAGTGAAGCATAATGCATTGCATAAAGCAGTTTGGGATATATTGGATTACTTGAAGCATTTTTTTTTATTTATTTCATTCCTAAATATTGTCACAATATAGAAAATTGATCTAGTTTAACATGGGTGTTGGATTCGTGTAATTCTGAGCTCTAAATTTAAGGGGACAGACGATTTACTGTTGACATGTCAAGGTTATCGACTAGCTAAAATGATCATTCTAAACGGATTAATAGTTCTCATTGACTAAAGGCTAATAAATGAATTATAATGCATGGAATCACGCAGTTTGGGATAGATTGGATTACTTGGAGGCTTTGTTGTATCTATTTCATTCCTAAATTGTGTCACAATATAGAAAATTGAGCTAGCTTAACATGGGCGTTGGATTCCTGTCATTTTGATCTCAAAATCTAAAGTGACGGACGATTAAGTGTTGACATGTCAAGTTGATCGGCTAGCTAAAATGATCATTCTAACCGGATCAATGGTTCTCATTGACTAAAGGCTAATAAATGAATCATAATGCATGGCATCACGCAATGTGGGATTGATTATATTACTTTTAGGCTTTGTCGTATCTATATCATTCCTAAATTGTGTCACAATATAGAAAATTGAGCTAGCTTAACTTGGGCGTTGGATTCATGTCATTCTGAGCTCTAAATCTAAATTGATGGACAATTTAGTGTTGACATATCAAATTGATCGGCTAGCTAAAATGATCATTCTAAACGGATCGATGGTTCTCATTGAGTAATGGCTAGTAAATGAATTATAATACATGGCATCACGCAGTTTGGGCTAGATTGGATTATTTGGAAGCTTTTTTGTATCTATTTGGGAATGAAATTTTGTCATAGTATAGAAAATTGAGCCAGCATAACGTGGGCGTCGGATTCATGTCATTTTCATCTCTAAATCAAAAGTTATGGACGATTTAGTGTGGACATTTCAAGTTGATTGGCCAGTTCAAATGATCATTCTAAGCTGGTCATTGGTGCGCACTGAGTAAAGGCTTATAAGTGAATTATAATGCATACCATCACGCAGTTTGGATATATTGGATTACTTGGAGACTTTTTCGTATCTATTTGAGTCTGATATTACGTCAAAACATTGAAAATTGAGCTATCATAATGTGGGGGTTGGATTCATGTCATTCTGAGCTCTAAATCAAAAGTTATGGACGATTTAGTGCGCACATATCAAGTTGATTGGCCAGTTCAAATTATCATTCTAAGTAGATCAATTGTGCCCATTGAGTAAAGGCTTATAAGTGAAGCATAATGCATGGCATCAGGTAGTTTGGGATATATTGGTTTACTTGAAGGCTTTGTCCTATCTATTTGAGTCTGAAATTTTGTCACAATATAGAAATTTGAGCTATTATAACGTAGGCGTTGGATTCATGTCATTCTGAGCTATAAATCATTAGTTATGCACGTTTTAGTGCGGAAATGTCAAGTTGATCGGCCAGTTAAACTGATCAGTCTAAACTGATCATTGGCACTCATTGATTAAAACCTCATAAGTGAAGCATAATGAATGGCATCATGCAGTTTGGGATAGATTGGATTAGTTGGAGCCTTTGTCGTATCTATTTCATTCCTAAATTGTGTCACAATATAGAAAATTGAGCTAGCTTAACATGGGCGTTAGATTCCTATCATTTTGATCTCTAAATCTAAAGTGACGGACGATTTAGTGTTGACATGTCAAGTTGATCGGCTAGCTAAAGTGATCATTCTAAATGGATCAATGGTTCTCATTGACTAAAGGCTAATAAATGAATCATAATGAATGGCATCACACAATGTGGGATTGATCGGATTACTTGGATGCTTTGTCGTATCTATTTCATTCCAAAATTTTGTCACAATATAGAAAATTGAGCCAGCTTAACTTGGGCGTTGGATTCATGTAATTCTGACCTCTAAATCTAAATTGACGGGCGATTTAGTGTTGACATATCATATTGATCGGCTAGCTAAAATGATCATTTTAAACGGATAGATGGTTCTCATTGAGTAAAGGCTAGTAAATGAATTATAATGCATGGCATCACGCAGCTTGTGATAGATTGGATTATTTGGAAGCTTTGTGGTATCTATTTGTGTCTGAAATTTTGTCATAGTATTGAAAATTTAGCTAGCATAACGTGGGCGTTGGATTCATGTCTTTATGAGCTCTAAATCAAAAGTTACGGACGATTTAGTGCGTACATGTCATGTTCATTGGCCAGTTCAAATGATGATTTTAAGCTCATCATTGTTTCCCATTGAGTAAAGGCTTATAGGTGAAACATAATCCATGGTATCACGCAGTTTGGGATAGATTGGATTACTTGTAGGCTTTGTCGTATCTATTTGAGTCTGAATTTTGTCATAATATAGAAAACTGAGCTAGCATAACGTGGGCGTTGGATTCATATAATTCTTAGGTCTAAGTAAAATGTTATGTATGATTTAGTGCGGACATGTCAAGTTTATCGGCAAGTTAAAAAGATCATTCTAAACTGATCCTTGGTGCTCATTGATTAAATCCTAATAAGTGAAACTTAATGCATGGCATCACACAGTTTGGGATAGATTAGATTACTTGGAGGCTTTGTCATATCTATTTCATTACTAAATTTTGTCACAATATAGAAAATTGATCTAGTTTAACTCAGGTGTTGGATTCGTGTCATTTTGAGCTCTAAATCTAAAGTGACGGATGATTTAGTATTGATATGTCAAGTTGATCGGCTAGCTAAAATGATCATTCTAAACGGATCAATGGTTCTCATTGAGTAAAGGCTAATAAATGAATTATAATGCATGGCGTCACGCAATTTTGGATAGATTAGATTATTTGGAACCTTTGTCGTTTCTATTTGGGTCTAAAATTTTTTCATAGTTTAGAAAATTGAGCTAGCATAACGTGGACGTTGGATTCATATCATTATGATCTCTAAATCACAAGTTATGGACTATTTAGTGCGGACATGTCAAGTTGATCAGCCAGTTAAAATGATCATTCTAAACTGGTCATTGGTGCTCATTGATTAAAACCTCATAAGTGAAGCATAATGCATTGCATAAAGCAGTTTGGGATATATTGGATTACTTGAAGCATTTTTTTATTTATTTCATTCCTAAATATTGTCACAATATAGAAAATTGATCTAGTTTAACATGGGTGTTGGATTCGTGTAATTCTGAGCTCTAAATTTAAGGGGACAGACGATTTACTGTTGACATGTCAAGGTTATCGACTTGCTAAAATGATCATTCTAAACGGATTAATAGTTCTCATTGACTAAAGGCTAATAAATGAATTATAATGCATGGAATCACGTAGTTTGGGATAGATTGGATTACTTGGAGGCTTTGTTGTATCGATTTCATTCCTAAATTGTGTCACAATATAGAAAATTGAGCTAGCTTAACATGGGCGTTGGATTCCTGTCATTTTGATCTCAAAATCTAAAGTGACGGACGATAAAGTGTTGACATGTCAAGTTGATCGGCTAGCTAAAATGATCATTCTAACCGGATCAATGGTTCTCATTGACTAAAGGCTAATAAATTAATCATAATGCATGGCATCACGCAATGTGGGATTGATTATATTACTTTTAGGCTTTGTCGTATCTATTTCATTCCTAAATTGTGTCACAATATAGAAAATTGAGCTAGCTTAACTTGGGCGTTGGATTCATGTCATTCTGAGCTCTAAATCTAAATTGACGGACAATTTATTGTTGACATATCAAATTGATCGGCTAACTAAAATGATCATTCTAAACAGATCGATGGTTCTCATTGAGTAATGGCTAGTAAATGAATTATAATACATGGCATCACGCAGTTTGGGCTAGATTGGATTATTTGGAAGCTTTTTTGTATCTATTTGGGAATGAAATTTTGTCATAGTATAGAAAATTGAGCTAGCATAACGTGGGCATCGGATTCATGTCATTTTCATCTCAAAATCAAAAGTTATGGACGATTTAGTGTGGAAATTTCAAGTTGATTGGCCAGTTCAAATGATCATTCTAAGCTGGTCATTGGTGCGCACTGAGTAAAGGCTTATAAGTGAATTATAATGCATGCCATGACGCAGTTTGGGATATATTGGATTACTTGGAGACTTTTTCGTATCTATTTGAGTCTGATATTACGTCAAAACATTGAAAATTGAGCTATCATAATGTCGGGGTTGGATTCATGTTATTTTGAGCTCTAAATCAAAAGTTATGGACGATTTAGTGCGCACATATCAAATTGATTGGCCAGTTCAAATTATCATTCTAAGTAGATCAATTCTGCCCATTGAGTAAAGGCTTATAAGTGAAGCATAATGCATGGCATCAGGTAGTTTGGGATATATTGGTTTACTTGAAGGCTTGTCCTATCTATTTGAGTCTGAAATTTTGTCACAATATAGAAATTTGAGATATTATAACGTAGGCGTTGGATTCATGTCATTCTGAGCTATAAATCATTAGTTATGCACGTATTAGTGCGGAAATGTCAAGTTGATCGGCCAGTTAAACTGATCAGTCTAAACTGATCATTGGCACTCATTGATTAAAACCTCATAAGTGAAGCATAATGAATGGCATCATGCAGTTTGGGATAGATTGGATTAGTTGGAGCCTTTGTCGTATCTATTTCATTCCTAAATTGTGTCACAATATACAAAATTGAGCTAGCTTAACATGGGCGTTAGATTCCAATCATTTTGATCTCTAAATCTAAAGTGACGGACGGTTTAGTGTTGACATGTCAAGTTGATCGGCTAGCTAAAGTGATCATTCTAAATGGATCAATGGTTCTCATTGACTAAAGGCTAATAAATGAATCATAATGAATGGCATCACACAATGTGGGATTGATTGGACTACTTGGATGCTTTGTCATATCTATTTCATTCCAAAATTTTGTCACAATATAGAAAATTGAGCCAGCTTAACTTGGGCGTTGGATTCATGTAATTCTGACCTCTAAATCTAAATTGACGGGCGATTTAGTGTTGACATATCATATTGATCGGCTAGCTAAAATGAACATTTTAAACGGATAGATGGTTCTCATTGAGTAAAGGCTAGTAAATGAATTATAATGCATGGCATCACGCAGCTTGTGATAGATTGGATTATTTGGAAGCTTTGTGGTATCTATTTGTGTCTGAAATTTTGTCATAGTATTGAAAATTTAGCTAGCATAACGTGGGCGTTGGATTCATGTCTTTATGAGCTCTAAATCAAAAGTTACGGACGATTTAGTGCGTACATGTCATGTTCATTGGCCAGTTCAAATGATGATTTTAAACTCATCATTTTTTCCCATTGAGTAAAGGCTTATAGGTGAAACATAATCCATGGTATCACACAGTTTGGGATAGATTGGATTACTTGTAGGCTTTGTCGTATCTATTTGNAAAATTGAGCTAGATTAACATGGGCGTTGGATTCGTATCATTATGAGCTCTAACATGGATGGAGGATATAGTGTTGACATGTCAAGTTGATCGGCTAGCTGAAATGATAATTTAAACGGATCAATGGTTCTTATTGAGTAAAGGCTAATAAATGAATTATAATGCACGACATCACGCAGTTTAGGATATATTGGATTATAGACGATTTTGTCGGACATCTCAAGTTGATCGGCCAATTAAACAGATCATAGGTGCTCAGTGATTAAAACCTCATAACTTAGGCATAATGCACGGCATCACGCAGTTTGGGGTAGATTGGATTACTTGGAGGCTTTGTCGTATCTCTTCCATACATAAATTTTGTCACAATATAGAAAATTGAGCTTGCTTAACATGGGCGTTGGATTTGTGTCATTCTGATCTCTCAATCTAAATTGGCTGACAATTTAGTGTTGTCATATCAAGTTGATCGCCTAGCTAAAATGATCATTCTAAACGGATCGATGGTTGTCATTGAGTAAAGGCTAATAAATGAATTATAATGCATGGCATCCCGAAATTTGGGATAGATTTGATTATTTAGAAGCTTTGTCGTATCTATTTGAGTCTGAAATTTTGTCATAATATAAAAATTGAGCTAGCATAACGTGGGTATTGGATTCATGTCATTATGAGCTCTAAATCAAAAGTTACCGATGATTTAATGCTGACATGTCAAGCTGATTGGCCAGTTCAAATGAGCATTCTTAGCTGATAATTGGTGCTCATTGAGTAAAGGCTTATAAGTGAAACATAATGCATGGCATCACGCAGTTTTGGATAGATTGCATTACTTTGAGGCGTTGCATATCTATTTGACTCTGCAATTTTATCACAATATAGAAAATTGAGTTAGCATAACATGGGCGTTGGATTCATGTCATTCTGAGTTATAAATCAAAAGTTATGGACGATTTAGTGCGGACATGTCAAGTAGGTCGGCCAGTTAAAATTATCATTCTAAACTGATCATTGGTGCTCATTGATTAGAACCTCATAAAGGAAGCATAATGCATGGCATCACGCAGTTTGAGATATATTGGATTAATTGGAGCCTTTGTTGTATCTATTTCATTCCTAAATTTTGTCACAATATAGAAAATTGAGCTAGTTTTGACTTGGGCGTTGGATTTGCGTCATTCTGAGCTCTAAATCTTAAGTGACGGATGATTTAGTGTTGACATATCAAGTTGATCGGCTAGCTAAAATGATCATTCTAAATGGATCAATGGTTTTTATTGAGTAAGGGCTAATAAATGAATTATAATGCATGGCATCACGTAGTTTCGGATTGATTGGATTACTAGGAGGCTTTGTCGTATATATTTCATTCCTAAATTTTGTCACAATATAGAAGATTGAGCTAGCTTAACATGGGCGTTGGATTCGTGTCATTCTGAGCTCTAAATCTAAAGGGACGGACGATTTGGTGTTGACATGTCAAATTGATCGGCTAGCTTAAATGATAATTTTAAACGGATCAATAGTTCTCATTGCCTAAAGGCTAATAAATGAATTATAATGCATGACATCACCTAGTTTGGGATACATTGGATTACATGTAGGCTTTGTCGTATCTATTTCATTCCTAAATTTTGTCACAATATAGAAAATTGAGCTATCTTAATTTGGACGTTGGATTCATGTCATTCTGAGCTCTAAATCTAAATTGTCTGACAATTTAGTGTTGTCATATCAAGTTGATCGCCTAGCTAAAATTATCATTCTAAATGGGTCGATGGTTCTCATTGAGTAAATGCTAATAAATGAATTATAATTCATGGCATCCCGAAATTTGGGATAGATTTGATTATTTAGAAGCTTTGTCGTATTTATTTGAGTCTGAAATTTTGTCATAATATAAAAAATTGAGCTAGCATAACGTGGGCATTGGAATCATGTCATTATGAGCTGTAAATCAAAAGTTCCTGATGATTTAGTGCTGACATGTCAAGCTGATTGGCCAGTTCAAATGATCATTCTAATCTGATCATTGGTGCTATTGAGTAAAGGCTTATAAGTGAAACATAATGCATGGCATCACTCAGTTTGGGATAGATTGGATTAATTTGAGGCTTTGTCGTATCCATTTGACTCTGCAATTTTATCATAATATAGAAAATTGAGCTAGCATAACATGAGCGTTGGATTCATGTCATTCTGAGCTATAAATAAAAAAGTTATAGACGATTTAGTGCGGAAATGTCAAGTTGACCGGCCAGTTAAAATGATAATTCTAAGCTGATCATTGGTGCTCATTGGTTAAAACCTGATAAAGGAAGCATAATGCATGACATCACGTAGTTTTGGATATATTGGAGACTTTGTCGTATATATTTCATTCCTAAATTGTGTCCACAATATAGAAAATTGGCATTGGATTCATGTTATTCTGAGCTCTAAATCTAAATTGACGGACAATTTAGTGTTGACATATCAAATTGATCGGCTAGCTAAAATGATCATTCTAAACGGATCGATGGTTCTCATTGAGTAATGGCTAGTAAATGAATTATAATACATGGCATCACGCAGTTTGGGCTAGATTGGATTATTTGGAAGCTTTTTTGTATCTATTTTGGAATGAAATTTTGTCATAGTATAGAAAATTGAGCTAGCATAACGTGGGCGTCGGATTCATGTCATTTTCATCTCTAAATCAAAAGTTATGGACGATTTAGTGTGGACATTTCAAGTTGATTGGCCAGTTCAAATGATCATTCTAAGCTGGTCAATTGTGCGCACTGAGTAAAGGCTTATAAGTGAATTATAATGCATGCCATCACGCAGTTTGGGATATATTGGATTACTTGGAGACTTTTTCGTATCTATTTGAGTCTGATATTACCTCAAAACATTGAAAATTGAGCTATAATAATGTGGGGGATGGATTCATGTCATTCTGAGCTCTAAATCAAAAGTTATGGACGATTTAGTGCGCACATATCAAGTTAATTGGCCAGTTCAAATTATCATTCTAAGTAGATCAATTGTGCCCATTGAGTAAAGGCTTATAAGTGAAGCATAATGCATGGCATCAGGTAGTTTGGGATATATTGGTTTACTTGAAGGCTTTGTCCTATCTATTTGAGTCTGAAATTTTGTCACAATATAGAAATTTGAGCTATTATAACGTAGGCGTTGTATTCATGTCATTCTGAGCTATAAATCATTAGTTATGCACGTTTTAGTGCAGAAATGTCAAGTTGATCGGCCAGTTAAACTGATCAATCTAAGCTGATCATTGGTACTCATTGATTAAAACCTCATAAGTGAAGCATAATGAATGGCATCACGCAGTTTGGGATAGATTGGATTAGTTGGAGCCTTTGTCGTATCTATTTTATTCCTAAATTGTGTCACAATATAGAAAATTGAGCTAGCTTAACATGGGCGTTGGATTTCTATCATTTTGATCTCTAAATCTAAAGTGACGGACGATTTAGTGTTGACATGTCAAGTTGATCGGCTATCTAAAGTGATCATTCTAAATGGATCAATGGTTCTCATTGACTAAAGGCTAATAAATGAATCATAATGAATGGCATCACAAAATGTGGGATTAATTGGATTACTTGGATGCTTTGTCGTATCTATTTCATTCCAAAATTTTTTCACAATATAGAAAATTGAGCCAGCTTAACTTGGGCGTTGGATTCATGTAGTTCTGAGCTCTAAATCTAAATTGACGGGCGATTTAGTGTTGACATATCATATTGATCGGCTAGCTAAAATGATCATTTTAAACGGATAGATGGTTCTCATTGAGTAAAGGCTAGTAAATGAATTATAATGCATGGCATCACGCAGCTTGTGATAGATTGGATTATTTGGAAGCTTTGTGGTATCGATTTGTGTCTGAAATTTTGTCATAGTATTGAAAATTTAGCTAGCATAACGTGGGCGTTGGATTCATGTCTTTATGAGCTCTAAATCAAAAGTTACGGACGATTTAGTGCGTACATGTCATATTCATTGGCCAGTTCAAATGATGATTTTAAGCTCATCATTGTTTCCCATTGAGTAAAGGCTATAGGTGAAACATAATCCATGGTATCACGCAGTTTGGGATAGATTGGATTACTTGTAGGCTTTGTCGTATCTATTTGAGTCTGAATTTTGTCATAATATAGAAAACTGAGCTAGCATAACGTGGGCGTTGGATTCATATCATTCTTAGGTCTAAGTAAAATGTTATGTATGATTTAGTGCGGACATGTCAAGTTTATCGGCAAGTTGAAAAGATCATTCTAAACTGATCCTTGGTGCTCATTGATTAAATCCTAATAAGTGAAACTTAATGCATAATATCACACAGTTTGGGATAGATTAGATTACTTGGAGGCTTTGTCATATCTATTTCATTACTAAATTTTGTCACAATATAGAAATTTGATCTAGTTTAACACAGGTGTTGGATTCGTGTCATTTTGAGCTCTAAATCTAAAGTGACGGATGATTTAGTATTGATATGTCAAGTTGATCGGCTAGCTAAAATGATCATTCTAAACGGATCAATGGTTCTCATTGAGTAAAGGCTAATAAATGAGTTATAATGCATGGCGTGACGCAATTTTGGATAGATTAGATTATTTGGAACCTTTGTCGTTTCTATTTGAGTCTAAAATTTTTTCATAGTTTAGAAAATTGAGCTAGCATAACGTGGACGTTGGATTCATATCATTATGATCTCTAAATCACAAGTTATGGACTATTTAGTGCGGACATGTCAAGTTGATCAGCCAGTTAAAATGATCATTCTAAACTGGTCATTGGTGCTCATTGATTAAAACCTCATAAGTGAAGCATAATGCATTGCATAAAGCAGTTTGGGATATATTGGATTACTTGAAGCATTTTTTTATTTATTTCATTCCTAAATATTGTCACAATATAGAAAATTGATCTAGTTTAACATGGGTGTTGGATTCGTGTAATTCTGAGCTCTAAGTTTAAGGGGACAGACGATTTACTGTTGACATGTCAAGGTTATCGACTAGCTAAAATGATCATTCTAAACGGATTAATAGTTCTCATTGACTAAAGGCTAATAAATGAATTATAATGCATAGAATCACGCAGTTTGGGATAGATTGGATTACTTGGAGGCTTTGTTGTATCTATTTCATTCCTAAATTGTGTCACAATATAGAAAATTGAGCTAGCTTAACATGGGTGTTGGATTCCTGTCATTTTGATCTCAAAATCTAAAGTGACAGACGATTAAGTGTTGACATGTCAAGTTGATCGGCTAGCTAAAATGATCATTCTAACCGGATCAATGGTTCTCATTGACTAAAGGCTAATAAATGAATCATAATGCATGGCATCACGCAATGTGGGATTGATTATTTTACTTTTAGGCTTTGTCGTATCTATTTCATTCCTAAATTGTGTCACAATATAGAAAATTGAGCTAGCTTAACTTGGGCGTTGGATTCATGTCATTCTGAGCTCTAAATCTAAATTGACGGACAATTTAGTGTTGACATATCAAATTGATCGGCTAGCTAAAATGATCATTCTAAACGGATCGATGGTTCTCATTGAGTAATGGCTAGTAAATGAATTATAATACATGGCATCACGCAGTTTGGGCTAGATTGGATTATTTGGAAGCTTTTTTGTATCTATTTGGGAATGAAATTTTGTCATAGTATAGAAAATTGAGCTAGCATAACGTGGGCGTCGGATTCATGTCATTTTCATCTCTAAATCAAAAGTTATGGACGATTTAGTGTGGACATTTCAAGTTGATTGGCCAGTTCAAATGATCATTCTAAGCTGGTCATTGGTGCGCACTGAGTAAAGGCTTATAAGTGAATTATAATGCATGCCATCACGCAGTTTGGGATATATTGGATTACTTGGAGACTTTTTCGTATCTATTTGAGTCTGATATTACGTCAAAACATTGAAAATTGAGCTATCATAATGTGGGGGTTGGATTCATGTCATTCTGAGCTCTAAATCAAAAGTTATGGACGATTTAGTGCGCACATATCAAGTTGATTGGCCAGTTCAAATTATCATTCTAAGTAGATCAATTGTGCCCATTGAGTAAAGGCTTATAAGTGAAGCATAATGCATGGCATCAGGTAGTTTGGGATATATTGGTTTACTTGAAGGCTTTGTCCTATCTATTTGAGTCTGAAATTTTGTCACAATATAGAAATTTGAGCTATTATAACGTAGGCGTTGGATTCATGTCATTCTGAGCTATAAATCATTAGTTATGCACGTTTTAGTGCGGAAATGTCAAGTTGATCGGCCAGTTAAACTGATCAGTCTAAACTGATCATTGGCACTCATTGATTAAAACCTCATAAGTGAAGCATAATGAATGGCATCATGCAGTTTGGGATAGATTGGATTAGTTGGAGCCTTTGTCGTATCTATTTCATTCCTAAATTGCGTCACAATATAGAAAATTGAGCTAGCTTAACATGGGCGTTAGATTCCTATCATTTTGATCTCTAAATCTAAAGTGACGGACGATTTAGTGTTGACATGTCAAGTTGATCGGCTAGCTAAAGTGATCATTCTAAATGGATCAATGGTTCTCATTGACTAAAGGCTAATAAATGAATCATAATGAATGGCATCACACAATGTGGGATTGATCGGATTACTTGGATGCTTTGTCGTATCTATTTCATTCCAAAATTTTGTCACAATATAGAAAATTGAGCCAGCTTAACTTGGGCGTTGGATTCATGTAATTCTGACCTCTAAATCTAAATTGACGGGCGATTTAGTGTTGACATATCATATTGATCGGCTAGCTAAAATGATCATTTTAAACGGATAGATGGTTCTCATTGAGTAAAGGCTAGTAAATGAATTATAATGCATGGCATCACGCAGCTTGTGATATATTGGATTATTTGGAAGCTTTGTGGTATCTATTTGTGTCTGAAATTTTGTCATAGTATTGAAAATTTAGCTAGCATAACGTGGGCGTTGGATTCATGTCTTTATGAGCTCTAAATCAAAAGTTACGGACGATTTAGTGCGTACATGTCATGTTCATTGGCCAGTTCAAATGATGATTTTAACCTCATCATTGTTTCCCATTGAGTAAAGGCTTATAGGTGAAACATAATCCATGGTATCACGCAGTTTGGGATAGATTGGATTACTTGTAGGCTTTGTCGTATCTATTTGAGTCTGAATTTTGTCATAATATAGAAAACTGAGCTAGCATAACGTGGGCGTTGGATTCATATAATTCTTAGGTCTAAGTAAAATGTTATGTATGATTTAGTGCGGACATGTCAAGTTTATCGGCAAGTTAAAAAGATCATTCTAAACTGATCCTTGGTGCTCATTGATTAAATCCTAATAAGTGAAACTTAATGCATGGCATCACACAGTTTGGGATAGATTAGATTACTTGGAGGCTTTGTCATATCTATTTCATTACTAAATTTTGTCACAATATAGAAAATTGATCTAGTTTAACTCAGGTGTTGGATTCGTGTCATTTTGAGCTCTAAATCTAAAGTGACGGATGATTTAGTATTGATATGTCAAGTTGATCGGCTAGCTAAAATGATCATTCTAAACGGATCAATGGTTCTCATTGAGTAAAGGCTAATAAATGAATTATAATGCATGGCGTCACGCAATTTTGGATAGATTAGATTATTTGGAACCTTTGTCGTTTCTATTTGGGTCTAAAATTTTTTCATAGTTTAGAAAATTGAGCTAGCATAACGTGGACGTTGGATTCATATCATTATGATCTCTAAATCACAAGTTATGGACTATTTAGTGCGGACATGTCAAGTTGATCAGCCAGTTAAAATGATCATTCTAAACTGGTCATTGGTGCTCATTGATTAAAACCTCATAAGTGAAGCATAATGCATTGCATAAAGCAGTTTGGGATATATTGGATTACTTGAAGCATTTTTTTATTTATTTCATTCCTAAATATTATCACAATATAGAAAATTGATCTAGTTTAACATGGGTGTTGGATTCGTGTAATTCTAAGCTCTAAATTTAAGGGGACAGACGATTTACTGTTGACATGTCAAGGTTATCGACTTGCTAAAATGATCATTCTAAACGGATTAATAGTTCTCATTGACTTAAGGCTAATAAATGAATTATAATGCAGGGAATCACGCAGTTTGGGATAGATTGGATTACTTGGAGGCTTTGTTGTATCTATTTCATTCCTAAATTGTGTCACAATATAGAAAATTGAGCTAGCTTAACATGGGCGTTGGATTCCTGTCATTTTGATCTCAAAATCTAAAGTGACGGACGATTAAGTGTTGACATGTCAAGTTGATCGGCTAGCTAAAATGATCATTCTAACCGGATCAATGGTTCTCATTGACTAAAGGCTAATAAATGAATCATAATGCATGGCATCACGCAATGTGGGATTGATTATATTACTTTTAGGCTTTGTCGTATCTATTTCATTCCTAAATTGTGTCACAATATAGAAAATTGAGCTAGCTTAACTTGGGCGTTGGATTCATGTCATTCTGAGCTCTAAATCTAAATTGACGGACAATTTAGTGTTGACATATCAAATTGATCGGCTAACTAAAATGATCATTCTAAACGGATCGATGGTTCTCATTGAGTAATGGCTAGTAAATGAATTATAATACATGGCATCACGCAGTTTGGGCTAGATTGGATTATTTGGAAGCTTTTTTGTATCTATTTGGGAATGAAATTTTGTCATAGTATAGAAAATTGAGCTAGCATAACGTGGGCATCGGATTCATGTCATTTTCATCTCAAAATCAAAAGTTATGGACGATTTAGTGTGGAAATTTCAAGTTGATTGGCCAGTTCAAATGATCATTCTAAGCTGGTCATTGGTGCGCACTGAGTAAAGGCTTATAAGTGAATTATAATGCATGCCATCACGCAGTTTGGGATATATTGGATTACTTGGAGACTTTTTCGTATCTATTTGAGTCTGATATTACGTCAAAACATTGAAAATTGAGCTATCATAATGTGGGGGTTGGATTCATGTCATTCTGAGCTCTAAATCAAAAGTTATGGACGATTTAGTGCGCACATATCAAGTTGATTGGCCAGTTCAAATTATCATTCTAAGTAGATCAATTGTGCCCATTGAGTAAAGGCTTATAAGTGAAGCATAATGCATGGCATCAGGTAGTTTGGGATATATTGGTTTACTTGAAGGCTTTGTCCTATCTATTTGAGTCTGAAATTTTGTCACAATATAGAAATTTGAGCTATTATAACGTAGGCGTTGGATTCATGTCATTCTGAGCTATAAATCATTAGTTATGCACGTTTTAGTGCGGAAATGTCAAGTTGATCGGCCAGTTAAACTGATCAGTCTAAACTGATCATTGGTACTCATTGATTAAAACCTCATAAGTGAAGCATAATGAATGGCATCACGCAGTTTGGGATAGATTGGATTAGTTGGAGCCTTTGTCGTATCTATTTCATTCCTAAATTGTGTCACAATATAGAAAATTGAGCTAGCTTAACATGGGCGTTGGATTCCTATCATTTTGATCTCTAAATCTAAAGTGACGGACGATTTAGTGTTGACATGTCAAGTTGATCGGCTAGCTAAAGTGATCATTCTAAATGGATCAATGGTTCTCATTGACTAAAGGCTAATAAATGAATCATAATGAATGGCATCACACAATGTGGGATTGATTGGATTACTTGGATGCTTTGTCGTATCTATTTCATTCCAAAATTTTGTCACAATATAGAAAATTGAGCCAGCTTAACTTGGGCGTTGGATTCATGTAATTCTGAGCTCTAAATCTAAATTGACGGGCGATTTAGTGTTGACATATCATATTGATCGGCTAGCTAAAATGATCATTTTAAACGGATAGATGGTTCTCATTGAGTAAAGGCTAGTAAATGAATTATAATGCATGGCATCACGCAGCTTGTGATAGATTGGATTATTTGGAAGCTTTGTGGTATCTATTTGTGTCTGAAATTTTGTCATAGTATTGAAAATTTAGCTAGCATAACGTGGGCGTTGGATTCATGTCTTTATGAGCTCTAAATCAAAAGTTACGGACGATTTAGTGCGTACATGTCATGTTCATTGGCCAGTTCAAATGATGATTTTAAGCTCATCATTGTTTCCCATTGAGTAAAGGCTTATAGGTGAAACATAATCCATGGTATCACGCAGTTTGGGATAGATTGGATTACTTGTAGGCTTTGTCGTATCTATTTGAGTCTGAATTTTGTCATAATATAGAAAACTGAGCTAGCATAACGTGGGCGTTGGATTCATATCATTCTTAGGTCTAAGTAAAATGTTATGTATGATTTAGTGCGGACATGTCAAGTTTATCGGCAAGTTAAAAAGATCATTCTAAACTGATCCTTGGTGCTCATTGATTAAATCCTAATAAGTGAAACTTAATGCATGGCATCACACAGTTTGGGATAGATTAGATTACTTGGAGGCTTTGTCATATCTATTTCATTACTAAATTTTGTCACAATATAGAAAATTGATCTAGTTTAACTCAGGTGTTGGATTCGTGTCATTTTGAGCTCTAAATCTAAAGTGACGGATGATTTAGTATTGATATGTCAAGTTGATCGGCTAGCTAAAATGATCATTCTAAACGGATCAATGGTTCTCATTGAGTAAAGGCTAATAAATGAATTATAATGCATGGCGTCACGCAATTTTGGATAGATTAGATTATTTGGAACCTTTGTTGTTTCTATTTGAGTCTAAAATTTTTTCATAGTTTAGAAAATTGAGCTAGCATAACGTGGACGTTGGATTCATATCATTCTGATCTCTAAATCACAAGTTATGGACTATTTAGTGCGGACATGTCAAGTTGATCAGCCAGTTAAAATGATCATTCTAAACTGGTCATTGGTGCTCATTGATTAAAACGTCATAGGTGAAGCATAATGCATGGCATAAAGCAGTTTGGGATATATTAGATTACTTGAAGAATTTTTTTTATTTATTTCATTCCTAAATATTGTCACAATATAGAAAATTGATCTAGTTTAACATGGGTGTTGGATTCGTGTAATTCTGAGCTCTAAATTTAAGGGGACAGACGATTTACTATTGACATGTCAAGGTTATCGACTTGCTAAAATGATCATTCTAAACGGATCAATAGTTCTCATTGACTAAAGGCTAATAAATGAATTATAATGCATGGAATCACGCAGTTTGGGATAGATTGGATTACTTGGAGGCTTTGTTGTATCTATTTCATTCCTAAATTGTGTCACAATATAGAAAATTTAGCTAGCTTAACATGGGCGTTGGATTCCTGTCATTTTGATCTCTAAATCTAAAGTGACGGACGATTAAGTGTTGACATGTCAAGTTGATCGGCTAGCTAAAATGATCATTCTAAACGGATCAATGGTTCTCATTGACTAAAGGCTAATAAATGAATCATAATGCATGGCATCACGCAATGTGGGATTGATTATATTACTTTTACACTTTGTCGTATCTATTTCATTCCTAAATTGTGTCACAATATAGAAAATTGAGCTAGCTTAATTTGGGCGTTGGATTAATGTCATTCTGAGTTCTAAATCTAAATTGACGGACAATTTAGTGTTGACATATCAAATTGATCGGCTAGCAAAAATGATCATTCTAAACGGATCGATGGTTCTCATTGAGTAATGGCTAGTAAATGAATTTTAATACGTGGCATCACGCAGTTTGGGCTAGATTGGATTATTTGGAAGCTTTTTTGTATCTATTTGGGAATGAAATTTTGTCATAGTATAGAAAATTGAGCTAGCATAACGTGGCCTTCGGATTCATGTCATTTTCATCTCTAAATCAAAAGTTATGGACGATTTAGTGTGGACATTTCAAGTTGATTGGCCAGTTCAAATGATCATTCTAAGCTGGTCATTGGTGCGCACTGAGTAAAGGCTTATAAGTGAATTATAATGCATGCCATCACGTAGTTTGGGATATATTGGATTACTTGGATACTTTTTCGTATCTATTTGAGTCTGATATTACGTCAAAACATTGAAAATTGAGCTATCATAATGTGGGGGTTGGATTCATGTCATTCTGAGCTCTAAATCAAAAGTTATGGACGATTTAGTGCGCACATATCAAGTTGATTGGCCATTTCAAATTATCATTCTAAGTAGATCAATTGTGCCCATTGAGTAAAGGCTTATAAGTGAAGCATAATGCATGGCATCAGGTAGTTGGGGATATATTGGATTACTTGAAGGCTTTGTCGTATCTATTTGAGTCTGAAATTTTGTCACAATATAGAAATTTGAGCTATTATAACGTAGGCGCTGGATTCATGTCATTCTGAGCTATAAATCATTAGTTATGCACGTTTTAGTGCGGAAATGTCAAGTTGATCGGCCAGTTAAACTGATCAGTCTAAACTGATCATTGGTACTCATTGATTAAAACCTCATAGGTGAAGCATAATGCATGGCATCACACAGTTTGGGATATATTGGATTACTTGGAGCCTTTGTCGTATCTATTTCATTTCTAAATTTTGTCACCATATAGAAAATTGATCTATTTTAACATGGCTGTTGGATTCGTGTCATTCTGATTTCTAAATCTAAAGTGACAGACGGCTTAGTGTTGACATGTCAAGTTGATGAGATAGCTAAAATGATCATTCTAAACGGATCAATGGTTCTCATTGAGTGAAGGCTAATAAATGAATTATAATGCATGGAATCAAGCAGTTTGGGGTAGATTGGACTAATTGGAGGGTTTGTCATATATATTTCATTTCTAAATTTTGTCACAATATAGAAAATTGAGCAAGCTTAACATGGGTGTTGGATTCGTGTCATTCTGAGCTTTAAATCTAAATTGACGGACGATTTAGTGTTAAGATATCAAATTGATCGGCTAGCTAAAATGATCATTCTAAACGGATCGATGGTTCTCATTGAGTAGAGGATAATAAATGAATTATAATGCATGGCTTCACGCAGTTTGGGATATATTGGATTATTTGGAAGCTTTTTGGTATCTATTTGAGTCTAAAATTTTGTCATAGTATAGAAAATTGAGCTAGCATAACGTGGGCGTCGGATTGATGTCATTTTGATCTCTAAATCAAAGTTATGGACGATTTAGTGCGGACGTGTCATGTTGATTGGCCAGTTCAAATGATCATTCTAGGCTGATCATTGGTGCGCATCAAGTAAAGGCTTATAAGTAAAGCATAATGCATGCCATCACGCAGTTTAGGATAGAATGGATTACTTGGAGACTGTCGTATCTATTTGAGGCTGAAATTATGTCACAATATAGAAAATTGAGCTATCATAATGTGGGCGTTGGATTCATGTCATTCTGAGCTCTAAATCAAAAATTATGGACGATTTAGTGCGGACATGTCAAGTTGATTAGCCAGTTCAAATTATCATTCTAAGCAGATCAATTGTGCTCATTGAGTAAAGGCGTATAAGTGAAGCATAATGCCTGGCATCAGGTAGTGTGGGATATATTGGATTACTTGAAGGCTTTTTCGTATCTATTTGGGTCTGAAATTTTGTCACAATATAGAAATTTGAGCTATTATAACGTAGGCGTTGGATTCATGTCATTTTGTGTAAGAATATTGAGATTATAGAAGAGAAATGTGAAGAATTGAATCTGAAAACTCAAAGAGAAGTATGAGAAAATGAGAAATGACTTAGACTTATGGAGAAGAATCTCCTAAGAGTATATTATACATTGAGTCTTTACAGCCCTTTTATAAAGGATTTACAATGTGAACACAAAAAGAAAACGAATTCAAACTTGTGGATGAGTTTGAATAGAGGAGGAGCCTGTCAACAACCAATGAGAAGAGAGGAGACAGCATGGGCATGACTGTTTGGTGTGGTTGCCAAGACTGTGTGCAGCATGGCATGACTGTTTGGTGTGGTTGCCAAGACTGTGTGCAGCATGGGCATGACTTTTTCACCTTGATTCTTCTCCCAAGGTAGCTATTTAACCATTTCAACCATGTGGTTTATAATAACCCATCCTTTTTCATTTCCCTTGTTATTCAAACTGAATTTTCGTGCTCACACTTGCCTTGTAGGTCAAGATAGGTCTTATTTGATTTTTCTATGTCAATACTCCCCCTCAAGCTAAATACTTTGGAATCACCCTAAAATCTTAAGCTTGGGAACCCAAGGCAACACCTCATTAAAAACCTTATTAAGGAAAACCACTTGGGACAAAACCTTAATAAGGAAAAAAGAGTGTGTTGCTCTTGGATTAGGAGACCTTTGATCATGGGTGTGATAAATCAACAAGCCCAAGTTTGCTAAAGATGTTCTTGCAAACTTTTAGACTTGCTGCCTTTGTGAAGATGTCAGCTAGTTGGTCTTCACTGCTTGTATAACATGGCAGAATGGTTNCTATTCAAGTTCATCCACAAGTTTGAATTCGTTTTCTTTTGTGTTCACATTGTAAATCCTCTATAAAAGGGCTGTAAAGACTCAATGTATAATGTATAACATACTCTTATGAGATTCTTCTCCATAAGTCTAAGTCATTTCTCATTTTCTCATACTTCTCTTTGAGTTTTCAGATTCAATTCTTCACATTTCTCCTCTATAATCTCAATATTCTTACAGACTGGTCAGTTCAAATGATCATTCTAAGGTGATCATTGGTGCTAATTGATTAAAACTTCATAACTGAAGCATAATGCATGGCATCACGCAGTTTGGGATATATTAGATTACTTGGAGGCTTTGTCGTTTCTATTTCATTTTTAAATTTTGTCACAATATAGAAAATTGAGCTAGCTTAACACGGGCGTTGGATTCGTGTCATTCTGAGCTCTAAATCTAAACTGACGGATGATTTATTGTTGACATGTCAAGTTGATCGGCTACCTAAAATGATCATTATAAACGGATCGATGGTTCTTATTGTGTAAAGGTTAATAAATTAATTATAATGCATGGCTTCACGCACTTTGGGATAGATTGGATTACTTGGAAGCTTTGTCGTATATATTTGAGTCTGAAATTTTTTCATAGTATATAGAATTGAGCTAGCATAACTGGGCATTGGATTCATGTCATTCTGAGTTTTAAATCAAAAGTTACGGACGACTTAGTGTGTACATATCAAGTTGATTGGCCAGTTCAAATGATAATTCTATGCTGATCAATGGTGTTCATTAAGTAAAGGCTTATAAGTGAAGCATAATGCATGGTATCACGCAGATTGGATTACTTGGAGGCTTTGTCGTATCTATTTGAGTCTGAAATTTTGTCAAAATATAGAAAATTGAGCTAGCATAATGTGGGCGTTGGATTCGTGTCATTTTGAGTTCTAAATCAAAAGTTATGGACGATTTAATGCGGACATGTCATGCTGATCAGCCAGTTAAAATGATCGTTCTAAACTAATCATTGGTGCTCATTGATTAAAACCTCATAAGTAAAATATAATGCATGGCATCACGAAGTTTGGGATATATTGGATTACTTGAAGGCTTTGTTGTATCTATCTCATTCCTAATTTTTGTCACAATATTGAAAATTGAGCTAGGTTACCATAGGCGTGGGGTTCGTGTCATTCTGAGCCTTAAATCAAAAGTGACGGACGATTTAGTCTTACATGTCAAGTTGATCGGCTAGCTAAAATGATCATTCAAAACAGATCAATGGTTCTCATTGCGTAAAGGCTAATAAATGAATTATAATGCATGGCATCACGCTGTTTGGGATAGCTTAGATTACTTGGAGGCTTTGTCGTACCTATTTTAATCCTAAAATTTGTCAAAATATAGAAAATTTAGATATCTTAACATGGGCGTTGGATTTGTTTTATTATAAGATCTAAATCTAAATTGTGGGACGCATTAGTGTTGACATGTCAAGTTGATCGGCCAGCTAAATTGATCATTCTAAACGGATAACTGGTTCGCATTGAGTAAAGGCTAATAAATGAATTATAATGCATGGCGTCACATAGTTTGGGATCGATTTGATTACATGGAAGCTTTGTCGTATCTATTTGAGTCTAAACTTTTGTCATAGTATAGAATATTGAGCTATGTTAACGTACGCGTTCGATTGCTGTTATTCTGAGCTTTAAATCAAAAGTTATGTACGATTTCGTGCAGAGATGTCAAGTTTATCGGCCAGTTAAAATGATCATTCTAAACTGATCATTGGTGCTCATTGATTAAAACCTCATAAGTGAAGCATAATGCATGACATCACGCAGTTTGGGATTGATTGTATTACTTGGAGGCTTTGTTCTATCTATTTCATTCCTAATTTTTGTAACAATATAGAAAATTAAGGTAGCTTAACATAGGCATTGGATTCATGTCATTCTAAGCTCTAAATCTAAAGTGACGGAGGATTTAGTGTTTACATGTCAAATTGATCCGCTAGCTAAAATGATCATTCTAAACGGATCAATGGTTCTCATTGAGCAAACGCTAATAAATGAATTATAACGCATGGTATCACGCAGTTTGGGATAGATTGGAATACTTGGAGGCGTTGTCGTATCTATTTTATTCGTAAATTTTTCCACAACATAGAAAATTGAGATATCTTAGCATGGCCGTTGGATTCGTGTCATTTTGAGCTCTAAATCTAAATTGACATACGCTTTAGTGTTGACATGTCAAGTTGATCGGCTAGCCAAAATGATCATTCTAAACGGATAGATGGTTCTCATTGAGTAAAGGCTAATAAATGAATTATAATGCATGGCATCACGCAGTTTAGGAGATATTAGATTACTTGGAGGCTTTGTCGTATCTATTTCATTCCTAAATTTTGTCACAATATACAAATTGAGCTAGCTTGACATGGACGTTGGATTCGTGTCATTCTGAGCTCTAAATCTTAAATTGACGAATGATTTAGTGTTGACATGTCAAGTTGATCGGCTAGCTAAAATGATCATCCTAAACGAATCGAAGGTTCTTATTGATTAAAGGCTAATAAACGAATTATAATGCATGACATCATGCACATTGGGATAGATTGGATTACTTGGAAGATTTGACATATCTATTTGAGTCTGAAAGTTTTTCATAGAAAATTTAGCTAGCATAACGTGGTCATTGGATTCATGTCATTCTGAGCTCTAAATCAAAAGTTACAGATGATTTAGTGCAGACATGTCAAGTTGATTAGACAGTTCAAATGCCCATTCTAAGCTGATCATTTGTGCTCATTGAGTAAAGGCTTATAAGTGAAGCATAATGCATGGCATCACGTAGTTTGAGATAAATTGGATTACTTTGAGCCTTTGTCGTATCCATTTGAGTGTGAAATTTTGTCACAATATAGAAAATTGAGATAGCATAACGTGGGCGTTGGATTCATATCATTCTGATTTCTAAATCAAAAGTTATGGACGATTTTTAATGTGGACATGTCAAGCAGATCGGCCGGTTAAAATGATCATTGTAAACTGATCATTGGTGCTCATTGATTAAAACCTCATTAGTGAAGCATAATGCATGGCATCACACAGTTTGGAATATATTGGATTACTTGGAGGCTTTGTTGTATCTATTTCATTCCTAATTTCTGTCACAATATAGAAAATTGAGCTAGCTTAACTTGGGAGTTGGATTCGTGCCATTCTGAGCCATAAATCTAAAGTGATGGAAAATTTAGTGTAGATATGTCAAGTTGATTGGCTAGCTAAAATGATCATTCTAAACGGATATGTGGTTCTCATCTAGTAAAGGCTAATAAAAGAATTACAATGCATGGCATTAAGCAGTTTGGGATAGATTGGATTAATTGGAGGCTTTGCTGTATCTATTTCATTCTAAATTTTGTCACAATATAAAAAATTAAGATATCTTAAGATGGGCATTGGATTCGTGTCATTCGGCGCTCTAAATCTAAATTGACGGACGCTTTAGTGCTGACATGTCAATTTGATCGACTAGATAAAATGATCGTTTTAAACAGATCGACGGTTCTCATTTAGTAAAGGCTAATAAATGAATTATGATGCATGTCATCACGCAGTTTGGGATAGATTGGATTAATTAGAAGCTTTGTTGTATTTATTTGAGTCTGAAATTTTGTCATTGTATAAAAAATTGAGATAACATAACGTGGGCGTTGGATTCATGTCATTCTCAGCTCTAAATCAAAACTTACGGACGATTTAGTGCGGACATGTCAATTTGTTTGGTCAGTTCAAATGATCATTCTAAGCTGATCATTGGTGCTCAAAGAGTATAGGCTTATAAGTGAAGCATAATGCATGGCATCAAACAGTTTGGGATAGATTGGATTATATGGAGGCTTTGTCGTATCTATTTGATTCTGAAATTTTGTCACAGTATAGAAAATTGAGCTAGCGTAACGTGGGCGTTGGATTCATGTGTCTGAGCTCTAAATCAAAAGTAATGGACGATTTAGTGCATATATGTCAAGTTGATTGGCTTGTTAAATGATCATTCTAAACTGATCATTGGTGCTCATTTATTAAAACCTCATAAATGAAGCATAATGCATGGCATCACGCAGTTTGGGATAGATTGGATTACTTGGAGGCTTTGTCGTATCTATTTCATTCCTAAATATTGTCACAATATAGAAAATTGATCTAGCTTAACATGGGCGTTGGATTCGTGTCATTCTGAGCTCTAAATCTAAATTGACGGACAATTTAGTGTTTACATGTCATGTTTATCGGCTAGCTAAAATGATCATTCTAAACGGATCGATGGTTCATATTGAGTAAAGGCTAATAAAAGAATTATAATGCATGGCATCACGCACTTTGGGATAGATTGGATAACTTGGAAGCTTTGTTGTATCTATTTTTGTCTGAAATTTTGTCATAGTATAGAAAATTGAGCTAGCATAACGTAAGCATTGGATTCATGTCATTCTGAGCTCCAAATCAAAAGTTACGGACGATTTACTGCTGACACATCACGTTGATCGGCTACCTAAAATGATCATTCTAAGCTGATCACTGGTGCTCATTGAGTAAAGGCTTATAAGTGAAGCATAATGCATGGCATCACACAGTTTGGGATAGATTGGATTACTTGGAGGCCTTTTCGTATCTATTTGAATCTGAAATTTTGTCACAATATAGAAAATTGAGCTAGCATAACATGGGCATTGGATTCATGTCATTCTGAGTTCTAAATCAAAAATTATGGACGATTTAATGCGGACATGTCAAGCTGATCGGCCAGTTAAATTGATCATTCTGATTAAAATCTGATAAGTGAATCATAATGCATGGCATCACGCAACTTGGAATAGATTGGATTAGTTGGAGGCTTTAATGTATCTATTTCATTCCTAATTTTTGTCACAGTATAGAAAAATGAGCTAGCTTAACATGTGCATTGGATTCGTGTCATTTTGAGCCTTAAATCTAAAGTGACGGAAGATTTAGTGTTGACATGTCAAGTTGATCGGCAAGCTTAAATGATCATTCTAAACGAATCAATGGCTCTCATCTAGTAAAGGCTAATAAAAGAATGATAATGTATGGCATCACGCAGTTCGGGATTGATTGGATTATTTGGAGGCTTTGTTGTACTATTTCCTTCCTAATTTTTTTCACAATATAGAAAATTAAGCTAGCTTAACATAGGCATTGGATTCATGCCATTCTAAGCTCTAAATCTAAAGTGACGGAGGATTTAGTATTTACATGTCAAGTTGATCTGCTAGCTAAAATGATCATTCTAAACGGATCAATGGTTCTCATTGAGTAAAGGCTAATAAATGAATTATAATGCATGGTATCACGCAGTTTGGGATAGATTGGAATACTTGGAGGCTTTGTCATATCCATTTTATTCGTAAATTTTTTCACAACATAGAAAATTGAGATATCTTAACATGGGCGTTGGATTCCTGTCATTCTGAGCACTAAATCTAAATTGACATACACTTTAGTGTTGACATGTCAAGTTGATCGGCTATCTAAAATGATCATTCTAAGCGGATAGATGGTTCTCATTGAGTAAAGGCTAATAAAGGAATTATAATGCATGGCATCACGCAGTTTAGGATATATTAGATTACTCGGAGGATTTGTCGTATCTATTTCATTCCTAAATTTTGTCACATTATACAAATTGAGCTAGCTTGACATGGGCGTTGGATTCATGTCATTCTGAGCTCTAAATCTAAATTGACGAATGATTTAGTGTTGACATGTCAAGTTCGTCGGCTAGCTAAAATGGTCATTCTAAACGAATCGAAGGTTCTTATTGATTAAAGGCTAATAAACGAATTATAATGCATGGCATCACGCACATTGGGATAGATAGGATTACTTGGAAGGTTTGACATATCTATTTCAGTCTGAAAGTTTGTCATAGTATAGGAAATTTAGCTAGCATAACGTGGTCGTTGGATTCATGTCATTCTGAGCTTTAAATCAAAAGTTACGGATGATTTAGTGCGGAATGTCAAGTTGATTGGACAGTTCAAATGACCATTCTAAGCTGATCATTTGTGCTCATTGAGTAAAGGCTTATAAGTGAAGCATAATGCATGGCATCACATAGTTTGGGATAAATTGGATTATTTGGAGGCTTTTCGTATACATTTGAGTGTGAAATTTTTGTCACAATATAGAAAATTGAGATAGCATAACGTGGGCGTTGGATTCATGTCATTCTGATTTCTAAATCAAAAGTTACTGATGATTTAGTGCGGACATGTCAAGTTGATTGGACAGTTCAAATGACCATTCTATGCTGATCATTTGTGTTCATTGAGTAAAGGCTTATAAGTGAAGCATAATGAATGGCATGACGTAGTTTGGGATAAATTGGATTACTTGGAGGCTTTTCGTATCCATTTGAGTGTGAAATTTTGTCACAATATAGAAAATTGAGATAGCATAATGTGGGCGTTGGATTCATGTCATTCTGATTTCAACTTGGAATAGATTGGATTAGTTGGAGGCTTTAATGTATCTATTTCATTCCTAATTTTTGTCCCAATATAGAAAATTGAGCTAGCTTAACATGTGCGATGGATTCGTGACATTTTGAGCCTTAAATCTAAAGTGACGAACGATTTAGTGTTGACGTGTCAAGTTGATCCGCTAGCTAAAATGATCATTCTAAACGAATCAATGGTTCTCATCTAGTAAAGGCTAATAAATGAATTATATGTATGGCATCATGCAGTTTGGGATTGATTGGATTACTTGGAGGCTTTGTTGTATATATTTCCTTCCTAATTTTTGTCACCATATAGAAAATTAAGCTAGCTTAACATAGGCATTGGATTCATGCCATTCTAAGCTCGAAATCTAAAGTGACGGAGGATTTACTGTTTGCATGTCCAGTTGATCCGCTAGCTAAAATGATCATTCTAAACGGATCAATGGTTCTCATTGAGTAAAGGCTAATAAATGAATTATAATGCATGGTATCACGCAGTTGGGATAGATTGGAATACTTGGAGGCTTTGTCGTATCTGTTTCATTCATAAATTTTTTCACAGCATAGAAAATTGAGATATCTTAACATGGGCATTGGATTCGTGTCATTCTGAGCTCTAAATCTAAATTGACATACACTTTAGTGTTGACATGTCAAGTTGATCGGCTAGCTAAAATGATCATTCTAAACGGATAGATGGTTCTCATTGAGTAAAGGTTAATAAACGAATTATAATGCATGGCATCACGCAGTTTAGGATATATTAGATTACTTGGAGGATTTGTCGTATCTATTTCATTCCTAAATTTTGTCAAAATATACAAATTGAGCTAGCTTGACATGGGCGTTGGATTCGTGTCATTCTGAGCTATAAATCTAAATTGACGAATGATTTCGTGTTGACATGTCAAGTTGATCGGCTAGCTAAAATGATCATTCTGAAGGAATCGAAGGTTCTTATTGATTAAAGGCTAATAAACGAATTATAATGCATGGCATCACGCACATTGGGATAGATTGGATTACTTGGAAGGTTTGAAATATCTATTTGAGTTTGAAAGTTTGTCATAGTATAGAAAATTTAGCTAGCATAACGTGGTCGTTGGATTCATGTCATTCTGAGCTCTAAATCAAAAGTTACAGATGATTTAGTGCGGACATGTCAAGTTGATTGGACAGTTCAAATGACCATTCTAAGCTGATCATTTGTGCTCATTGAGTAAAGGCTTATAAGTGAAACATAATGCATGGCATCACGTAGTTGGGATAAATTGGATTACTTGGAGGCTTTTCGTATCCATTTGAGTGTGAAGTTTTGTCACAATATAAAAAATTGAGATAGCATAACGTGGGCGTTGGATTCATGTCATTCTGATTTCTAAATCAAAAGTTATGGACGATTTAATATGGACATGTTAAGCAGATCGGCC
Organism: Pugionium dolabratum; assembly: GCA_018901945.1. Taxonomy (NCBI): domain Eukaryota; kingdom Viridiplantae; phylum Streptophyta; class Magnoliopsida; order Brassicales; family Brassicaceae; genus Pugionium; species Pugionium dolabratum. Next base: position 395,126 of record JAEVFF010000253.1, on the reverse strand, counting down.
GGTTAAAATTATCATTGTAAACTAATCATTGGTGCTCATTGATTAAAACCTCATTAGTGAAGCATAATGCATGGCATCACACAGTTTGGAATAGAATGGATTACTTGGAGGCTTTGTTGTATGTATTTCATTCCTAATTTCTGTCACAATATAGAAAATTGAGCTAGCTTAACTTGAGGGTTGGATTCGTGCCATTCTGAGCCTTAAATCTAAAGCGACAGACGATTTAGTGTAGATATGTCAAGTTTATTGGCTAGCTAAAATGATCATTCTAAACAGATATATGGTTCCCATCTAGTAAAGGCTAATAAATGAATTATAATGCATGGCATTAAGCGGTATGGGGTAGATTGGATTAATTGGAGGCTTTGCCGTATCTATTTCATTCTAAATTTTGTCACTATATAAAAAATTAAGATATCTTAACATGGGCATTGGATTCGTGTAATTCGGCGCTCTAAATCTAAATTGACGGACGCTTTAGTGCTAATATGTCAATTTGAGATAAAATGATCATTTTAACAGATCGATGGTTCTCATTTAGTAAAGGCTAATAAATGAATTATGATGCATGCCATCACGCAGTTTGGGATAGATTGCATTAATTGGAAGCTTTGTCGTATTTATTTGAGTCTGAAATTTTGTCATAGTATAAAAAATTGAGCTAGCATAACGTGGGCGTTAGATCATGTCATTCTCAGCTCTAAATCAAAAGTTACGGACGATTTAGTGCGGACATGTCAATTTGCTTGGTCAGTTCAAATGATCATTCTAAGCTGATCATTGGTGCTCATCGAGTATAGGCTTATAAGTGAAGCATAATGCATGGCATCAAACAGTTTGGGATAGATTGGATTATATGGAGCTTTGTCATATCTATTTGATTCTGAATTTTTTTTACAGTATAGAAAATTAAGCTAGTATAACATGGGCGTTGGATTCATGTGCCTGAGCTCAAAATCAAAAGTTATGGACAATTTAGTGCAGATATGTTAAGTTGATCGGCTTGTTAAAAGGATCATTCTAAACTGATCATTGGTGCTTATTTATTAAAACCTCATAAGTGAAGCATAATGCATGGCATTACACAGCTTGGGATAGATTGGATTACTTGGAGGATATGTCGTATCTATTTCATTCATAAATTTCTCAACAATATAGAAAATTGATCTAGCTTAACATGGGTGTTGGATTCGTGTCATTCTGAGCTCTAAATCTAAATTGACGGACAATTTAGTGTTTACATGTCATGTTAATCGGCTAGCTAAAATGATCATTCTAAATGGATCGATGGTTCATATTGAGTAAAGGCTAATAAAAGAATTATAATGCATGGCATCACGTACTTTGGGATAGATTGGATAATTTGGAAGCTTTGTTGTGTCTATTTGTGTCTGAAATTTTGTCATTGTATAGAAAATTGAGCTAGCATAACGTAAGCATTGGGTTCAAGTCATTCTGAGCTCCAAATCAAAAGTTGCGGATGATTTACTCTTGACACATCACGTTGATCGGCTACCTAAGCTGATCATTGGTGCTCACTGAGTAAAGGTTTCTAAGTGAAGCATAATGCATGGCATCACGCAGTTTGGGATAGATTGGATTACTTGGAGGATTTGTTGTATCTATTTGAATCTGAAATTTTGTCACAATATAGAAAATTGAGCTAGCATAACGTGGGCATTGGATTCATGTCACTCTGAGTTCTAAATCAAAAGTTATAGATGATTTAATGTGGACATCTCAAGCTGGTCGGCCAGTTAAATTGATCATTCGAAACTTATCATTGGTGCTCATTGATTAAAATCTCAGAAGTGAAGCATAATGCATGGCATCACGCAACTTGGAATAGATTGGATTAGTTGGAGGCTTTAATGTATCTATTTCATTCCTAATTTTTGTCACAATATAGAAAATTGAGCTAGCTTAACATTTGCGTTGGATTTGTGTTATTTTGAGCCTTAAATCTAAAGTGACGGATGATTTAGTGTTTACATGTCAAGTTGATCGGCTAGCTAAAATGATCATTCTAAACGAATCAATGGTTGTCATCTAGTAAAGGCTAATAAATGAATTATATTGTATGGCATCACGCAGTTTGGGATAGATTGGATTACTTGGAAGCTTTGTCGTATCAATTTCATTCCTAAATTTTGTCACAATATAGAAAATTGAGATATCTTAACATGGATGTTGGATTCGTGTCATTCTGAGCTCTAAATCTAAATTGACGGACGCTTTAGTGTTGACATGTAAAGTTGATCGGCTAGCTGAAATGATCATTCTATGCGGATCAATGGTTCTCATTAAGTAAAGGCTAATAAATGAATTATAATGCATGGCATCACGCAGTTCGGGATAGATTGGATTACTTGGAGGCTTTGTCGTATCTATTTCATTCCTAAATTTTGTTCCAAGATAGAAAATTGAGCTAGCTTTACATGGAGGTTGGATTCGTGTCATTCTGCGCTCTAAATCTAAATTGATGGACGATTTAGTGTTGACATGTCAAGTTGATCGGCTAGCTAAAACGATCATTCTAAACGGACCGCGGTTCTCATTGAGTAAAGGCTAATAAATGAATTATAATGCATGGCGTCACGCAGTTTGTGATAGATTAGATTACTTGGAAGCTTTGTCGTATCTATTTGAGTCTGAAATTTTGTCATAGTATAGAAAATTGAGGTAGCATAACGTGGGCGTTGGATTCATGTTATTTTGAGCTCTAAATAAAAAGTTATGGATGATTTAGTGTTCACATGTCAAGTTGATTGGGCAGTTCAAATGATCATTCTAAGCTGATCATTGGTGCTTATTGAGTAAAGGCTTACGGTGAAGCATAATGCATGGCATCACACAGTTTGGGATAGATTGGATTACTTGGAGGCTTTGTCGAATCTATTTCATTCCTAAATTTTGTCACAATATAGAAAATTGAGTTAGCTTAACATGGGCATTGGATTCGTGTCATTCTGAGCTCTAAATCAAAAGTGACTGATGATTTAGTGTGGACATTTCAAGTTGATCGCCCAGTTAAAATGATCATTCTAAACTTATCATTGGTGCTCATTGATTAAAACCTCATCAGTGAAACATAATACATGGCATTCTGAAGTTTGGGATAGATTGGATTACTTGGAGGCTTTGTCGTACCTATTTCATTCCTAAATTTTGTCACAATATAGAAAATTGAGTTAGCTTAACATGGGCGTTCGATTCATGTCATTTTGAGCTCTAAATCAAAAGTTACGGACGATTTACTACGGACATGTCTAGTTGATTGGCCAGTTCAAATGATCATTCTAAACTGATCATTGGTGCTATTGAGTAAAGGCTTATAATTGAAGCATAATGCATGGCATCACACAGTTTGAGATAGATTGGATTACTTGGAGGCTTTGTCGTATCTATTTAATTCCTAAATTTTTTTACATTATGGAAAATTGATATAGCTTAATATGTGCGTTGGATTCTTGTCATTCTGAGCTCTAAATCTAAATTGATGGACGCTTTAGTGCTGACATGTCAAGTTGATCGGTTAGCTAAAATGATCATTCTAAAAGGATCGACGGTTCTCATTGAGTAAAGGCTAATAAATAAATTATAATGCATGGCATCACACAGTCTGGGATAGATTAGATTACTTGGAAGCTTTGCCGTATTTATTTGAGTCTTTAATTTTTACGTTGTATAGAAAATTGAGGTAGCATAACGTGGGCATTGGATTCATGTCATTTTGAGCTATAAATCAAAAGTTACGGACGATTTAGTGCGGACATGTCAAGTTGATTGGCCAGTTCAAATGATCATTCTAAGCTGATCATTGCTGCTATTGAGTAAAGACTTATAACCGAAACATAATGCATGGCATCACAAAGTTTGGGATAGATTATATTAGTTGGAGGATTTGTCGTATCTATTTCATTCCTAAATTTTGTTACATTATAGAAAATTGATATTGCTTAACATGTGCGTTGGATTCGTGTCATTTTGAGCTTTAAATCTAAATTGACATACGCTGTATTGCCGACATGTCAAGTTGATCGGCTAACTAAAACGATCATTCTAAACGGATCGACGGTTCTCATTGAGTAAAGGTTAATAAATGAATTATAATGCATGGCATCACACAGTTTGAGATAGATTAGATTACTTGAAAGCTTTGACGTATCTATTTGAGTCTTACATTTTTTCATTGTATAGAAAATTGAGATAGCATAACGTGGGCGTTGGATTCATGTCATTCTGAGCTCTAAATCAAACGTTTCGTACGATTTAGTGTGGATATGTAAAGTTGATTGGCTCGTTCAAATAATCATTCTAAGCTGATCATTGGTGCTATTGAGTAAAGGCTTATAATTGAAGCATAATGCATGACATCACACAGTTTGGGATATAATGGATTACTTGGAGGCTTTGTCGTATCTATTTCATTCCTAAATTTTGTTACAATATAAACAATTGATATAGCTTAAAATGGGTGTTGGATTCGTGTCATTCTGAGTTCTAAATCTAAATTGGCGGACGATTTAGTGTTGACATGTCAAGTTGATCGGCTAGCTAAAACGATTATTCTAAACGGATCAACGGTTCTCATTGAGTAAAGGCTAATAAATGAATTATAATGCATGGCGTCACACAGTTTGGGATAGATTAGATTACTTGGAAGCTTTGTCGTATCTATTTGAGTCTGAAATTTTGTCATTGTATAGAAAATTAAGCTATCATAACATGGGCGTTGGATCCATGTAATTTTGAACTCTATATCAAAAGTTATAGATGATTTAGTGTGGACATGTCAAGTTGATCGCCCAGTTAAAATGAACATTCTAAATTTATCATTGGTGCTCATTGATTAAAACCTCATAAGTGAAGCATAATGCGTGGCATCCTGAAGTTTGGGATAGATTGGATTTCTTGGAAGCTTTGTCGTATCTATTTCATTCCTAAATTTTGTCACAATATAGAAAATTGAGCTAGCTTAACATGGGAGTTGGATTCGTGTCATGCTGCCCTCTAAATCTATATTGGCGGACGTTTTAGTGCTGAAATGTCAAGTTGATCGGCTAGCTAAAACAATCATTCCAAACCAATCGACGGTTCTCATTGAGTAAAAGCTAATAAATGAATTATAATGCATGGCGTCACGCAGTTTGTGATAGATTAGATTACTTGGAAGCTTTGTCGTATCTATTTGAGTCTGAAATTTTGTCATAGTATAGAAAATTGAGGTAGCATAAGGTGGGCGTTGGATTCATGCCATTTTGAGCTCTAAATCAAAAGTTATGGATGATTTAGTGTTCACATGTCAAGTTGATTGGGCAGTTCAAATGATCATTCTAAGCTGATCGTTGGTGCTTATTGAGTAAAGGCTTATAGGTGAAGCATAATGCATGGCATCACACAGTTTGGGATAGATTGGATTACTTGGAGGCTTTTTCGTATTTTCATTCCTAAATTTTGTCACAATATAGAAAATTGAGTTAGCTTAAGATGGGCGTTGGATTCGTGTCATTCTGAGCTCTAAATGTAAAGTGACTGATGATTTAGTGTGGACTTTTCAAGTTGATCACCCAGTTAAAAAGATCATTCTAAACTTATCATTGGTGCTCATTGATTAAAACCTCATAAGTGAAACATAATACATGGCATTCTGAAGTTTGGGATAGATTGGATTACTTGGAGGCTTTGTCGTACCTATTTCATTCCTAAATTTTTTCACAATATAGAAAGCTGAGCTAGCTTAACATAGGCGTTGGATTCGTGTCATTCTGCGCTCTAAATCTAAATTGACGGACGTCTTAGTGCTGATATGTCAAGTTGATCGGCTAGCTAAAACGATCATTCCAAACGATCGACGGTTCTCATTGAGTAAAGGCTAATAAATGAATTATTATGCATGGCATCACGCAGTTTGGGATAGATTAGATTACTTGGAAGTTTTGTCGTATCTATTTGAGTCTTAAATTTTGTAATTGTATAAAAAATTGAGGTAGCACAACATGGGCGTTGGATTCATGTCATTTTTAGCTCTAAATCAAAAGTTACGGACAATTTACTACAGACATGTCAAGTTGATTGGCCAGTTCAGATGATCATTCTAAGCTGATCATTGCTGCTATTGAGCAAAGGTTTATAACCGAAACATAATGCATGGCATCACAAAGTTTGGGATAGATTGTATTAGTTGGAGGATTTGTCGTATCTATTTAATTCCTAAATTTTGTTACAATATAGAAAATTGATATTGCTTAACATGTGCGTTGGATTCGTGTCATTTTGAGCTCTAAATCTAAATTGACGTACGCTTTAGTGCCGACATGTCAAGTTGATCGGCTAGCTAAAACAATCAATCTAAACGGATCGATGGTTCTCATTGAGTAAAGGTTAATAAATGAATTATAATGCATGGCATCACGTAGTTTGAGATAGATTAGATTACTTGAAAGCTTTGACGTATCTATTTGAGTCTTACATTTTTTTCATTGTATAGAAAATTGAGATAGCATAACGTGGGCAATGGATTCATGTCTTTCTGAGCTCTAAATCAAACGTTTCGTACGATTTAGTGTGGACATGTCAAGTTGATTGGCTCGTTCAAATGATCATTCTAAGCTGATCATTGGTGCTATTGAGTAAAGGCTTATAATTGAAGCATAATGCATGACATCACACAGTTTGGGATATAATGGATTACTTGGAGGCTTTGTCGTATCTATTTCATTCCTAAATTTTGTTACAATATAAACAATTGATATAGCTTAACATGGGTGTTGGATTCGTGTCATTCTGAGTTCTTAATCTAAATTGGCGGACGATTTAGTGTTGGCATGTCAAGTTGATCGGCTAGCTAAAACGATTATTCTAAACGGATCAACGGTTCTCATTGAGTAAAGGCTAATAAATGAATTATAATGCATGGCATCACGCAGTTTGGGATAGATTAGATTACTTGGAAGCTTTGTCGTATCTATTTGAGTCTGAAATTTTGTCATTGTATAGAAAATTAAGCTATCATAACATGGGCGTTGGATTCATGTCATTTTGAGCTCTATATCAAAAGTTATAGATGATTTAGTGTGGACATGTCAAGTTGATCGCCCAGTTAAAATGGTCGTTCTAAACTTATCATTGGGGCTCATTGATTAAAACCTCATAAGTGAAGCATAATGCATGGCATCCTGAAGTTTGGGATAGATTGGATTACTTGGAAGCTTTGTCGTATCTATTTCATTCCTAAATTTTGTCACAATATAGAAAATTGAGCTAGCTTAACATGGGAGTTGGATTCGTGTCATGCTACCCTCTAAATCTATATTGGCGGACGTTTTAGTGCTGAAATGTCAAGTTGATTGGCCAGCTAAAACGGTCATTCCAAACCAATCGACGGCTCTCATTGAGTAAAGGCTAATAAATGAATTATAATGCATGGCATCACGCAGTTTGGGATAGATTAGATTACTTGGAAGGTTTGTCGTATCTATTTGAGTCTTAAATTTTGTCATTGTATAGAAACTTCAGGTAGCATAACTTGGGCGTTGGATTCATGTCATTCTGATCTCTAAATCAAAAGTTACGTACGATTTAGTGCGTACATGTCAAGTTGATTTGCCAGTTCAAATGATCATTATAAGCTGATCATTGGTGCTATTGAGTTAAGGCTTATAATTGAACCATAAAGCATGGCATCACACAGTTTGGGATATAATAGATTACTTGGAGGCTTTGTCGTATCTACTTCATTCCTAAATTTTGTTACAATATATAAAATTGATATAGCTTAACATGTATGTTGGATTCGTGTCATTCTGAGCTCTAAATCTAAATTGATGGACGCTTTAGTGCTAACATGTCAAGTTGATCGGCTAGCTAAAACGATCATTCTAAACGGATCGACGGTTCTCATTGAGTAAAGGCTAATAAATGAATTATAATGCATGGCATCACACAGCTTGGGATAGATTAGATTAATTGGAAGCTTTGTCGTATCTATTTGAGTCTTAAATTTTGTCATTGAATAGAAAATTGAGGTAGTATGACGTGGACGTTGGATTCCTGTCATTCTAGCTCTAAATCAAAAGTTACGGACGATTTAGTGCGTACATGTCAAGTTGATTGGCCAGTTCAAATGATCATTCTAAGCTAATCATTGGTGCTATTGAGTAAAGGCTTATAATTGCAGCATAATGCATGGCATCACACAGTTTGGGATAAATTGGATTACTTGGAGTCTTTGTCGTATCTATTTCATTCCTAAACTTTGTTACAGTATAGAAAATTGTTATAGCTTAACATGTGCGTTGGATTCGTGTCATTCGGAGCTCTAAATCTAAATTGGCGGACGATTTAGTGTTGACATGTCAAGTTCATCGGCTAGCTAAAACGATCATTCTAAACGGATCGACAATTCTCATTGAGTAAAGGCTAATAATTGAATTATAATGCATGGCATCACACAGTTTGGGATATATTAGATTACTTGGAAGCTTTTTCGTATCTCTTTGTGTCTGAAATTTTGTCATTGTATAGAAAATTAAGGTAGCATATCGTGGGTGTTGGATTCATGTCATTCTGAGCTCTAAATCAAAAGTTACAGACGACTTAGTGCAAAGATGTCAAGTCGATTGGCCAGTTCAAATGATCGTTCTAAGCTGATCATTGGTGCTCATTGAGTAAAAACTTATAATTGAAGCATAATGCATGGCATCACACAGTTTGGGATAGATTGGATTACTTGTAGGCTTTGTCGTATCTATTTCATTCCTATATTTTGTCAGTGTATAGAAAATTGAGCGACCTTAACATGCGCGTTGGATTTGTGTCATTCTGAGCTCTAAATCTAAAGTGACAGATGATTTAGTGTTGACATGTCAAATTGATCTGCTTGCTAAAAAATCATTCAAAACGGATCAATGGTTCTCATTGAGTAAAGGCAAATAAATGAATTATAATGCATTGGATCACACAGTGCGGACATGTCAAGTTGATCGGCCAGTTAAAATGATCATTCTAAACTGATGAATGGGGCTCATTGATTAAAACCTCATAAGTGAAGCATAATGCATGGCATCACGCAGTTTGGGATAGATTGGATTACTTGGACGCTTTGTCGTATCTATTGCATTCCTAAATTTTGTCACGTTATTGAAAATGGAGTGAGCATAATGTGGGCGTTGGATTTCTGTCATTCTGATCTATAAATCAAAAGTTATGGACAATTTAGTGGGGACATGTCAAGTTGATCCGTCAGTTAAAATGATCATTCTAAACTGATCATCGGGGATCATTAATTAAAACCTCATAAGTGAAGCATGATGCATGGCATCACACAGTTTGGGATAGATTGCATTACTTAGAGGCTTTGTCGTATTTATTTCATTCTTAAATTTTGTCACAATATAGAAAATTGAGCTAGCTTAACATGGTCGTTGGATTCGTGTCATTCTGAGCTCTAAATCTAAACTGACGGAAAAATTAGTGTTGACATGTCAAGTTGATCGGCTAGCTAAAATGATCATTCTAAACGGATAGGTGGTTCTCATTGAGTAAAGGCTAATAAATGAATTATAATGCATGGTATCACGCACTTTGGGATAGATATGATTATTTGGAAGCTTTGTCGTATCTATTTAAGTTTGAAATTTTGTCATATTTTAGAAACTTGAGCTAGCATAACGTGCGTGTTGGATTCATGTCATTATGAGCTCTAAAAATTACGGACGATTTAGCGCGGACATTTCAAGTTGATTGGCCATTTCAAATGATCATTCTAAGCTGATCATTGGTGCTCATTGAGTAAAGCCTTATACATGAAGCATAATGCAGGGCATCACACAGTTTGGATAGATTGGATTATTTGGAGACTTTGTCCTATATATTTGAGTCTGAAATTTTGTCACATAATAGAAAATTGAGCTACCATAACATGGGCGTTGGATTCATGTCATTTTGAGCTCTAAGTCAAAAGTTATGGACAATTTAGTGGGGACATGTCAAATTGATCGTTCAGTTAAAATGATCATTTTAAACTGATCTTTGGGGATCATTGATTAAAACCTCATAAGTGAAGCATAATGCATGGCATCACGCAGTTTGGGATAGATTGGATTACTTGGAGGTTTTTTCATATCTAATTCATTCTTAAATTTTGTCACAATATAGAAAATTGAGCTAGCTTAACATGGCCGTTGGATTCGTGTCATTCTGAGCTCTAAATCAAAAGTGACGGAAACTTTAGTGTTTACATGTCAAGGTTATCGGCTAGCTAAAATGATCATTCTAAATGGATCAATGATTCTCATTGGGTAAAGGCTAATAAAAGAATTATAATGCATGGCATCATGCAGTTTGGATAGATTGGATTACTTGGAGGCTTTGTCGTATCTCTTTCATTCCTAAATTTTGTCACAATATAGAAAATTGAGCTACCTTAACATGGGTGATGGATTTGTGTCATTCTGAG